>OX421502.1:16139126-16184126 GCA_949126835.1 Anisus vortex | reverse complement strand
GATCCGCTGGA
Source organism: Anisus vortex (assembly GCA_949126835.1). Lineage (NCBI taxonomy): Eukaryota > Metazoa > Mollusca > Gastropoda > Planorbidae > Anisus > Anisus vortex. Next base: position 16,184,115 of record OX421502.1, on the reverse strand, counting down.
CCTCACTGACCAGTTCCTTGGTCCTAATGACTATCAGGTTACCGTAGAGAAATATATATATTAAAAAAAAAAAACTGTCGGAGAAGCGGGAGACGGGCTACAGCAAGTAAAACCATTAGCTTAGAATGGTATTAAAATATTATAATGGTTGGCACCAGAATATATTTGAGCTGGCGGGCCAAACAGTGTTATAAATCTGTTTTAAAACTTTTTGCAGATAAATAATGCATGAGGAAAACAAGATGAGTGAAAGGGAGAGAGAGAGAGAGAGAGAGAGAGTGAGAGAGAGAGAGAGAGAGAGAGAGGGAGAGAGAGAGAGAGAAAGTGCAAGTGAGAGGGGGTGGGATAAAAAGAGAGTTACAGAATGATAAGGAGAAATAGGGAGAAAGAGAGAGGATGAAGAAAGGGAGAGAGGAAGAAACTGCTAAATTGATACCTGAACATTAACATTATATAAACACCGACGAACAGATCTATATTCTATATATGGATACAAAAAACTAGGATAGGTAGATATAGATAGATCGATGATAGATAAATAGATAGACAAATAGATAGATAGATAGATAGATAGATAGATGGATAGATAGATACATAGATCGATAGATAGATAGATAAATAGATAGATAGATAGATAGATAGATAGATAGATAGATAGATAGATAGATAGATAGATAGATAGATAGATAGATATATAGATAGATAGATAGATAGATAGATAGATAGATAGATAGAATACAAAAACTTCAAAGTTTTTTTTTTAAATGTCTCCACGTCAAATAAAACGTTTCAACCATCGGTCAACAGCTCAAACCAATACTAAGCCTATAGTTTTTTAATCCTACAGTCCTCGACTTCAATCAATCGAACTGAGAGGTAAATTATTGACCATGCCCTTGATTGTCCGCATCGCCGGCTTGAATGTCCGGCGCGTCATCCAGAGAAACGAACCCACAGTTAGCAGCAGACGACAAGAAACAGCCTTAGTTTCTTTTCCTCTTTTTCGCGACTAATGAGAAATTAATGAGAAAAAATCTACTTTTTTTTCTTCTTTGCGGTGCTTTCTTTGTGGGGGCGGTAGGGGGGGGGGGAAGGGGGTAATCACGTGAAACACGAAAACATCTGGTTGGAGAGTAAGTTGGCCATGGGTCAGCTAATTCTCTGGCAGCCATTGTTGATCTTCTTGTAGCCATTCATGGAAGTCCAACATAAAGTAACTTTAGTAAATATTTATATATACATTTATTTATGTATTTATTTATTTATTTATGTATTTATTTATTTATTTATTTATTTATTTATTTATTTATTTATATATTTATATATTTATATATATTTATATATATATTGTGTGTATGAAACATCAGTTGTGGAGTTTGTTCGTTGTTTTTGTGAGTTCTTTGCTAATCCCCATCTGTAAACACCAAAATGAAACAGTTGTCCATCACCTTTTTTACTCTCCGGCACTACAGGACATACGAAATGCTAACCTCACCAAAACACCAAATCTTTAAGACACTTTATATTCCAACTAATAACAGCTACTAAAAGTCTGCAATTTCTTCACCATAGCCCCAGGCCGTAGGGCAAGTGCCCAGATGTCTGCACCAGGATGATAATGATGATGATAATAATTAGAAATGTATCTTTAGAAGTCATCTCAGACAAAGTACTAAATAGACGTCGACTCCTATCATAAACAAATAATGAAAAGGTAAGATTCCCTGCGCTTATAACATAAAAGGGAAGCGGCGGTCGAGCTTGCAGCGCCTTCGACCGGATGTACTGAAGGCCCTGGGTTTGAATCCTGGTGAAGGCTAGGATTTGTTCCCGGGTCTGGAGGGTGTCCCCGAGTCGATACCCAGCTCTGATGGATACTTGACTTAAGTTGGGGTCAAGTAAAGGCAGCTGGGCATTGTACTGGCCACAACACAGTCCCCTAGCATGCCGTGGCCACAGAAACTGGTGAGCTCCGCGTCAACCGCCCTATGGATCAATTCGGCCCGACGGGATTATCCATACTTACTACTGATAACATACATTTTATTTAACTAGTTCAAAAAAAAAATCAAATCCAAATTAAGTTCAACGGCTTTCTAAGCATTCAGATAATCATTTATTGTGTAAATATCTCTAGTTTTTTCCATTTCCATCATAACGTTTAACAATACAGTAGCTTTGACCTAAATATATTTAAAACAACAACAGCAACAACAAGAACAGCACAGAAGTATTAGTTGAAAGAAAAAAAAAGTGTCACTATCGAACGTGTTGAAAAATTAAAGCAATAATAACAACACTGCATGTATCGATCCAATCTGTGTAGTTATTGAGGTCATGTTCAGGCCGGTAGTGACCTCAAAACAAAACAAAACAAACGATTGGTGTGTTGTTCATTTTTAAATTCCTTTTGTTATACGATTCCTCCATAAGGGAAGTTATCGTGCAATTCGGGGTGGGAGGGAGGGGAGGTGGATGTAGCGAAAACTGAATTGCAGTTTAACTTATATCCCATAAAGTGGAAATAAATACGAGTGTTAATGTACGTCATGCCACGATATCACTCCACTGATAACATCCTTGTGGTTAAGGGAAGTTATCACTAGAGGTAATGGAAATTATGGTTTCAGGAAAAAAAAAGTCTTATCAACACAAAAAAAAAATTTGCAGATTGAAACATTTTTATTACTAAGATCCGCCCTCCATCCCTAAGTGGAGAAATATTTGCATTCTAAATGTGGGTGGTTTAAACGTTAGGAGGGAGGTGTTATTTAGTGTTTCAAATACTTGTGACTTGTGCGGTATCGTGCAAGGTAGGTCGAGAATGCGTTTTTTTCTAGCCGGGGGTCGTTCTTATATAACGCCTGGATTGTATCGCAATTATTGTGTGAATCGGGGAGCAAAAATAAATGTTTAATGTCGATGATTTCAATAAATAAAAAAATTTGGGTCCATATTCATATTGTTTGTTACGAATAGTAGAAAGGGGGGGGGGGGGAGGGGTAGTTACGCGTAAAATGCGAAAAACTTGAGGACTTACGCGGATGATATCCCCTTCCCCCCGCCCCGTTTTTATGTATATTAGCAGTCATTGAAAAAGAGAAACGGATATGAGCGTTCAGGACAGACATGACAGGTGATAAATAGATAGACAGACAGGCAGGCAGATAGAACAATAGAACGATAAAACGATTGAACGAAAGATAGATAGTTAGATAATTAGATAGATAGATAGATAGATAGATAGATAGATAGAGAGATAGACAGACAGACAGACAGATAGATAGATAGATAGATAAGATAAGATAGATAGATAGATAGATAGATAGGTAGGTAGGTAGATAGATAGATAGATAGATAGATAGATAGATAGATAGATAGATAGATAGATAGATAGATAGATAGATAGATAGATAGATAGATAGATAGATAGATAGATAGATAGATAGATAGATAGATAGATAGATAGATAGATAGATAGATAGATAGAATACAATCAACCATTACAAGAAACAATGGTCAATTGAAAATAAAAATTTAAAAAAAAAAAAACAAGAATTCAAAATGGTCATCCCAATGTCTGATGCTTCTGTTACATTTCTCGTTCCCAGAACGCTGGTCGATGCGGCGAGCTATTGGAGTCTGTGATCATATAAAAAAAAACTGAAATCCTATTTTGTCACATTGTGTCAGGAAATAAAAAGTAAACGAAACGAAACAAAACAAAACAATGTCTGTGGTTTTCAACACATAAAAAAATTCAAGTTTCTTCCATTGTAGCTGTCAGTAACAACAAAAAAAAAAAGACACTAGCGTTTTGATGGGAGGCAGGAGGAGACAAGGGTGGTATGATCTTTGTTGATGGGGAGGGGGCGGCAGTGGAGAGGTTATGAACATTGAGGGGTGAGTGAGACGATGAATGACAGGGGCGAACATGGGTAATAGTTGTCACCCCCCTTTTTTTCCGGGTACACCCTCCCCTACCAATTTTTTTTTTATCGTTAAAAGCTTCGTCCTTTTGCCCCCCCCCCCCCCATCCCCCGGTCCCGACACACACGCGCGCACACAGCCCCCCACAGGCCTTCAATTTCCATATTTAATCATCTTCGGGTGGGGGAATGGGGTTGGGTGGAGGGTGGGGGGGGAGTGAGGCCAGATAGGGCGCCCAAGCCGCAGACTGAACAGATGTAGTGAAACAATTAAACAACAATCAAATTATCCCACGTGACGTCGCTAGAGCTGTCTTCCCCCCTCCCCCTTTCGATATCACTCCCCCACTCAACCCCCCCCCCATTTTGTGTCACCTCCACCCCCCCCCCTCTTCCTTTTCATTCTCGTTGTCAACAGACCAGACAACTCACAGACGGCGGCGGATCTTTTGGCAAGTGGTGGAAGGGCTGGGGCGGGAGTTGGAGGGGGTGCTGGTGTTTGTGAGGTGAAGGGGGCGCGCATGAGAAGCATTAGTAATGGGAGTTGGAATGGGACGAGAGAAATAGAGAAACAGATAAAGATAAAGAGACAGGACGCGGTGTGAGGGGGGAGGGGGCGGGGAGGGAGAAAGGGAGAGTGAGAGAGTGAGAGAAAGAGAAATAAATGGTTGTGATTTCATTACGCCTTGGAGGATTTCTCTTCTCAATTATCACGTTTTTATATTGTTGTCGTACATCTCGAGTTCCGTAGTGGCTCCATTGTTCCTGATTTTGAGTATTTTAATATTTTTGCTTTGGTGTAAACACTTCGCGGAGTTTCATTTTTTTAATTTATTCACGTATCATCCGTGACCCCGCCCCTCCTATACAACTATACACCCTCCCTTGTTTTGGACGGTCTGTTGTGTAACAAGCGATGTCCTGCATATCAACGAACTAACTGGCCACCGCTACCCCACCCCCCTTCAAACCATGTCAACCAACGTCTTTTGGCTTTTTGTTTGTTGACGGAATTATTTTTTTAATAAATTGTTTCGTTTTGTTGTAACAGTGCTTCAGATTTTCCAAGCACCAGCCAGGTGCCACTACATCAATCCAACAGTCCATCACCAACATGCAGACCATACGTCGTTATGTCCACATTCCACATCACCCCGTCCCGCCCTTTTTTTTTACAACATCATCGGTCAAGATAGCCGTCCACAAAAAAGACCATATAAAATATTTCAAGAACTTCTTTCTAACACGTCCGAATAATTTCAAAACAAAAATGAACTTTTTATTTTAAAAAAATATTGTGTTCTATTATTTGATATTGAAAAAAATGGTTTTATTTAATGAAAAACTATGGCAACAAAACAACAACAACAACACATTAACGACACTAAAATGTCAATACCGTATTGTTACAGTACAACACAGTACATTTAATGACAGATTGACAATTATAGAAAAACATGCTAAGGTTTCTATCTAGTACAACACCGTATAATATAATTTATTTATGTATACAAGTAAAGTATCCCTTCGAAACCGTGTTGGTCCTTAGGTATACAAGGGAGGTAGTGTGGTCAGTACAAAGCCCAGTCCCAATAATCTTTCTCCAACCAGTGTCAGGTAGCCAGACATAAGGCCTGTGTAGACCCAGTATAGATATATGCCGACAAAGAGACGCATGTAGTATTTGCCATTACTGGAATTTAAAAAAATAATGTACGATTTAACCTATAGATTAGGGAATTATCACCTGGAACTTTAGTATTTTATTGTGGACCCGGCACCTTCTTGATTTTATGTTTTTGTTGTTTTTCTGGCACACTTATATTGTCAGATAATATATCTTTCTTACGTACCAATCATTAAACGTTTAAAATATTGTAAAATTGTTGCATTTTGTATTGTTGTTCAAGTTTGATGGGTTCTGGAATTTATTCTGACCAACAAACTCTCTTCTTTTCTTTTCAATATAATTTTTTCTTAACTTCCATGATTTCATCAATAAGATAATCGATGACTTCCTAGTCTACTCTGTGGAAAAAAAAAACCACTTCCGGGTTTGATGGGTTAAGCAATAGAGTAATACCTTTAAATAATGTAAGTACATATTATTCAATAACTAACTATAGGATGGAAGTGGAGTGGGGAGTGGGCGGGGGAGCTGCGAAAGCTGCTTTATAAATGACTGTAACAATAAGGTGTCGATGGTAAAGAAAGCAACAGGGGAGAGAATTTAACAAAAATGTCGAACCTTTTTCCCTGAGTGCTCCCGCTTGTAACTTCCAATATATTTAAAGTATGAATTATTCAACGCGTCAAATACTATCTGGGGGCCCTTCTTTAAGAATTCAATAACTATACCTCATTTATTTCTATCCTCGCGCCCCCAAAAAGATCACAGCAGCCGGCCATCTCGTCTAAGACGTTAGTCCAGCGCCTCTGACACCCCCTCCCTCCCCCTTTCTCCCTCCCAGCGAGCGTACCAATTCTTTTAATTCCACAAATACACGGCACATTTTGTATTGTATTTATGTGTGTGTGTGTGTGTGTGTTGTTATCTTCTTTGAACAAAGAAACCAATATCGTCAAACCAGTCAACAGATTACCGGAGGCAACAAAGGGGAAAACAAATCGCCTTAAAAAGGGGGGCCATAAATCCTCACACAGGAAAAAAAGCATTTATATATTGATCCCGCAAACTTGCACACGAACTCGAAGGAAAATCGTCCCCGCCTCGTGAAAAATTAAATCCTTCATTTGGCAAATTCATTGCGGAGTTAGTTCTGTGTGTGTGTGTGTGTGTGTTTTCCGTAACGTCATGTCCCCGGGTTTATAAGCGAGGAGAAGACAGGGGCGTCGCACCAGACAAGCGCGTCACTCTTTAGAAAATAAATGTGAAACAATAAAACAGGATTTGACTCGACGCCGTCTATGGGAGATTTTTTTCTTCTCATTCTATTTTAATAATTGTTTTATTTTTATTTTTTTCCCCATTTCTTTCTCCTTGGCTTGGGCTTTGAAGCAAATTGAAGCAGTCAAATTAGTAGGAAAAGGGATTTGAAGACAGACATTCGGAAAATGGTTATTAAAAGAATTGGACAAATTAGCGGATGTACTGGCAAACGGATAAACTTGCGCGATTTGGATGCTGGGGGCAGGATGGAGGGGTTTTAAAGAGAAATTTTTATATTACAGACGAAAACAAATAATGGCTAAATTCAAATTTAGAAGTTGTTGCTTTTTTTTTAAAAACTTTTTTGTGTGGATAGAAACAACAGTTTGTGGATGAGTTCCATAGAGATTTGCTATTTAAATTCCATGTATCCATGGATGTTTCTTTGGTTGGTTTTTTGTTAGTGTTAATTTTCTGGTATCCAGACAAATGTTGTGGTTCTAATTGAGAAACTTGATGATTGTTTGTCACCGTTGACTATTACATAACCGTATGTATATATATATATCGTTATATATAAATTAGTATGGACATTGGCATGTATGGACATTTGCATGTATGGTTATTTCCCTATATTGATATTTTCATGTAATGTTATTTGCAATGAAGGATATTTCTGCATGTACGGATATTTACATAGAACAAGAAACAGGTCTAAAGTTAAAATAAAACCATTCAAGTAAGACTGCAATTAATGTATTTAACTGTATATTTTTTGTGGCAGTTGAATTAGTTACCAAAACATGAAATAAATTATACATTATCAACAAACAAATTTTTATGCCATGATTAGAACTATAAAAAAAAAGTGTGAAATTAGCAGATAAATGTGCATAGAAAGAATACGGAAAACATATATTGTTATGTCATTTAGCGTAGTGGATAGGATTAGGGTATAAAAAGATGTAACAATTACAGCCCTTTCTTGACAGTGTGGTCGTTATGTTGACAAATTTAGCTTATAAGTGAGATTTTTAATCACTCTTTCTTTCAGTACCTTCTCTTTTCCTATCACTGATCCCAGCTCGCCTATTTCGGAAACTTTCTATATACATACATAGGTAATGCTAATTTTGTTCTATTCCACAAATTTAACACTGGCTTTTAAAGTTTGGACTGGCTCAAATAACCAGCTCCAGCCAATGGGTGAAGAGAAACCCGAGCAGACACCAGTCTGCCCAGCCAATCAGCGGGCGTTTTGGTTTGGTTTCCTGATACTTAGTTAGCATGCGCAGAAAGAATGCTGGATCAACGTTTCTTAGTTAAATAAAGTTTAGTCTAGATTCTAGATACTAACAAAAGCAAACACCCCACCAACCAGGCATGCTTTTTAAAAAAAAACGACTGAAGTACCGAAGACTACCAGTTTTAAAAATAACAACATAGTTTATGATACATTTTGTATTTTTTTATGGTCAAATGTCAACGCCATTGATGAATACAAAAGATTTTTCAATCGTCAATTTTAAATACTTTGTTACGAATTTTTTTTAACTTGTCTCTACACTAAAGGCTTTATATTGTCATTGGGGTGTTGGTACGTACGAGGAACTAAATATAGGTAGAAATATGGAAAACTAATATTGGTACATATAGTGAACTGGGTATAAGTAGGCCTACACATAGGTAAGTGGGTAATGGTACAATCAATAATTAAGTACATTCTCGAGTTCAGATGCAAACAGAAGCGATGTGGCAACATTTGCTCTATAAAGCATTGCAAGAAGCGCCCACTCCACTGAACACCACTATTCACAATATCCATGAACATATTACGCCTACGTCAGTCTTATCAGTATCGTATTTATTATACTTATCCCAACGTAGGGCCCGACTGTTTCTCTGGGCCTCGCACAACATCGACACTGGCAGTAAACCTGCCAAATTAGCATTAAATGTATCAAGGCGGGGCCCAATTATTAAACATTCAGAGTAGTTTCGGACTATCAGATAGGAATCAGCGCGAAGATTTTTTTTATTTTTATGAGTTCACCTGTTTACCTGCAGGGGTCAATCTCTTTACCCGCGAGGGTTAAATTACGGATGATATTCCTCTCCCCCCCCCCCCCCCACACCAACAAGTTCTGTGGTGGACAGAGAGGGAGTAACAAGGAAAAGTGTTTATGACTGTTTGCTAGTACACTGAAGGGTCGGGTGGGGGGGAGAGACTAATATGGTGGCACTTACCAAACGGTACAATAGATTTCGACAAAAAGAGTGTGGAGAGAAACAGAAAGACAGACCGATAAACAGACAGACAACGTGAAATTCTAAGTGTTGGCGACTTTACCCAAAAACAATCGCAATTACAATTCCAAGGTCACGTGTGTTGACATTGAAGGAAACACATTTTACCTGTACTTGCCCTTGACCCATTCGGAAATTTTCTTTACCAGATAGGGCTGATACACATTTTTACTCACCATTCCGACTCCCTCCTCCCCCTAATATGAAAAAAAAAATAGGAGCATAATTTAATCCGTCGTTTTACACACACACACACATACACACATATACACACGAACATAAATTCTATTAAAACGAGCCCCCCGCCCTCCTTTCCCTCTTTACTTTCGCAACTTTGACTTCTGCCAACATATTATCTAAACCCCCCAAAACCTTCCTCAGCTCACTAATCACACTCCAAGCTCTGGTCTTACGTCTTACGTGGGTGGGAGGAGGCACATACACACACACACCCACACATACACGTACTTGAACCCTATTAGTCTTAACCAACTCGAAATGGGAGGGGAAATGTACGAAAGTGTGGCCACATTAATCAAGCCAAATTAAAAGGTGCGGAAGCGAATGCCAAAATGGCAGGTTGTGCTCTTCGTGAAAACATTGAAAGATTGTTCTATTTCATACACTGCAGATGTTCTATTTTAAAATAGAACAAAATGTGTTAGTTTTTTTAGAGTGAGTAAAATCAAATATTTTGATGATTATTAGTTGGTGTTGTCGTTTGTTGTTTTTTTTGTTTTTTGGTGCTTCTGTTTTGTTTACAATTACTCTCAAGAGTTAAAAAATTGATTAATGGTTGTGGTTCCAAAAAAAAAGAGTAAAGTATCCATTGGACCAGTTTGATTCATAGGGCCTGTTAAAAGCGGCGTAGATAAGTTTATGTTGTCACGACGTACTAGGAGATTGCGCGGACAGCACAATGCCCAACTTGCCTTTTTGTTCCCTGCCTAAATGTCAGGTAGACGCAGAGGCACCCTCCACACCCGGAAACAAACCCAAGCCTTCACCAGGATTCCAACCCAGGATTGTGGTTCTAAGACAAAGGGACAAGCTGCTCAACGGGCATTGTTAGTTGAGCTGGTTGATGGACAGTTTAAACTTCTAACTTCACCTGTAGTGCGCAATTCTAAAACGGAAAAATACGGCCTTTTCTTTTCTTCTATGTTTTTATAAACACCTTTCCCTTCCCCCCCTTTCTTTCTCAATGTCATGTCATTTGTAAAGAGCATATCACTGACATGAAAATGTACTCGCGACTCTCTATTTACCTGTCACAGTTTACCGTAGGCCGCCAGTGTCTAATGGTGAATACTAGAAAATGGTAATGCGCCATAGAATTGTAGTCCTCAAAACCACTCCTAAGAAAAACAATAGCCCGAATTTGTTGTGTCGTCTTTGTACGTTCGTTCTCACACCCTCTAATCCACTTGGTATTTGTTTTAAATTATTTAAAAAGTCATTATTTTAACTTTTAACATTTTGGGTTTCGTCCGAAATTTTTAATATTTACTTTTTATAACGCCTTTGAATCCTTGTCTTGTATCCTTTGTTGTGACAAAGTTTGTTATAATTTAAATATTTATGAAGATTGTTTTTCATGTATGTAGGCCTATTTGTGTGATAGTTTGTTGAAATTGTATGTAAACTAAACAATAGTCAATCCCCCAGTGTTGAATTCAATATAGTAATTCACTCTGTTACAATTCACCAACTTTCTTTTTTAATCTTAATCTCAATAATTGAAAACAACTTCACAAGCCATCTCATAATGTGTAAAGGCCCACTTAGTCTTTTATCAATACTTAATCCTCGGGCTAGAAGACTATAATATAGTGCGTGTATTTCCAATGAGCTTTTAAAGTTTCAACATCTTGATAGTTAAGTATAAGGTTTAGGACAGAAGAATGTATCTAGGCTTAGGCCCTGGGTTATTGTATTTCTACGTGTGTAGAAGTTTCTTTTAAATATCGTGCAAAGATCCCACAGAAGTATCCAAACGTAATATCATCTGAGAAACAAAGGACTTTAAAAAACATATAAACTCCGTTTTAAATATTGTCTGGAAAAAAGGACGCAATTAACATCAATTGATAAAAACTGTATGCATGTGTTATTCCTGTTATAAAAGTTTAACGAAGAGATAGGGCCAATGGAATGCTAAAAAAAAACTTGATATCGTTTTCCGGTTGATACATTTTGAATCGGATCTTCAAATCTAAATATCAAGGCGTCCGTATATTTTTTATGACTGGATCACTCGAAACCGTTTATGTCCCCGTAAGCACAGCACTTTAAGTCGGTCCCGGAATTTTATTGTTGAAGGCAATTTTTTTTTTTTCATTCCTATTTCGGCGAATGGCTGATCTTTGGGCTGTGGCATTTAGCACACAATTAAACAATTTGCTGGGTCTTGGATTTCACGTGTGGATTTACTCAGAGATATAAAAGCACTTTTTTTTTAAATTTGTGTGTAGAACTAACGTCTGCAAACTGACACGATAGAATTTCGCAAACATACAGCAGTGAAAAATATGTTGCAAATGTAAGACATGGGTCTGAAAAGAGTTTTGATTAGCAAAGTCTTACAATACATACACTGATACTATAGATATATAGATAAGTATATAATAAAAAGAATTGGGGATTGCAAAAAGACCAAGAATTGGGGATTGCTAATGAGCCAAGAATTGGAGATTGCAAATTGGCCAAGAATTTGGGATTGCATATGAGCCAAAAATTTGGGATTGCAAATGGGCTAAAAATTTAGGGTTGTGAATGGCCTGGAATAGGTGGAGAAACTGGGGTGGGTGTAAAATGGTCAAGAGTTGACAGTTGAAAGTGGCCAAGAATTATTATTGAGTGTGGAAATGGAAAAAAATGAGTGCTCGCAAACCTCAAAGCTCCATTTTATGATTTCCTTGTCTCCGCCACATAGCTAGTGTAACTAATAACTAAAGATTCTAAAATAAAAACCTTTTTTTTAAACAATAGAAGGTGTGGTGTATGTCAAAACAAGAAATTCATTTGGCGAATTCCCCCACCCCACCCCACCCCTCCTCTCTTAAAGTCCTCACGACATTAGACCTGCATCCTTCTATTCCACACACACTCCCACACACACACTCCCCCACACATACACTCTTGTTGTACAAGTACATAGAAAGGGTCAAGCAAACACACACATACACACACACACACACAAAAAGTAAATAATTCTTTTTTTTTTTTATCTCTCACCTGTCCGAGATGAAGGTAATAAATTACCAAGAACAAAAGGATCGTGCATGCTTGAGATCAAAACAAAAAAAAGCTACACTCGGTTGACACTTGGAAGAACAAAGTGAATTATATAAATACAGACATACGTAGAGGGACACATCACACGGAGTCTTCACGGAGACTTAAAGATGAAGAACAACAGTAGAAAAATATATATTATCTTTTAAAGAAATGACCAAGGGGGACAAGTCAGTTGGATATTATTAAAAGGGAGACAATTAAATGACACAACAAAAGAAAAGTCTTAAAACCCTTTGACAAATGTTCGTCTCCTCAATTTTTTTTTCTTTTCTTATTTATATTAAAAGAAAATAATAATGTTGCCACCGTGGTTAATAACAGGCGAATTGGGGGCTTCTATTCGCGTTAATTCGCTATTTTTTTTTTGTATTTTTTTTATTTTCTACACGCTTATCTCTTAGCTTTGTTTTTATTTTAAGTTTATAAGTTTTCAAGTTGTTTTGTTGACCAAAAATAAAAATTATTGGTAATGAAACATAATCACCTACATACCAAATGATTGGCAACAGCGCCGTATTTAGGATTGTGAGGAGGCCCCTGTTCCCAAAGGACAAATTTATGTGGGGAGCCCCTCGTGGCCTCGCCCCTGCCTTCCCAAATTGCTGTGTTAACCTGTAATTTGGTATGTGTAGGGGGCCCCTTTTGTGTGGGGCCCCCTGTACCATGGATCATGTGGAATATGCCTAAATACGCCTCTGATTGGCAGGTAAGAGACAATTAGAAAGGGTTTTAGTCTTAGTCTCGACTGGACTGCATTAAAGAGAACATTATTAGAATGGAGGCGTTATACGGCGGATGCGCCGTATAATCACTCCGTTATTAGAAACAAACAAAACATTTGACTATGTAAAACTGTGTATGTTTCTAGCTAGTAGCTTTTGACTTATCTCTGGGGGCCACTTTCGTATGTCTTCCTTCTATATCACTTCACTTGATTCTTACTTCAACTGTCTTAAATTTCAATCTTATATTTCAATCTTATATTTCAATCTTATATTTCAATCTTATATTTCAATCTTATATTTCAATCTTATATTTCAATCTTATATTTCAATCTTATATTTCAATCTTATATTTCAATCTTATATTTCAATCTTATATTTCAATCTTATATTTCAATCTTATATTTCAATCTCATATTTCAATCTTATATTTCAATCTTATATTTCAATCTTATATTTCAATCTTATATTTCAATCTTATATTTCAATCACACTCATTTTATTTTCTTAAATATTGAAATACAACGCTTTTTGGCTTGCTATGTTTCTTTGTTGTTGTTTTTTTTGTAATTTTTTGTTTGGTTTTGTTTGGGGTGGGGGGGAGAGTTGAAGTTTTTTTTTTGTTTTGTTTTTGGTTCATACTCAGTGTTCTTGTTTTGGCCAAGTTGTCGGTGGATTGATTTGGTTTTTACACCCACTAAACCTGTCTATATTTATTGCGACTTTTTTTTAATTCGTCAGCGAAAAGTCTACAAGGATGGTAGATTAATTTTTCTTGACGAATGAATCTCAATGGAAGAATTGGAAACAGGGATCCTCAAGTCTTCTTAAAAACATTGGAACTAATGTAACTGTTACTCTGACACTATTTCCAAACCGGACAATTAAGCTAAAACAATACATGTAGAAGTGCACAGCACACAGAAAATGCAATATCTATATATATAAATATAAACACGATAGACAATGGCGAACAGGGAATAGAATCTCAATGGGTCTGACTAGATCTAGCCCCACTGGGCAGTATACTTGAGAGAACCCCTGGTTTGCCTACTATATCTAAATAAATACAGCTTCAAAAGGGATCACAGTGACAGCCCTGGGTGAGGGGAGAAAATCTCTGAATATTTTAACCTTTGAACGAGCGGACATCCAGAAACAACGAATAAATTGATTAATTAATACATCACTTTTTTTTTATTATTTTGTTTAAAAGTTTAGATGTAAATAATTTGGGATTGGATATTTATAGGGGAGAGGGGGGCACGTTGATACACATTTTACATTTTTGTACATTATTTGCAAACCATTATATTTAGAGTGGATATAAATACTTTTATTTGTTCCCCTGGGTGTCCTGCATCTTTTTATCTACAAATTGTATCCATTTGAACATATTAAAATAAATATAGCTCTAAAAGCAATGTAAAATAATTTGTATCAACATGCCCCGTCCAGGGGCAAGATGATACACATTATGGGGCAAGCTGATACATTGAATAAAATTTAATAATTACACTAATACAGTGACAATTTTATAAAGTAAATAACCCATACTATTATTTTATTGTTTATTTTATTATTTCGAACAATTTTGGTCAATAAAACTTCTATGTTGGGAATTTCTTTTACATCTTCGCACCATCTGAAATTACAAACAATTAAAAACAAATTGATGTCCCTGGTAATTTAATACAGTTAAACTAAATTTCAAAATCGCAATAATCGTAAAATAATAAGATAAATAATAGTTTATAGTAATGTATATAATTAAACCTTTTTATTAGATGCCTGTATAAGGCCTAAGCATTAAACTTAAACCCCTAGGCTAGTTCTAATAAATAGGAATAACACTAGCTAGACATAAAAAGTAAAGCAAAAATAAATGAAAATGATTTAAATGTAAGCTAAACTCAATGAACCTAACAATCTAATTAAATATAAATACATTTTTGTAAAAAATAAATATTTTTCTATGTTTAAATGCTACTCCAAATGGGTAAATAGGTAACCGGATATTGTATCATTGTGCCCCGAAACGGCTGTATCAACTTGCCCCACTACACCACATTGCATTATATCGACTGCATTAAAAAAAAAACGCAAAAAACATAATCGTGATTTAAATAAAAGTATTCAGGAATCCCCATTTAACCTAAATAAAAAGATTATAAAATAAAAGTACTTACCGTGTCTGTGAAATCTCTTACGTAATAGTAAGTCAATATTTTTCAAAAGTCGCTCAAATTTCAATTTTCCTCACAGTATTATCAATTTTGATACTAGCGAAGCCATTTTTATATCGAAAGTAGGGGAAGTAGAAAGCTATTTCCCGTACTAACTCTTCTGCGCATACGTAGTATAATAGCTGTAAAAAACAATTTGTATCAACCTGCCCCCGTATCAACCTGCCCCCCTCTCCCCTAACTTTTAAAGGAAACAGGAGCTTTTTGTTATTTTTTTTAAACATGTCTCTTTTCTTCTAGTTGCTGTCAATTACTCTACAGTAAGGTAAAACGGAAACTGAGATTCTATGTATTCAATTTGTATTTTGTATCAGAGTTTTAAGAAATCTTTGTGCAGAGATTACAAGGGGATTTTAAGTCCAGCACATTGTTTTCTTCTCTCTTACTGCCCAAATGATGTAAGGCATGGATCGGCAACCTTTGGGTAATAGTGTACCAAAGCATGATTTCTAATTCATTCGGGTGCCAGCAACCTAAAAGTTATTCAGCTCTTTTCTGAAGAAAGAATTGCATTAACATTTCGTAGGTCAGCCATGTGCCATTCAAAATCGCTCTGCATGCCAAGTCTGGCACGCGTGCCGTAGTTTGCCGAACCCTAATGCAAGGTACCCTTTTATCTAGGCAGATTCAGGGAAACGCAGCAAATACGACATTAAAAAAAGTGCAATAGGATTTGAAACCAAGGCTCTCTGAACGACAATTCAGCGCTCTAGATCTGCACCACCACGCTTCATTGATATTACTAAAATATACTTTCAACAAAAAGTCCCTCAACAATCAGATCTAGAACACCTTCTCTAGACCAGGGAAAAAATCCTAGCCTTCACCAGAATTCGAACCCACGACTTTCGGTACGCCAGCCGAACGAGCTGTCAGCTCATCCACCGTACGATATTCTAGCCACAGGATTACCGTTAATATAATAAAATAATACTAGCATTATAAATACACTGAATATTCTGCTATATGCATCTAGCCAACGGCAATGACTCATGTTTATTACAAAAACAGTTCTTTTGATTTCTATGCGGTGTTTAATTTCAATGTTTACATCTTACAGAATATATTTCTTGTTTCCCCCCCCCCCCCCCCCCATCAAAAGAAAACTTTGGAGGGAAAACTATTTGAATAACAATGAGGCCGATGTCTTAACGCTTGAATGGCAAGCCCAACAATTTATATGCCATCAAGAAGATTTGTATAAGCTATTCTATTATACCGTGATAAAAGGAAAACATACAATTTCTTTACACGTCTAGTACATTTTAAACAAAAACATTTCTTCGCACAAAAATAATAATAATTTAAAACCGTTTATCCCGCCAAAAATCGTCTTTTTACAAGGGGAGATTATACCAAACGTGTAATTACACAATTTGTGTAAATAGCGAAACAGAAAACCGAAATTTTCATTCGTTTTTCCTGTTGTTTTTTTTTTTGGTCGTTTTAATTATAGCCTTGTCCCCCCTTTCCCTACTAAATGAATGAAAAACAAATCATCGGTCTGTCTGTGTATATATAGTGTTGTTTGTTTGTTATTGTTTTCAAGTAGGATTGTCCATTATGTGCGTCGCCGTTCTGACAACATAATCGGACTGTTTTAAACAGCACACACACACACCCATTCACACACATACCCACATACATATAGGCCTACAAACATGAGGGGGGGGGGGGTGGAGTGAAGGAGCCAACGATCTAGTGTTGTTATTCTAGAAGTAATCTTTAACCTCTTTGCATTACAATTATTTTATCTGCACTCACATAAAGCTTTCTCATTATGGATCGAATAGGAAACCTTATTGTCAGTGAAACTAGAGTTCTCCCCTAGAGTGGGGGGCGGCGGGGGGGGGGGCAGGGATTGATAACTTAGTACAAGAGCGTCCCAAGGAGTTAGGGTCGATTGTCACAAACCATTTCTGGAAATCTCTTTATATTATATAGACCTAAAATGAAATCGCTAAAACACCCTAACCCACACACCTTTAAAGTGGTGTTTTTTTTATAAAGGCGTATCCCCCGTCCCCCGAAAAATTACCAGGGAAAATCGCTGGGGCCGCCCATGATTCGAATCATCGGTCCACTACAAAAAAAAAAAAGCTAAGTTGCTATTCCTTGTTCGGTCATGTTATTACAGGAAACAGTCAAAGAAAACAGAAAACCTACTTATCACTGTGTTAAAGTCACCCCCCCCCCCCTCCCATTCATCTGGCTCAAATTGCCATGGGAAGCTGAAGACGCGCCCCCCCCCCCCCCCCCCCCCCCCAAAAAAAAAATAAAAAAAATAAAAAAAATTAGGGGCGCGCCAGATAGCATTCATCATCTAGAATAATTGTGCATTTATATTTGTCCCAACAACAAACTTCCAAGTGATTGATTCTCTTTTTTTTATAGTTATTTTTCTTGTACTTCTACATTTCAAACTAAAACAACAACCTTTTAATTCGAGAATGAGAAGCATAATAAGATGAGCGTAAAAGCGTGTGTATATATCTAACTACAACTGCTGTTTTATTGTGGTTGGTGTTGTCGTTTTTTTTAAAGGGGGGTAAAAGAAACTTTTATTTGTAGTGTTTTACCTGTAATATGATGGCAGTTAACCTTTCGGAAACAGCACAAATAAATGTTCTTAAAAATACGCAAAGATTATTCCTTTGAAGACAAGAGGTTTTCTCAGACATGGAACTTTTTCAACCTTTCATGTTTGATATTTGCGTTGATCTTCATCTTCATTTGATTGAAGAAATCTGAGTAGCCTCACTCACGATGGCATTGACAAGCTGATATATATATATATATATATATATATATATATATATATTTATATACAGAGATAGATAGATAATAGATAGATAGATAGATAGATAGATAGATAGATAGATAGATAGATAGATAGATAGATAGATAGATAGATAGATAGATAGATAGATAGATAGATAGATAGATAGATAGATAGATAGATAGATAGATAGATAGATAGATAGATAGATAGATAGATAGATAGATAAGATAGATAGATAGATAGATGGATGGATGGATGGATAGATAGATAAGATAGATAGATAAGATAAGATAAGATAAGATAAGATAAGATAAGATAAGATAAGATAATATAGATAGATAGATGGATAGATAGATAGATAAGATATATAGATAGTTAGATAGATAGATAGATAGGATATATATATGTATATATATATATATATATATATAGATAGATAGATAGATAGATAGATAGATAGATAGATAGATAGATAAATAGATAGATAGATAAATAGATAGATAGATAGATAGATAGATAGATAGATAGATAGATAGATAGATAGATAGATAGATAGATAGATAGATAGATAGATAGATAGATAGATAGGATAGATAGATAGATAGATAGATAGATAGATAGATAGATATAAAGAGAAAGAGAGAGATATAGATATATATAAAGAGAAAGAGAGAGATATATAAACAGAGATAGATATAAAATTATTCAAGGGTCAAGAGACAGTTGACATAAATACAGCCTATACATAACCTTAGACAAAGTGGCATATAGTATAACCCGTTAACTCTAACTGTAATTCTATCTCTCTATCAGACAATGTAGTATTTTCTAAGACCACACACTTTAACCATTCAATTGGGATCGGGCACTGAGAAATGTACACTAGAACAAACAGCCACGACACAATTTAAAAGAAAAACAGCCCTGAAGTTTTATTTGACATTATAAATAGTTTCCAAAAAAAAACAGTCAACAACATGTTCTATTTTCTAGTGCTGTGATTGCTGTAAAGAAATTTGATAATATCTAGAAGTCCTTCCCCCCCCCCCCCCCGACCCAAAAATAAAACAACCACACACCTAACAAGGCCTATCTAGAGCCAATGCTATGAACTATTATTGCTAGATAAAGTGTGTATTGTTTTATGTTGGTTTGGCTATTGGCCCGCAATTGAACTGTTTATACCTGGAGTCAGTCACCTTTTTGTAATAGTGAGTTCAAGTCTGATTTTATAATTCATTCAAGGTGCCAACAGCTCAATAGTAATCCTTTTCTAGCACTCAATTTCCTGTAGAAGAGGCTTGTGTTTATTATCTTTTGTGGGCCCTCCGCGTGCCATTGAAAATAGCTCATCGTGCGAAATGTGGCACGCGTGCCGTAGGCTGCTGACCCCTAATTTATACTATAAATGTATACTTTATACTTCTACCGATACATATATATATATAAGCCCTATATATTATATGACATTCGTGACAATTTGTTAAAACAAAACCGTCAAAAATAAACCAACAGCTTAAATATTTTTTAAATTCTGTATAGAAAATATAAATACATTGACTATTATCGTTATAACTGATACGTGTATTTCGATAGACATTTGTAAAAAAAATATGTCCTAGTTTCTCGCTAGTTGTTGCTATAGTTGGTTTTGATCCTAAGATGCTGTGGGAGGCGGTCATGCTCTAGTTGTGAGACTTGTAAGACAATATCTACACCTAATACACTCTTCCTGTTATACATAATTCATATGGACCGTGGTGAATATTTTATTTCGGTTTCTTTTTTCCAATGGTAAAATGAAAAAAAGTATTACTGACCCGACAGTTTTCACCTTTATCTCTGTACCTTTGGTTATGAAATATGAATCAGACAAGATCCTGTTTTAGTGACCCATTCTGGTGAAATGGTACATAAGTCGCAGGAGCCGATCCAAGATAATAGTTTTAATAAGTAAGTGTGTTGATTTTAGTTTGTTTGTTTAAGTTTGAGTAAATTTGTGTGTTAATGACATTTGAAATAAATAAAAGAAAGCTTTAATATCCATTTCTAAATCAATACTACTTTTTTTTTTTTTTTCATGGATCACAGTAGTCGAGCGGCAGAGCGTTCGGCTGGGATACCGAAGGTCCTGGGCTCGAATCCTGGTGAAAGGCTTGATGGCGTCCCTGAGTCTACACATCTCATTAGTTTGGCTAACGTAAAGTAAAGTAAATTGTGCTGGCCACACAATCCACTAATATGCCGTTCCTCAGAAACCTGTGAACGCTGCTTCACCAGCCTTATTACTGGATCATTTTGGTCCGACGGAATACTTTTTTTTCTACTAACCGTATTTGGCAAACTAGATAATTTGAAACCTATTAGGTTTACCTATGGAGGATTTCGTAAACATACTATTATGGTAAAAAAAAAACACTCTAAAAATTTGGAAGAAAAGACAACTTCCTTTTTGTTTAACAACATAGTATTTAGCAATACTGTAAAGAGTGTGCAACAAAATTTCAAAATCTTCAATGCTCGTGTTAATCAATGAGCTTCGACACAAATAACATCGCTGATCAACAGTCAATTTATGGATTTTAACCCCAAGCCCCCATCTTCCCGAGTGACATTCGGGCATGGAATGGGTTACCTGAACAAACCAGGAAAACCAATAACGTAACATCATTTAAAACATTAATAAAGTTGCAAGACTGGACTCGGACCACGGATGAGCGTAGGTCGCAATAATCTTCTTTATAGAAGGAGCGTCTGTAATGTATAAGATAAGATCTTTTCACTAATTATGGTTGTTTCCCCAGTGTGGGTAGAAAATGATTGTGCTTTAGTTTATGTTTACGAATGTGCACAGACCTTAAGGACAAAGTTCATCAATAGCACTGGGTATAGGTAAAATATAACACGGGTGACGGTCAAGAGAACTACTACAAGCGGGCTCAAACTCGTTCACAACGACGGACTCGCCTGGATAACATTTGATATGCTAACTGATATTATTTTTTTTATTGTATGCGTTTGTTTATGTAATGTTACTTTTTTTATATATCAGTTGCTTTCACGCACACAATCATTCAACCACATACACCCCGCATACACCACTTACACCTCCATACAACACATACAGCTCCATACACCACAAGCTCCCCCATACACAACTACTTGTATCTAGTAGGTGTCTACGACAACAGCACACTTCAATTGAAACTTGATAGATTTACAACATATATTTATATAGCCTCCTTTATATAGCCGCGTATATATATTATGTATCTCTATATATTCTTTTTATTGCAGGCAGTTATTTTGCTACTGGGAAATTTAATCCCCATGTTGAAAACATTTCTTCAGCCCTTTAGATCTTCTTGTAACTTCCCTAACAGAATCATGTTCCATGGCTAGGTGGAGTTTGTGAAGTTGTTTTTCTGTTTGGCTTGTTTGTTACCCGCAATTCAATCGTCAATACAAAATACATTGTCGCCATCATCCTTTTGTTATTTGCGGCAATTGAATTTGCTGGACTCTTTATTCACAAGTATTAATTAGGCTGTGGAACACACTGGACCAGGCCTCCATCACTGCCCCTTCTTTGCCGCCTTTCAAATCTTAACTGAACGGCTGAACTAAATACCTAAAGTAAAACTCTGTCATCTGTTTGTTGTTCTTGTTTGTGGTGTTCTAAAATTGTATATGTAGTTAATTAAATTGTGGACTTTTTCTTCGGTCTTAACGGGGTCTCCACAATAATATGGAAGAAGAAGAAGTATCATGCACTGTGGTGTAATTGGGGGGGGGGGGGGGAACGCACCAGGGGCTAGAAGAGGGAAGGAGTGCTAATTCGGCATGTTAAAATTACATTCATATGATTTGCTTTTCTTTTAATTGTAAAGTTTTTAATCTTAACAGTTACTTTAACGAAATTTTTAATCTGCTAAACGTAATAAAATAATGAACGTATCTGTTTATCGCTAGTTCGAACTTTGGCGCCTGGTGCGACCACCCCTGTCTTTTCTCGCCTTTAAATATTATATAAACATCTTCAAGGTCTAAAAAAAAAACAAAATAATCTCTGCCAAAACTCGTTTTTATTTTTCTTTGGAATACAAACTTGACGCGGATCATGATATTCATTTTTTTTTTAATGTTCAGAAGAGATGTGAAAAATGATCGCCATTAAAGATCAGTGGATGTTTAATAATTGATCATATAATGTTGTTCACATGTGACAAATTTGACCCCCCCCCCCCACACACACACACATACACATACCCTCAACCCAACTAATTATTAAAAAACGGAAATGGATATAAAACTTTTAGCTAATTTTAGCATTCATTTTCTTCTTCCGTTTTCCTCAAGAAATTTTTGCAGAGAAGATTGATCTAAAATAAAAGCTTGTCCGAAAATATCAGCCATGAACTTCGGATCCATTATAAGCCTATAACATCGTACTTCGTACGTCTATCGTGTGTATTGCACTATAAGTGCACTATAAGAACGTGCGGAAGGTGTTAACAAAGACCTATACTCTGTCTGTTGCTGAAAATGACTGCAGAAAATGTCATAAGTGTCAGACATCACATCAACTTTCCAGACCCTCCAGGATCACCCCCGCCCCCACACCCTAAAAACGTGGACATCCCCTTTATACTTTTCATTACATTGTAAATAAAATCTTCTAAAACCCTCCCTATCCTTACGGTGCAAAATTTATTTTGTAAACAAGGAATAAATTCCAAACTTAGCCTCCCCCCCCCTCCCCACACACTCCCATCACAACGACCACTCGGCGCCCCCACCACCGGCCCACCTCCAACAACCAGGCCTATATTGTATTCTATCTGTTCAAAAGATCTGACGTTTTATGAGTGTAATACACGAAGTATGATTGAAAGACAAAAGATGAGAAGGGGGTGGGGGTTGAGTAGGGTATTGGGGTAGGGGGAGGGGGAGGAGGTAAGTCGTGTCGTGTCTGGGGCGTTGTTTAACCGATAAAGGCGAAGAGAGGGCGGTCACGTGAAGTGGTGGGCTGGACCTATCGATTACTTCCCTCCTGAGTGCGCATGCGCTCGAAACGGAGTAAATGAAAGGCTTAGCAGACGACATATAGGAAAACGCACTTATCCTCTAGGAAAAATTCAAAACTGTTATTTACTAACCATTATATTTATACTAACACTGCTGTGTATTAAAAAAAAATAGATCTATGTATTTTTGGTGTGTTAAAAATTATTTGATTATATGAAATGATCTAGCGGCAGCGCCCTGAATTGTCGTTTCGAAACGTCTCGGGCTCGACAGCAGACTTTTTAAAAAATAAGGGATTTTCTCTATGTCTGATGGTTTATCTTATTAGGCATTTATTGCTTCTTAACATTTATTTCATGAAGTGTAAGTAAAGTAACCGTTGGACCAAATTGATCATAGGGCCGATTGAGCAGCGTTCACCAGTTTCTGTGGGAATGTGTGGCCAGCACAATGTCCAGCCGCCTTTACTTTACCCCAACTAATGTCAGGTACCCATCAGAGCTGGGTAGACTCAGGGACATCCTCCAGACCCGGGAAAAAAATCCTAGCCTTCACCTGAATTCGAACCCAGGACCTTCGGTTACGCCAGCCGAACGCTGAAGTCTTCTTACATGTAAATGTGTCGATGGAAGCTGCACCTAGACACGTATTCTATGGCAAGTCACATGACTTCGAGACATTTCTAAGATCACGCAGGCTTACAACTTACAAGACATGCATCAAGTAAAAGAACTAGAGATCCTCGATACAAACCCTTGTTTTTCTTCACACTTTTCTTAATCAAATTCCTTCAAAATATAATCTAGGCTGCAACGCTTTACATTCAGATTTACCTAGCTTGTTGCTAAATGAAGAAACGCTTTTAGCAAAAGATTACTAAGTCTAGAAACACCTTGGTTCAATCACATCGTCCTTGTTCTTCTGGGTAGTAAATAAATATTTTGGACTATAAAAAAAAAGAACAATTTCTCCCCCCCCCCCTTTTTTCCTTACTCTCTTGGTTTTCCTTTGGGAGATTCATACCGCGGCTTTAAGATGTTTACACTGTGTACTTAACGTGGGAAAGCTAATAGCCGGAGAAAAGGTTTTTGAAAACCTTATAGCAAATAATGGCGTTTGTCTGGGTTTATGTGTGTGTGTGTAGGTTGTCTGAAGTGTGGGGGATGGGTGGTGGTAACATATGACATGTCCAGACAGAAACCACCTTGACTAGAGAGAGACCTCTTGACCACTTTTAGGGACCCCCAACTTTCGTCTTTGGCGTCTGTGTGTGAGTGGATCTTTGATTGTGTGGGGGAAAGGGGGGGGGCGCTTTAGAGTGGAAAAGAAGAAGAGAAAAAATCCATAGTGTTTGTCCTGTTTCGAATCGCACACAATTTTGTAGCATTCTGAAGTCGGTGAAGTTAGCAGAGCTATCGTATCAAACTATGACTAGCGCACTGCAGTGTTATGTAGGAATCAAATAATAGACTCGTTGCTCGGAGCAAATACTTTACAAATTAGCACCAAATATTTGATCCAGGTACAAAGGTTTAGAGGTGTAAATTGATTGAATAGGGAAATGCACTTATCCTCTTGGAAAAAAAAAATTAGATGTGGCATTTTTGGCTTGTGTGAATGAAAATATCTATTTAAATTTCGAGTTTATTTTTCACTCTCCACTGTAACACGTCTAAGTGCTGAAGATACGCACGTGCAATAACCCAGAATTCCTTTCCCCCACTCCCAAAAACATACAACAAATATGATAATGTAAAATAAGCCAAACAAGACCATCAATTTCACGCATAGAACTCTGGACATGACAGAGGGAATATAACTGAAAGGACTTATTACACGTACACGTACATTAAAACACCTTGAGCTTGAGCGACATGGCTAAAAACAGACAACAAGTCATAGAACATAATTATGTACCGCTATATTGCAGAAAATATTTTCATGCAATTCTAGCCACATGGAATCGCCGTGGAAGGAAAGTTCTGGGATTTTGAAGACGCTAAGGACCAGAAATGTCTTATGATTATTAGGAAAGCATGAGCTGTGGAAGTCTCCGAAGAAACTAAAACCATTGCGGAACGCAATCCAGATATACAAAGACTTGGCAGAATAAAAAAAACGCTCCAGTTTTACTAATCTTCTCAGTGGTCGTAGTATAAACTGTTACAATTAGAATGAAAATCTATTTTTAATTATCACTTCCGCTGTAGTTCTTTGAAAAGGACTCGCATAGAGATGCACGCACGTGCTTACACGGACATACTTACACACAGACAAACTGACAAACACACACACACACTATATCCAAGTATTGATCATAGGCGTGGCGAGGTAAATTTCACGCTAAATTGTGCACTGTTAAATCCCATTTTTCTCCCCCTTTCTTTTGGAGTGGGCGGCGTCCAGGAGGAAGCTATAGTTCCCCCCCCTCCCCCTTTCACAGTGTGTCCATGTGGACCCCGGCACTGCAATTTATGGCTATTTAATGAGTTTGACCTACAACCTAGGAAGATACACTCTGACTAAGTCTTAGCCCCGGCTTTGTCTCCGAAAATAAAACTATAATAAAAAAAAATGACCCACGCTACGGCCAGGTCACTCGTTGTTGGTCAAGTGTCGTTTCAGAAGGGGGTGGACAACCTATCCACCCAGGCCCCTCTCCCTTTTTATTCCTTTTTTTCCTTTCTCTTTCTTTCACTTACTAATGAATTAACATGCTCAGATCCATAATAATAAATAATTCGGAGGCGTTTGAGACTTTATCGGAAATGGGAAGTAGAGCAGATAAATAGGAAGGGGGGGGGGGGGAGATCTTGAATTGCTATAGAATTATCTTTTAAGAATGTTTGTGCGGTGGAATAATATTTACTCAATTCTCAAGGTTAAATTTGAATAACGTTTGTATTGAAAACGAAGGACAAGAAAACAAATAATTAAATGATAATAAATTGTGTTCTGTTGTTGTATTTTTGCTAGCGTACGTCAGATGTCAAAATAAGGCTCTAATTACCGTTGGTGTCGCTTTCAAATATTCACTGCTGTTGATTACCGTTCGGAGTTGATGCTGCGGCCACCATTCTATTGTCTCAGACTAAAATGTCGATTGCTTCTTCTGAAAGCTACAGATGCAAGACAAAGGACACACACACACCTCTCCATACGCCAATCGAACAAACAGTGTTGTTCTGCTTTCTATTGCATTATTTGAGTTACTGTTTTTTCACAGCTAATTACTGTTTTTCCAAGGGTAATTAATTTTTTATTACGAGATCCGCGGCTAGAGATAATTCGAGAACATGGTCGAGGACTCTCTCTCTCTTTCTCCCTCTCCCCCCCCCCCCCCCCCCATCCTCTTTCTTTCCAATAAGCCCCCCTCTCCCTCTTCCTCTTTGTCATTACATATTCGGTCTGTAAGATGAAACTGATAATCCTGTACGATTTCTGTGTGTATATCTATCTGTGCGCATATGTGTATCTGTGGTGTGTCCGTGTTTGTACCTGTGGTGTGTCCGTGAGTGTACCAGTGGTGTGTCCGTGGGTGTATATGTGGTGTGACGATGAGTGTATATGTGGTGTGTCCCTGAGTGTATGTAACTTCTTTTACATGAAATTTACAAATATAGAATTGAACTTAAGTCACGGTTTTCCACGTCGCCTTGTATGTTCTCTTTTTTTTTTCTTGGATTATCCCAGTACGCCCCTCCCCCTCTGTGCATTATTTAGACAGTAAACAAGAACAACAGATTGCATCTTGTGACAGATAGGTTCATTTCATTATCGGATCCGATTGCTGACAATACCAGACATGTCAGTGTCACAAGGGAGGAGAGGGGAAGGGGAGGGGAATGGCGTGGGTGAGTGGGGTAGGGGGGGTGGTGACAAGTACCTGGCCCTGTGTTTTGTGTGTGAGCCTGTGTGTGTGTGTGAGTGTGAGTGTGTGTGCTTCTTAGGAACAGGGGGGAGTGTTGACCTTCCATTAGACGAATGCGGGAATAAAAACAAAAGGGAGTCGCGGGGGACGGAGGGTGGTTGGCGTTGGTGGTGGTGTGTGTGGGGATCAGGACGGGGCGTAGGGACGAGAGGGTAGGGTAGGGTGTACGTAGAATGGAAACCAAAAGAAATGTTCAATTATGTACAAGACCAGGGAGGACTGTCTTTCTCGACCAGACACGAGACGACGGCGGCTGATAGAGAAATGCAGCGCGGACAACAAAAGGAGCGAGAAAAAGAACAACACTTCAATTGTCTCCCATGACTCCATGACATCTACAACTTAAATCTTAATTACGCTCTGGAGAGTTGTCTTTCCTTTCCTTGTTTTTCTTCTTCTTCTTCTGTTACGGCGGTGGGCTTTATTTATTGCGGCATTGCAAAGTAATGGGTCGGGGTAGGGGGGAAGGGGTCCACAGATTGCACAACGCCTAGCTGTAAATACTGGAGGAAATGAAAAAAAGGTGCAATTGGATTGGACCTAATGTTTATCAATAATAACTGTTTATGGCGTAGGGGAGGGTGAGGAAAAGGGGTGGGGGTAGCTTAGTACAGGGTTAAAATCTCTCTCTCTCTTTCTCTCTCTCTCTATATATGTAAATATATATAGGCCTATAAACATAATAATAATAATAATATGGGTGTCACTAATGTGAGATATTCGTCTAAGTAAAAATGAAAATCTCAGCCTGTACTATCTGTTGTTTACGGAAGGGGGGGGGGAATTTATTTGTATTTCCAAAGTCAGCCACAGTGCAGGTAGTTTAAATTAGACTCTTTTTATGAAAGGTTGGTAGTTAATTAAGCTAAAAAAAAAGTAGTAAAGTATAGTATGAATATATAATGAACAATATTGAACTAAAGATATAAAAACCAAACCAAAATCACGGAGTACAAGTAATTAAGTAAAAGTCTTAATACAATAAAAAAAATCTCATAAGTTTTTAATATAACTAACATAAAAATACGCTATTTAATAGGAGAATCAATAAGATGATAATGTTATATTGAAGAATATATTTCATTTAATAAAATGAACTATTTTTTGGGGGTAGTAACAGTCGATTCGGTACTAACTACCAAAACAAAACAAAGATTGTTCTAAGACATGGATTTGTAGCAATGGGTTTGTAGAAGTAGTGACGGAACGAAGAAGAAGAAATCGATAATCGACTTATAAGCTTATACATGATATAAATTAATAATTTTACGCATGATAATGATTTACGGTATTTAATAATAATTTGTGGTATTTAATAGTAATGTATGGTTTTAAATCATTATTTATGGTAGGCCCTACGCCAATTTGATAATAATTCATGGTATTTATTAATAATTATTTGTAGTATTTAATAATAATTTATGGTCTTTAATAATAATTTATGATATTTAAAAATACTTTTTGTTATTTGATAATTTTAAAAGAAATTCAAAACCTTCTTCGTGGCACTTTGTATTGCCGAGAAAAAACGAGAATCTCATTTGGTGATTGTATTTTTGTGTGTTGTCCTGTGTGTGTTATTTTATATTTAAACATGAGTAAATGAAATAATAAAATATAATAGTTTTAAATATACCTAAGGATGGATAGTTAATTTAAAACCAGAATTTTAGAGTTATTGATAGTATATGAAAACATTTTCTAGAGAATTTGGATTGGTTTTTATTTAAATAGATAGACACACTCATATATTTTATATACTCGTCGGGGAGGTGGTCGCGCTGGCGGGCCGAGATGACGACCGGTTGTGCTACGGTCTGCCCTTAGACTTGGACAAGTGGGAGCGGTTTCTGTCCTACAAGGACGGACTGAGGGCTGATACTCCGTCCAGTCCATATATAGCTATATGATATATATATATATGATTTTGAAAAGGTACGCGTTCTAAGAAAAGTAAGAGGCATGGTTAGAAAGGAATTGTTCTATTTAAGCTCGTGAGTCACTTACTTGGAATTTGTGCAGTCGTCGTACAGGGTATCAAACTCTGAGCAGGAGATCAGCTTACACCTGTTCACACCTGGCTGTATGGCGCCAAGGCCTCGGAGGATTCGAACCTGCTCCACGTTGCACACGATGGGTGTGATCTCTAGGCGCTTGAGCTTGGTGTAAACGGTGTGCAGTCCGCCCACGAGATGCTTCAGGAAGAGTTCAAACGCCTGAGGTAGACAGATGAGTTCTCTGTTCTCCACCATGAAGGCTGCCACCTGGGCGCCACGGTAGTCTATCAGCTTGCACACGTTGTGCTCCGGGTTGCACGCCAGGGGCGGAGGGGAGCTGTACGAGGAAGGTTTCAGCCCCGTCTTGGGCGTCTGGATGAGGTTCAGGGCGTTGAGGCCGGCGCTAAGAGTCGGGCCAGACATACCCGTTGGGGTGGTGCTGGCGCTGCCGGGCCGAGGGGACGACCGGTTGTGTGGCGGGCTACCCTTGGACGGGGACAGGTGGGAGAGGTCCCTGCCCTGCAAGGACAGGCTGAGCGCCGACGCTCCGTCCAGTCCATTTGCCGTCAAGGGAAGCGAAGACATGCTGGCATGAGCCCGGAGGAAGTCCAGACCTGAAATAGAAGAAAACAAAAATGCATTTAATAAGCTGACACATCGGTGTTTGCATTTATATTAATAAAACATTATACATCGTGATATTCTAATGTTTATATTATTTTAAACATAAATAAATATTATATGTAGAAGCCTCTTTAATTGTTTTGAAGCCCTAGAAATTTAGTCTAATACAGATCTAACCACCAACTAGTTATGTAGGGAATTTATACATCAGCTTAAGTATGTGAATTTCTTTACTCTAACTTGGACATTTAGATCTCCACAATTTAATAGCGAGGATTGGTGATCACGTCAAAGAAAATCGTAAAAGAAAGCGTGAATAGAAAGAAAAAGAAAGCAAGTCGTTAAGCCGCAATTTCTGAAAGTCTTCCCAAAAGTTAATAGACAATAGAGCCTGCAATTCAAAACCCCGACAATCTCTTTGGGTGTAAAAAAAACGGATATCTTCCGTGATGTTCGGAATCAAAGATTTCGTCAATGTTTAAAAGTATCTTTGTTTTCGAGTTAACATAAATTGTCCTTATTGAAATAAACAACAAGGTTATGGAATTAGCTTATATAGTCATATGTCGGGCCGTATCTTGCTATGATGCAAAGAGGCATTTTGCGTCAGGCGGAACTGTAGGAAGGGCGAAATCTATATACAATTCGAACATTTAAAGGGCGGCATTTTGAAGACTTGCTACATACGGAGAATAATCTACCGGCTTGAAATTTGTCACTTCACATTACAAATATCTCAATGTATTTAACGTTTCAAATGATTAGTACTTTGTAGAGATTTTTATCTTTAACGTAAATATAACTCTTTTACAAGTTTTCTTGTACCGTAAATTCTGTTTTATTATCTAGGATAAAAGATCATACATTTTTAAATCTGTGTCTAAATTCTCTTAACTATACCATACCTTTTTTTAATCCCCATTTCATTTTATTTAAATTTATTAATTAAAAACATTTATAAGGAACATAAGAATTTTGTAAGTTATTGTTCTTGGGTTGAAAATTATTGGTAGAAGTGACAGTGGGAAAAAAAAAGACGATCCGGGACAAATATTCTTGGTGTAGTTTGAATCACCGTGGTCAAGTGTCAGAGCATTGGATTTCATTCTAATAGTGTTTGTTTCGAAACCTTGTTTTGATGAAGAAAAAAAAATCTTCATGATATTGGTTTGTTGGTTTAAGACAAGCAGAAGGCCCAATCGGGACTTGACATTATTATTTACGAAAAGTACAAGAAGATCCACAATTATGTTGGTCAACCCATCCCACTAGTATGCAGTGGCCAAAGAGAATGATGTGCATAATTTTATCCATTATCAGTGAGTTTGTTTTAAAACAATTGCCATAGCCCTGTTAGTATGTACCTTAACCCCAACAAAAAAGAAGAAAAAGCAACTAAAAACACAAGTATTCTAGCACTAAAAGTAAATATAAACTTAAAACAAAATTCCTACCGGGAAAAATCGTTTCGCCAGCCTTCCACATTTTGAGTCCCTGGGGTCCTATATAAAATACAGTGGTAATGGTAGGCGGGGTTGGGGGTGGGGTGGGGAATGATAAAAGATAAAACTAGAGTGAAATGTGATACGACTGTTGTAAATAATTGACAAAATGTAAAAAACAATACGCTATGGCTTAGGATTAAAGACTAATGGATAGAAACTTCAAATATATTTTAAACTAAAAGAGATAATTAGAGTAAAAGTAAATGTTTCCTTTTACAGATTATGTCCGTCTATGGGGCAAGTGTTCTTGACCACGGGGAGGATTGTGTGGTCAGCAAAATGCCTATCTGACATTACTTTTCACCAGCTAATGTCATGTACACACCAGAGTTGGGTAAGACTCGGGACACCATTGAGACACGGGGGAAAAAATTATAACCTTCACCAAGATTCGAACCAGGACCTTAGTGTCAATTCAAGCACTTGCCACTATACCACTGTGCTCAATTAAACAAGTAAACAGTCAATAAACGTGATACGGAATAAACCAGGTGTCTACATTTTCTATTGCGTGAAATCGTATACAGTTATCATAAATTTATTTTTTTGACATATATATTTTTTTTTTCATTTATTTGTTAGCCGTGAAGTATAGACTATACGCTGTTCAAACAAGCGCTTCAAATGTCTGGGAGTTCTCATTAGCCATCAGAACCAGTAGATCTACAAGGATGGATGTACAGAAATATGGATCAGTGTTCGTAAGTTTTGGTTTCGACAAATGAATTTAGTTTTATGAGTTTCCTCGCAAAATCTTCCCTCGCCAAAATTGCTCAAATTTTGTTTGTCTGAGTTATAATTAGAAATCTAATTTGAAAAGTAGATAAATTCATAAACTGATTTCAAGCTTATAAAGTATCCCTTTCGAACCATGTTGATTTATGGGGGCAATTGAAGCATCGTTCACAGATTCCATTGACGAGACGTATAAAAAGATTGTGAGACCAGCACAATGCCCGGTCGCGTATTTTTTCCTCTTTAATCAGGTACCAAACCGGAGAGACTCAAAGAAGCCTGTAGGTTCTAGACCTTTTGGAAATAATCCGGGATTAGCCTTGGTTCGAACCCGCGACCTTACAACGCGACAATCGGCGAGATCACGGTGTCCCATTCAGCTTGTGAGCCGGGCAATGTTTAGTTGTCTCTGAATGAAAAAGCTGCCATTCTAGCCGAGTTGGGCGGTACAGTACCATAAACTCCTTCTCCTATGGTGAGCATGCGAGGGTCATTAAAAAAAAAACACTCACACATAAATTTACATAGATTCAAAAGCAGCAACAAAATATTTGCCACTGCCGCCAGGGAATGGTCACCTGATTTCAAGGGAGAATTTCAAGGCTGGGTACTAGACATTGCAGACTACTAGAGACACCTATATCACATGCACACCAACGAAAGCAATATGGCGCTGAGTTAAGAGAAACACTAGGCAAATCGCGCCTGTATTCTGTTCAACCGTGGGCAAGCACTGAGCAAGCTAAAAGTGATAACATGGAGAGATGGGGAGTCGCGATATACAAATGACAGTCTGTATCATTATTATCATGCCATCTGAGAAAGACAATTAAAGAACCATGGGCATAGACTTTGGTTTCTGACAACTTATAGAAACTCTGGATGCGATTATGAAAAGGATAACTCTTGGATTCAAGGGAAAGAAGCAAGGAATCACCTTTTATGAAAACAACAAGATTATGGAGGTATTTGGGGGAATAAAACAATTGAATTAGTGGAACACAGGAAGAAGCTAATAGAATGCGAGATCTATTCAACAACAAAAACTCAACAGTATGACCGCGTCACCGAGCTAAGTAATACACTGATACAATGATACAGTCACACAATGATACAATGAGGCAGTCATACAATGATACAGTCACACAATCATACAATAATACAATGATATAGTCACACAATTATACAATGAAACAGTCACACAATCATACAATAATACAATGATACAGTCACACAATAATACAATGATACAGTCATACAATCATACAATAATACAGTCATACAATCATACAGCAATATAATGAAACAGACACAATTATACAATGATACAGTCATACAATCATACAATAATACAATGATACAGTCACACAATTATACAATAATACAGTCATACAATCATACAATAATACAGTCATACAATCATACAATAATACAGTCATACAATCATACAATAATACAATGATACAGTCACACATTGATACCGTCATACACAGACTGCCAACGATCTTTCTTTTTCTTTTATAGTTACTTTTCAAAAAACTGCTTTAAGATTTGTCCCCCTACCCCCCCCCCCCACCTTCCACACTCCCCCCCCCTCCCACACCCTCCCAAAATAGTGATAATCTTCCGTTTGGCATTGTGGTGCTATGCGTCTGAGTACGATTGGGTCAAAAATGTATAGGGTAACTTAAGACAAGAACCAACAACTGTGAACTAAATAATAATCAATTGATTGATACAATGCCTCTGTGCGCCTTTATGGTGCCCGGTATAAATTATTGATGCCTTCTTTTATTACAAACTAAACTCTACAGTTCTACAGTTAGTTATAAAAACAAATTTAAGCACCTTCATGCATTTTTAAGTTCATGTTTTTCATATACACAACCTTATAGTGAACTTTAAAATGCATTTTTTTGTTTACAAATGTAGATAGTCTAGCGTTTCACTAGATGTTTCTGTCTTATATTAAAATACACGTAGCCTACTTTGTGAACCATTTAAAAACGTGATGGCATTTAATTGTATGATTTATATTTTTCATGTTATATATCTGTATGATCTTGTTTTGTATGATCTATATTTTGTATCAACTATGCTCTATATTATGCTAGATCTTTATTCCGTAAGAGCTCTATTCTGCATTAGGCCTACCTATATTCTATGTTTGTTCTTGGTGACCTAAGTATGATCTTTATTTTGTAAGCGCTGTATTCTGTATGATTTATATTCTATGTGATCTCTATTCTGTGTGATCTCTATTCTGTGTGATCTCTATTCTGTGTGATCTCTATTCTGTGGTATATCTATTATTTGGGATATCTATTGTGCGGACTCTCAATTCTACATCTAAGCCTCACGTTTGTGTGTTGTGAAATTAAATTATATAGCATGTACATTGTCGTGCCCCCCTCCCCCACCCCAGTCCCACATATTAAAGAGTCGGGTATCTAACTGATATACGTGTTAGACACCTACTGTTTCTAGGGAAACCATTTCTCATATTATGTGAAGGAATAAAATAACGGTTAACCTAATATTAACATATCATGAATAGGGCCTACAAACTTTACTGTCAGATTGTACAGTCAACACAATATTCCGGTCGTATCGGGCTTGTCATTGTCACACTACTGACGACTCAAGCTTAGGATTGAATGATTATAATATTGTACAATCAGAAATATGATTGTGACATTACAAATATGATTGTGGCTTTAGGATTATGATTGTAGGATTAAGATTAGGATTGTATGAATAAGGAAACACAAACTAAATTTGAACCAAGCAAACATTGATAGTTTATTGTTAGGTAGTACACTTTTTATTAATCATTCAACTTAACGAAATATAACTATATAAAAGTAGAATTGAACAATTTGGTTTGCTCAATATTTTTTGTTGGACCATTCTAGGTCTCAGTATTTTTTTTTCTTCTAATCTTTTAAGCTGTAATTAATAGACATATTAAAGCGTCTTTGTGTGAATTATCCGAACAAGTCACTCAGTAAACTTTCTTTTAAACTCTAGACGCAGCTAAAATTTAGAAAGACGATGTAACGTTTGCGACATAATTCTTTTGGCGCACACAGAGAAATAGATACGCTCTCTGGTCTCTGCCCCCCCCCCTCCACCTTCCCACCACACACACACATACACAAACGAATACACACACACACATAGGCCCTAATAATATATACACACACAAATATAAAAGTAATGGGTTTGTGCATTCCTCTTACTTACGATACATAAATCTGCTGGAACGTTAGGGGGAAGATGAAAATGGACTATGAGGTTATGACTTATGACTTTAAGAAATATTACATAGTTTGCCCTTTGTGGAGAGTCCAGGTAACACTGACTAAGTAATACACACACACACACATTTAGATGATGGTATTAAACGGAAGTCTATTGAAGTAGTTGACTATACTGAATCACACAGTTTTCTTTAAGAGATGTACAGCCATAATTACTGTAGAACTATTCCCTAAAAACTTTTGAAATATATCAATTTAAATATTTTTTTTCCCAATGCTACCCAACTTTCCTTTTTCACCTTAAAATCTGATCGTTTCCATTAACGACTCTGGACTATATCCCGTTTCAGATTGAGTCACAATTCTTTGTTTTAATTACGACACATTTTTTTTTTAGTCAGATCAAAGACTATAATAAGATGGAGCGCTTGCTCTATTTTTAGAGCTAAAAAGTCGTGTTTTCCGTGCGCAGCCAATAATTACGCTATCCAAAAGACTTTCTGCGCTATACAACTTTCGATTTTAATCTTTATTTGAGATCTAACTTTATATACTACAGACGCTCCTTCTATAAAGGCATTCTTCTATTATTCTACATGAATTCTAAACTGGAAGTCTATAATTCATTTTGTAATTGGAAATTTCCGAAACAATAGTTTTCGAGTAGTAAACAGCAAAGCAAGCGGTCCATCTTATTACATACTTTGGTCAGATCTAAGTGTTAGTTTAATTTGTTGAGTTTAACATACTACTTAGTAAAGAGAGAGAATATCAATAGATCTCAACAGACATACTGACGGGTAGATGGATGGATGGATAGATGGATAGATAGATAGATAAATAGATAAATAGATAGATAGGTAGATACATAGATACATAGATACATAGATACATAGATACATAGATACATAGATACATATATTTCATGAGTTACATACGTAGATGCTAAAAGTAATGTAATAATAAATGTAACCAGTACTCACCATTGAAATCCGGGTAATACATTAGGAAGGCCGTTGTTGTGAAACTTCAAGTGATGAAGCTGTGACTCGGAGATTAGAATTAACTCTTGTTAATTCCTCGTTGAATTCCGGTGAAATTCGCTGTCTCGAATATGATCCTCACGAATAAATCGGCAAGAATTGAAACAAAAATCCCTTAACATAAAAACAAAACAAAAATGACCGCACACACTCACCAACTATGTCCGAGCACTACTACACATATAAACACGGCGTTATAACCAACTCTTGTATAGTGGTCATTTTAGCCACTCGTGAAATTAATAATTGTTTCGATATAATTTGCGCCTGTAAATTTTCCTTTTCTTGTCCTTATGCGATTCATCGAATAATTTCCACTTGCAATGTAACAGGAAAATTCTTGCGGTTTTTGTTAACGTTTTGTTAACTTCCGACTGCGTTATGACAGTAAACCTTGGTTTGTTAAATGCTTCGTCTGAATTAAACAGATAAAACCTTGCGCTTTGTTAAAGTTCGTCTGCAATAAAAAATAAAAAAAAACATGATATCCTACAGAAGAGTAAAATGTATTTATATGAAAAACATATTTAGGTAAATCCTAACTAATTAGACTAGGTCGTCACTAGGTCCTTCGTTGTTCTTGGTATGTGGTACAATAAAATAAATGAAGTTCAGTTTCGAATTATTTCTTTTTTAAAACGCGTCGGAAATGAATTGTGACAAAACTGTTTAAAAGGATATGGTAACAGTGGAGATAGCCACTTGTCACAAATACGGTATCTGTCACAAATACGGTATCTCCCTTTCGTCGATAACTTGATATGTTTTTTTTTGTTTGTTTGCGGTTTCACCATTGAATTCCTTCGTTGGCACAAAGCGGATTACGGTTTATCAAAGACGATTATCTGCCCCCCCCCCTAATATCTATGATCCCTGATCCCTGTAACAAGGGACGTTTGCGGTGTGTGTGTGGGGGGTGGAAGGAGGGACATCGTGGAGTTGGGGAGTGAGGGGTGGAGACAGAGAGAGAGATTAACGCCCAAAGTCTAATATGTATGTCGTCATAGGGTGGTAGCCTACGATCCTGCGAATGTTGATCTGTACACAGAAGCCATCTCTGACAATGGACAGGGTGAGAAAAGGGCGGATAAAAAGGGGGAGGGGGGAGGGGGGTTGATCAGCTGATCAGCTCTGATCTTGTAAACACCGGAGGGGGGGTTGGGGGCGTCGTTTAATCTTACGTCTTTAGACAAAAAGGTCCACTTTGACATTTGCAGAGGGTTTTTTTTTTAGGAGGGATTAGAAATAGGGAGGAGGGTGAAAATGGGGGTGCGCCCTAATGGCTAATATTTGGTCAGCCCTAAATGGTGGCCCGCTGACGTTTTCTAGCAGTGGCGTAATGTTTCCAGATAGCAGAAATGCTTTATCAGGCGGTCAAAGTGGCCAGCGGATTAACTTTAGTCGGTAGAATTCGACCCCTTACAGATGTCAATAGTTACATTGAATGTTAGTCAATGTTTGAAGATAGAGTCTACACTGTATAACAATTTATTAACAAATATTATTACGCTATCTTTGTATATTATAAATATGTCAAGTCAGAGGGCGTATATAAATATAGGCCTATATATATATTTATGCCTCTTATATATAAATAGGCTATTTCGGAATAAATAGGCCTAGACCTAGGAATATACTATTAAAATATTTTAAATATATTTAATATAAATTATATTATTTTACAATTGCACACAACCTATATACTTATCTACTGTAGGCTTATGGGCCAAAAAGCTATAATGCTACTATACTACTTAGGCCTACTATAGTCTAGTCTTCATATAGACCAACTTAATCCAACTATATTTAGTCTAAATCTCACTTGCCTTATAAATTATAGTTGTATAACTAACTGACTAACTATTAAAATCAATTATGCAGAAGCTTAGGCCTTATGTTTTACTATATTAAAAAAAACATACTTAGTGAGCACAAAATGAAATCTCCAAATATTACCTTTAAAGTAGGCTAAATGCCTTATAAACGCTTGAAAACGAAATACACAATATGTAGCCCTATATAACGAAACTATATTCCTATTTCCAACCAGTAGTCAATCTTGTCTAGAATCAGATTGAGGTAATCAAAATGTAAAGAAAACAACAACACACGCACATGAATACAGCACTCCGTTTGGCCAAGAATTCATCCCGCAATTGGTCATATCAGAAGAAAAAACAACACCGGCACTGGACAAAGCCTAAATCACTCACTCACTCACTTCTCCGACTGCCGAGCTTACAATCCGAGGAGGGAAAATATGAAAAAGAGGCGTGCATTTGAATTCATTTTTTTTTTATAACTCTACTCTCTACCATCTCCGAAAAAGAAATAAAAAATTACTTTTTAGAAGCAGCAACGCCACACACACACACACGCACACGCACTCACGGCAAGTAAAGGAGGGAGGGTGAGTTGTGGGGGAGGGGAGGGGCTGAATGGCAGAAATGTTAACAATAAGAAAGAAAGGAAAGACGACTATGAATTCCTTTTTTTTTTTTCAACAAACGAAGGGGAAACTCTTTATAGACCTGCCCACTTTTCTACGGAGGGAGAAGCGTTATGAAATGTTGATTTCCTTGCCCCCCCCCCCCCCCATCCGCCTTGTCTCTCCCCCTCCCCTCTAGCTCCATTCCCCCGCGAAACAAAAGGCATCGGAACAGTTTCGCGGATTGAGAGCGGACTGCGCGACGTCTGTCATTGGTTTAAGCCATGCCCACTTGCACAGGATATCCCGCTTTTGATTGGCTGATTCTTTCTTTCTTTCTTTCCCCCCTTCTCTTATTTTTGTACCAATGCGCGCTCCAGTCGGCGGATCCAGTCGTTTTATTGCTAGGGGGGGGGGAGGAGGGGGAAGGAGGGTGGTGGTGGCTTGAATAGAGAAGAGGGAAGGGGGCGGACGAGGGAAGGCTATTTCTCTCTCACCGATTCGCAGCAATAAAACAATAGAAGCGGGTAATGAAGTGGCGGTGTGCCGCTAAGCAACTTTGTGGAAGATGAACAGACAGCGCGATGGACACACACACACACAAATACAAGAGGAAAAAAATATACAATTTTGTTATTTCTGTTCTTTGTATGTTTATTTGTAGTTGCTGTTTTTTTCTTTTACCACACTTTGATCATTAAAACACTTTAAATATTAAATGATAAAAAGAGATTTCTAGCCAAAAAGGCTTCTTTTTTTTTTTAATTTGTTTTAATGTTGTTTTTGAATTTTAGATTTATAGACTAACTTTGACTAAGGGTTAGATCTATAATCTAGCAATGTTTTTCGAATGCCCGCCCGGTCGCGAATAAGGACCGGGAGAAATCAAAGCAAAGAGAAGAAATAATATAAATTTAAACCATAGTGTATGAACTATCGATAGCTCTAACCGTACCGAAGGTCCTGGATACGAGTCCTGGTGAAGGCTAGAGTCTAGTATTTTTTTTCCGGAACTCGAGGGTGTCTCAGAGCCTACTGACCCTGCTAAGGTCACGTACCTTACTTATAATTGATGCTTCCATTCTCGACTAAGGGGGGAGGGGGAGAATCATGGCGTTTAGTCCTGGATTTGAACGCTAGACCTTAGGTCTGTTAAGTGTCAACCATAGTGGTCCACGCGATGTTTAATGCAATAGTTTCATTACTTTTAAATTATGGTTATATAAAAAAAAAGTCAGTCATATACACGTTGAAGAAATGTAAAGTAAGTAAGTATCCCTTTATTGTGTGGCCACGGCATACTAGGAAATTGTGTGACAAGCACAATGCCCAGCCGCCTAGCTCATCACCCAACTGCTGTCAGTTACCCATCAGAGCTCGACAGACTCAGAGACACGCGGGGGAAAAAATCATAGTCTTCCCCAGCCCAGGACCGTCTGCATGCACAGCAGCGGGCTATGCTACCCGGGTAGTGCCCTCACATAGGGGGGCAGAGGGTGGCATATGCCCGGGGGCGACACTTCCAGGGGTCGGCAAATGTAGTCTAACTATAGCACTAAACAAGCAGTTACAGTATGCAAGGGGTCGGCGCTGAGACGTTTTGCCTTGCGGCGTTACATAAGCTTGTAAAGGCTCTGTGCTGATATAATTCTGACAATAGCATTGTGACTCTGTGCTGATATAATTCTGACACTAGCATTGTGACTCTGTGATGGCACTGTGACATTTCAATTGTGAGATTGACAAGATGACTGTGAGAGATCTGTGTAGCCACCCATTGTGCTTATCTAACACACCAATTATCTCAAGACTTATGAGTGACGTGACAGTCGGTCTCACAAACCAAAGCCCGATTAGTCGAGATAGAAAATTGATAATCCTTCTACAACATAAACAATGCCCAATGTCTCTATTTGACTTCTGTATGTCTTCCTCTAACTAGAAAAATAAATCCCGAACCACCTTTGTTCACAATGTCTGCTTTGAAAACAAAAAGTAAAGTAGCATTCGGACCAAACTGATCATAGGGAAGTTCAAGCAGCGTTCACCAGTTTCTGTGGCCACGCCATACTAGGGAATAGTGTGGCCAGCACAATGCCCAGTTGCCTTTACCTTACCCCAACCAAAGTAATGTACCCATCAGAGCTGGGTAGACCGCAGTCCCGGGAAAACAATCCTAGCCGCCACCAGGATTCGAACACAGAACCTTCGGATCGCCATTCCCCATGTCTGCTTTGAAAAGTAAAGTATATTTTTAACGCATGAATAAATCTAACTTGAATATCTCCTATGTCCCGAATTTCTCCTTAGTCTTAGTCTTTTAGACCGTTTGGACGCCATGGGCATTTTAAAATATCTTCTTAGTTTTTTTTAAAAAAAGCTGTTCTATTTTACAAGATAAAGATGTTAAAATTCAAAACGTTTTTTTCTGATGCTAATAGATACGTTTCTCAGATAATATAACCGCTCTGTAGGAGGTGGGGGGGGGGGGGGGGGTTCGTTAGATACGAACAATGGTTTGTTTATAACACTCCTCATATAGGCTGGCGGCAACGGCATGGCTTGTATAGAAAACATGCCACCTATCAAACTACAACTGGGGGGGGGGGGGGGGGAGAACGCCATGTCTGTAACATATGATAATCATGAACTGTTAATTATGCAGCTGGACTTAACGCGCCTGAATGCAAGAGTCAATTATTTTGCAAGCGTCCCTATTCAATCGGGGAAGATTTTTGCGTCATTATACCCCCCCCCCTCCTCTGCAGTCTCAACCCCAAGTGTGCCGAAAGCAATGCATGCATTTTATGGCCCAGTTGCACTCCAGGAATTGGTTGAAATTATTAAATAGGCTATTAGGTCTACTAATGCGCACTAACATTAAACTATAATTATCAAACAAATCTCTCGGGGCAGTGGGAGATACAATGCAAAGAAAGTTCCCCACACCCCAATCCATTCCCACACCCCACCACTTGTCCTGCGGCCCATGTCTCTATTCTGTTCCTATATCCACTCCGTGGTAATCGATCATAAACTTGGCTCTATGTTCTAAGTTAAAAAAACATGGCCATTATTATCTAGCCGACGCCCGCTATGCGGCTAAACACTCTGCAGATGATCTTTAAATTTTGACTGCAAGCTGACGGAGAAACAATGCAACGACATTGGATGATTTACTGCCCCCCCCCCCCCCCCCAAATTTTAAAATTTAAATTTTATTACACTCCATCTTTAAAAAAAAAAAAAAAAGTTGTAAAACAATTTTTAAAGTGGAGGAGATATCAAGATATTAGCTATAGATGACTTGATAAAAAAAATACCATGAATATAGATAGAAATTATTAGGGGGCACAGACAGAAGTGGGGTAGTGAAAAGGTGGCAAAGGTGAGAATGTGGGGAGGAGGGAGGGGAGGGAGGGGAGGGGGTAAAAAGATGGTAGTATATATTTCTTTTATTACAGACATAAAGATACGTTTAGGACTAGCCCCCAGCCCTCCCCTCACACTCACGGAAAGACGTTTAGTTTAGAGGTAATTTCTCTG
Source organism: Anisus vortex (assembly GCA_949126835.1). Classification (NCBI taxonomy): domain Eukaryota; kingdom Metazoa; phylum Mollusca; class Gastropoda; family Planorbidae; genus Anisus; species Anisus vortex. The sequence goes on along the minus strand of OX421502.1, from coordinate 16,141,839 downwards.
GAAGAAGTTACTGCAAAATATCTTTGAAAGACATCTCTGAATGAGGATAATTCTTTAGATTTAAAATCATAAAAATGTCAACAACTCAATAGCAAGTATGGCGGCGAGGTGGGCGAGCGGCAGCGCGTTCGGCTAGAGTACCAATGGTTCCTGGGTTCAAATACTGGCAAAGGCTATGATTTTTTTTTTCCCGGGACTCGAGATAGACTCCCAGAGTCACATTACTCCCTGAGTCACATTACTCCCAGAGTCACATGACTCCCTGAGTCACATTACTCCCAGAGTCACATTACTCCCAGAGTCACATTACTCCCTGAGTCACATTACTCCCTGAGTCACATTACTCCCTGAGTCACATTACTCCCAGAGTCACATGACTCCCTGAGTCACATTACTCCCAGAGTCACATGACTCCCTGAGTCACATTACTCCCAGAGTCACATTACTCCCAGAGTCACATTACTCCCTGAGTCACATTACTCCCTGAGTCACATTACTCCCTGAGTCACATTACTCCCAGAGTCACATGACTCCCTGAGTCACATTACTCCCAGAGTCACATTACTCCCTGAGTCACATTACTCCCAGAGTCACATTACTCCCAGAGTCACATGACTCCCTGAGTCACATTACTCCCAGAGTCACATTACTCCCAGAGTCACATTACTCCCAGAGTCACATTACTCCCTGAGTCAACCCAGCTCTGATGGGCACCTGACTTTAGTTGGGGTGCTGGCCACACATCATCTAGTATGCCGTGGCAACAGAAACTGGTGAACGCTGCATCACTGGCCTTATGATCAATTTGATCCGACGGGTAGGCCATCTTTAATACTACAAAAGCAACTATACAAATTCTTAACTCATGACAGAAAGATAAAAGAAAATTATTCCCTATAAGCTAGCTACAAAATTGCTTTTACTAAATATATAATGTGAGCAATTTTAAAATTTAAAATATTATATGGGTAAATAAAAACTAGTTGTGCTTTATATTTTATATACTTTAATAATTTTCTTTTTGTAAAGAAATAATTACGAAACATACACAAAATCACGCTAAGGCATCTACAATACTTGATAAATAATACTATGTATGAAGTCACTAAACATAACAGCGTCCTTGTTCGAAGAGAATTTCTAGATTTGAACATGTCAAAACTTAATACGCATACTACTCCATAGAAACAAATTTTCACATAACTATATCGCACATTCCAGAGTCGGCGCCCAAACGTAAGCATAGGAGGGGAAGACAATCTTACAATTACTTAATGTAAATACTCAGTGGTGTCATGCCAAGCCCGAAGGGTCCGCTCTCAAGTCCAGTGTATGCGCCGAGGCACAGCTTGAGCGCCGCTGGTCTTGCTTGACTTGCTTGACCAGTCTTCGAGAGAGAGAGAGAATGTGCTGCTACACTTCCTTGCTGCCACGCCCGAGCTGAATTGTTTGTTAAACAGAATGGCAAGCGGTATAGTGGACACTGGTCATTCTCTTGAAAAACTAACTTCCTCTCTCATCTACCATACACAGATGTTCTTTTTTTATAAAAGGGAGGGGGGATAGTTCACAAAAAGGGGTGGGGGCGGAGAGAGTCTGGGGAAAAAAGAGAGCGTAATTTCCCTCCCCAGCTGGACTTTTTTTTTATTACTTCATGCTAGGCATATTTACTATATAGGTATACTAACATATTTACTATATATGCCTACTATCATATTTACTAAATAGGCCTACTAGCAGATTTACTATATAGGCCTACTACCATGCTTAGGCCTACTACATAGGCCTACTAGCATATTTACTATATAGACCTACTACCATATTTACTACATAGGCCTACTAGCATGCTTAGGCCTACTATATAGGCCTACTATATAGGCCTACTAGCATATTTACTATATAGACCTACTACCATATTTACTACATAGGCCTACTAGCATGCTTAGGCCTACTATATAGGCCTACTAGCATATTTACTATATAGACCTACTACCATATTTACTACATAGGCCTACTAGCATGCTTAGGCCTACTATATAGACCTACTACCATATTTACTACATAGGCCTACTAGCATGCTTAGGCCTACTATATAGGCCTACTAGCATATTTACTATATAGGTCTACTACCATATTTGCTATATATGCCTACTATCATATTTACTAAATAGGCCTACTAGCAGATTTACTATATAGGCCTACTACCATGCTTAGGCCTACTACATAGGCCTACTAGCATATTTACTATATAGACCTACTACCATATTTACTACATAGGCCTACTAGCATGCTTAGGCCTACTATATAGGCCTACTATATAGGCCTACTAGCATATTTACTATATAGACCTACTACCATATTTACTACATAGGCCTACTAGCATGCTTAGGCCTACTATATAGGCCTACTAGCATATTTACTATATAGACCTACTACCATATTTACTACATAGGCCTACTAGCATGCTTAGGCCTACTATATAGACCTACTACCATATTTACTACATAGGCCTACTAGCATGCTTAGGCCTACTATATAGGCCTACTAGCATATTTACTATATAGGCCTATTACCATATTAACTAGGCTATATAGGCCTACTACCATATTTGCTATATAGGCCTACTAGCATATTTGTCCCACCCCCTTCCGGTCCACCCACCCATGAGGAGCATGTATATTTGCGTGCCCCTTTCAACCCCCAAAAATATTGC
>OX421502.1:14389126-14691626 GCA_949126835.1 Anisus vortex | reverse complement strand
TGAAATGACAATGTGAAAGGTTAATACTTGAGCTAAGGTGAAATGACAATGTGAAAGGTTAGTACTTGAGCTAAGGTGAAATGACAATGTGAAAGATTAATACTTGAGCTAAGGTGAAATGCCAATGTGAAAGGTTAATACTTGAGCTAAGGCGAAATTACAATGTGAAAGGTTAGTACTTGAGCTAAGGTGAAATGACAATGTGAAAGGTTAGTACTTGAGCTAAGGTGAAATGCCAATGTGAAAGGTTAATACTTGAGCTAAGGTGAAATGACAATGTGAAAGGTTAGTACTTGAGCTAAGGTGAAATGACAATGTGAAAGGTTAATACTTGAGCTAAGGTGAAATGTCAATGTGAAAGGTTAGTACTTGAGCTAAGGTGAAATGACAATGTGAAAGGTTAATACTTAAGCTAAGGTGAAATGTCAATGTGAAGGTTGATAGTTTAGTCTACTTGAGCTAAAGTACAATGTAATTAGTAAAGTAAAGTATCCCGTCTTACTTATTTGATCCATAGGGCTGGTGATGCAGCGTTTACCAGTTTATGTGGCCTGGCCACGGCATACTAGGGGATTGTGTGGCCAGTACAATGTGGTCGATTTTTTAAATCGTAACATTATAATGTATACCTTCAGACTGGATAAGTACTTTCACTTCATTTTGTAATGTGAACATTCTTTTAAGTGCGTGTGATAAGTGTTTAAAATGTAGCATCATAAAATAAAAAAATAAAAATCAGAAAATTGCCATTTTCGATAATAATCTAAGTAATCAGAGTTTTAAAAGTTGTAAGCGAGATCATTCTAGCAAAAAAAATCATAGGAAATTTGTTAATGTTTGAAACTATTACAACATAATAACATAACGACAGGCTAAAAATAGCTTCTAAACATTAATGTAATTAACAGGATGATAAGAAACAACAACATTTGACCGCTATGACATACTGACATGCGTAACTAGGCCTAGAATAACAAACAAATTACTTCTGTTTTAATTGCCAATCTATTTGTGCTTAAAAGTTCATTTAAATGTTTATCATTGTGTAACAAGTAATTAAAATAACAGTCGATGTATGCAGTAAAGGGGAGGGACGGTATGCTCAGGGAAGAAAGTCAAGAAAGGAAAGAGAAGTGGCTTATAGTAAATGGCGAAATAAGTGCAGGCAATAATTGTCGCACGGGGCGGCGCGTTCGGCTGGCGTACCGATGGTCCTTTGTTCGAGTCCTGGTGATCGCTATGATTTTTTCCCGGCTCTGGAGGGTGTTCCTGGGTCTACCCAGCTATGATGGGTACCTGATTTCAGTTGGGGTAAAGTAAAGGCGGCTGTGCATTGTGCTGGCAACACCAATCTCCTAGTATGCCGTGGCCACATAAACTGTTGAACGCTGCATCACCAGCCCTACGGATCTATCAGGTCTGACGGGATAGTTTACTCTATTACTATTGTCCAGATGTTGTTTTTTTTTCTGTTCTCCTTCTTCAATTTCTTTAAAGACACCAAACTAATGTCACAATAGCCATTTGTTTCCGAAAACATCACTGTATTGTGACATTGTAAAATAAAGTGTTTGTTGTGAAAATAAGTTCTAAGGTCCTTTAAAGCTAGGGTCTTACGTCTGCAAGTTTAGAACCACTTACCGTGATTGTCGTTCATCAGGGAGATGAGCAAGTCTTTCACAATGCTACAGTATAGAGTGTAGCGTTACCTATTACCTATCGCTAGCGGATGATAATCTAGTTTCGACTATCTTCAATAGACGTTTAGTCGAAATGGTTGATACTATATTCAGTGTGACTATTTGTGGTGACTTGTATGTGCAACTTTATGAATGATACTTCTGTATGGTGAGTTGAAACACATTTCTATTGTCGCTGTGATTTGACACGCAAATAACGGTGAGTGTAGTAGATTGTCCCCTACATTTATACAGAGAGAGAGAGAGAGAGAGAGAGAGTGAGAGAGAGAGAGAGAGAGAGAGAATAACGAGAGATAGAGAGAGTAAAAGAGAGAAAGAGGGAGAGAAGTGAAAGAGTGAGTTAGAAAGTAACAAAAGAGAGATAAAGAGATAGTGGAGAGAGAGATAAAGAGAAAAAGAGATAGAGAAAGAGGAGTGTGAGCAAAGTAGAGATGAAACATAGAAAGGAGAGAGAGAGGGAGAGAGAGAGAGAGGGAGAGAGAGAAAGAGAGAGAGGGAGAGAGAGAGGGAGAGAGAGAGAGAGAGAGAGGGAGAGAGAGAGAGAGAGAGGGAAGATGTAAAAAGAGACGGATAGAAAGCAGAAGATTAAATATAGAAAGAGATTGGGTGTGAGAAATAGAGATTGAGAGAGAGACAAAGAGTGAATAGCTTTACAGAAAAAAAGATCTGTTATTCTTATTCACCTGAAAAATTACCGAATAAAAAAGTAACGTAGAAACTATAGGACCTCTGTGAATGCTGGGATTTATAAAGACATCCTCAATAGAATAAAAAAAAACACAAAAAATTAACACCACACAGTTGTATGCATACACCCTAGTTTTTTATTTTTTTAATTATAGAGTTTGTATATTCCCCCTAAGGCCAAGAGATCTATCACCTGTGTCAGCAGACACATACATTTGAGAAAACAGCCCACCAGTGTGTATAGACTTAAGTGTGTCTCTATATTGTTTTGTTTGTTTGTTATGATGTAGTCTTGTATTCCCACCCAATTTAAAACAAAATATTAGTAGTTGTACGCGCCCCTTCCCCAAAACCTCTTTCAGTACCCCCCCCCCTCCCGTTCCCTTTTGACATCTAAAACCGAAGAATTTGTAAATATATACATTTTAAAATGCATAATTTAATATATTTTTAAATATTAATTAAAATTAATTTAATTAAAAAACAATTGTATTTATTTATATATAGGTTTCGTTTTTTTTATGTTAATATTTAAAAGTATAAAAAGTATTTAAAGTGATATCTACCTATTTTCATATGAAGTATTTCATCATCAACAGATAATATTCAAATTTGCATTAGTATCATCCTGACCAATCTTATTGGTGTCAATCGATGTAAATTTTACGTAACTAATCAAATCTTGTTAGTATCACAATTTAAATAGATCTAGGCCCATGATGCTAATATTAACTTTTTTTCCCTAATTTAATAAATTGAGTTAAAACAAGCTTCCTTAATTTTCTTTCCATACTAACGTTCGTCACTTATCTTTCATTTATCTCGGTTTTACATTAAATACATGTATATGTATATAAAACAAACATTAAGTTATAGGCCTATCTAATATTGTTAAATCCAATTCCGATTTATTTAGTTTTCTTAAATCAACATTTCACAGTAAACTTGTCTTTCTCTCTTTCTCTCTCTCTATTGTCCACATTATATAAATTTTTGTGTTTTGTTTTTCCATTAAAATGTTTTTAACTAATGACGAGATAGAAACAGCTTCTAAAAACCACATTAAAGTCACAGACGTACAAAAAACAACATAATCTTGAAAAGAAGCCTTTGCCTTTGATCTACCATTTCCTTATGAGTTGTTATCTTCTGCTCGTATCTTGTCAGACGAAGTAAATATCTAATTGATTCAACACCTGGTGAGATTATTGATGTTTCAGTTTTGTTAAGGAATGGAACACTGGATTAATTCCCCTGATTTTCTTTTTTCTTGTGACGTCGTGATCGTTTTAAAAAAAAAAAAAAAAAAATTGCTACATTTTCTGAGCAGAACTTTCTGAAATTTTCTCAACTTTCAAAAGTGTGTTTTGTAAACACCAGAAGCTGAATGAAATTTGTTTATCATTGTCAACGTGCACATCTGTAGTCAATTTTGATTTTGGTTTATTGTGATTGGAGTCTATTATGATTGTAGTCTAATATGATTGCAGTCTATTGGCATTGCAGTCCAGTCTATTGTGACTACAGTCTATTATGATTACAGTCTATTATGATTGCAGTCTATTGTGATTGTAGTATATTTTAACTACTACTATGATTGCAGCCTATTGTCTTTGCAGTCTATTGTCATTACAGTCTATTGTCATTGCAGTCTATTGGCATTGCAGTCTATTGTGACTACAGTCTATTATGATTGCAGTCTATTATGATTGCAGTCTATTGTGATTGTAGTATATTTTGACTACTATTATGATTGCAGTCTTTTATGATTGCAGTCTATTGTCTTTGCAGTCTATTGTCATTGCAGTCTATCGTCATTGCAGTCTATTGTCATTGCAGTCTATTGCCATTGCAGTCTTTTGTGATTGCATTTTCTTGTGATTGTTATATATTGTCATTGCAGTATATTGTCATTGCAGTCTATTGTCATGGCAGCCTATTTTCATTGCAGTCTATTGTCATTGCAGTCTATTGTCATTGCCGTCTATTGTCATTGCAGTCTATTGCCATTGCAGTCTTTTGTGATTGCATTTTCTTGTGATTGTTATATATTGTCATTGCAGTATATTGTCATTGCAGTCTATTGTCATGGCAGCCTATTTTCGTTGCAGTCTATTGTCATTGCAGTCTATTGTCATTGTAGTCTATTAGCATTGCAGTCTATTGTGACTACAGTCTATTATGATTGCAGTCTATTATGATTGCAGTCTATTGTGATTGTAGTATATTTTGACTACTATTATGATTGCAGTCTATTATGATTGCAGTCTATTGTCTTTGCAGTCTATTGTCATTGCAGTCTATTGTCATTGCAGTCTATTGCCATTGCAGTCTTTTGTGATTGTATTTTCTTGTGATTGTTATATATTGTCATTGCAGTATATTGTCATTGCAGTCTATTGTCATGGCAGCCTATTTTCATTGCAGTCTTTTGTCATTGCAGTCTATTGTCATTGCAGTCTTTTGTCATTGCCGTCTTTTGTCATTGCCGTCTATTGTCATGGCAGACTATTGTCATTGCAGTCTATTGTCATGGCACTTTACACACATGTGCTAAATACTGCAATCCTCCTCTCAGTCAACACATAAACATACGTCATGACGCCCTCGCTGTGGGCAAAGATATTTTTTTTAAGAATCCATGACATCCAAAGACTTAATACTGAGATGTGAAGGGTTAAGAAAATAAATTCTAACACACGATCACACCCTCGCACCCCCCCCCCCCCCCTCAGCCCCTCTCTTCCCCCCAATATTTCATAAACTACGCCTATGATTAATCGTATTCTGATGCTGATGGACATAGATAACCATCAACGACTCGCGCCCCAAATGTGACAATATTTACAGCAGATCTGCACTATAATTAATGGTTTGTAGGTTTGTATACATTAACGCCCTTCTTTCCTCGCCCCGCCCCCTCCCTCACCAATAAATTCATGTTTTATTCTTAAATGTTATGAGCACCAAAGCTAGAAAATAGTTTCTCAACAGCATTGATCCATTTTATTTAATGAAAAAGACAACTACAACAGCAACATTGAACAGAAGTACTAAATTATCTCTATATATAAAGTAGTATGTGTGAGTCAAGTCCGAGTCCCATTGGTTAATTTAAAGACACGTGACCGTATTGTCTTGTAAATTTTACTTTTACGCTTCCTGCACATGTCCTCTCTAGCTAAGTGGTTTGCGTCCACGACTGGCACGCGGGTGACCTGTAGCTATTGGCCTGTGTAATTGTTTCTCAGTGTCAATCCTGGCCATTAGTGTCCTTACTCTGTCATAATTTCATTCATTCTCATTCTTTCATATTCACAATATGTACCTATTGGCCCATTCACATGATTTCCGAACTGGTTCATTCACAAGATGTCCGTAGTCCATGCTCTTTCATTCACATGTCTATCAACTACTTAGCCCCAACTGTCTTAATGATTACCTGAAGGCGTGCACCTGTTGCACCAGTTGACCAAAAGAAATGTGTTTTTAATTCTCCTGTTTCAGGTTGACGATGTCTGGATAAATTCTATATATTACCTGTGGGAACGAAGTAATGATAAGACCCTCGAAAAATAAATGTAAGGAAGGACCGTTGGATGGTGGGGGCGTGAAATAAGTTTGAAGACTAATCGAGGATGCTAGGTGAATTTGGAATAAAGATTCAATGTTAAACGAGTCCAACTTGACCCACACCACTGATCCTTAATTTCTGTTTAAGAACGACAAAAAAAAATACATTGTTGTTTTCATTACCAATGTTTTTTTTTCCACGTCATTTTTTGTTCATCTTATAAAGCCAAAAGTTAATTAGGGGGGGGGGGGCATGGCCCTTACGTTATGCTTAATGTTCATGTGGTCTAAAATATTTTTTTTTAAAGAAATCTATTTTTAATTAGACTATACAATCTTTCTGTTATCCAAAAATAAATGGGCAGCGATCTCACTAGCTCTTGCCCGCCACAGTAACTCGCTAGTATGGCCATCCCACTACCACACACACACTTACACATAGTACGCAGAATGCACTACGAGCCTCCAGAATGAATTTTAATATAACGTAAAAATGTTCACCCCTCTCCCTTCACACAACTTTTTTTCTTGTAAAGAAAAAAACATAACAAAATCAAGAATTTATTTTTAGATCTGGGCACTATAATTAAAGTGCCGGGGACGCCAACTAGCTTTCACCAAGAAATCATTTAAAATATGAACCACTCTTCAATTTGAAATTATTAAAAATATTGAAACGATAATATTACAATGCAGTATTGGACATCCGGTTTCGGTTTAAACCACACTTTAAAATGTTTTCTCAATCAAAACCATAACAAATTACATTTAAACAATTTCCATAACAACCTTAAAACTCCATCACTTTTGCTAAACTTTTTTTTTTTACACAACTATTGATTAGTGGCCCAATCATTATGAATTATTAGTTTGTCCTGAACCAACAACTCACCACGTACTATGCACAGCAGGGCTAATTAGTCCAATCGGTCCCTTTTTTTGCTATTTGCACCCATAGTTTAAAAAAAAAAAAAGAAAACCACAACATTAAGTTGTTTTTTGTTTTTGTTGCGTGTCGTGCTTTCAAATCATTTTTTTCCCTCCTGTGGGTTTGACGTTTTTAGGTCATTGTAGAAGTAGAAAGCTACAGAATGGAGGTTAGGGGGGGGGGGGGTGAACTAAGTTAACATAATACACTTCCTCGTTTATTTATTTTTGATATTTATCGTCAAAGAAGATGTGTGTTCTTCTTGGCCACACAATACTGCTAGTATGCAAACAGCAATGATGAAACTTGTTGTTGTTGTATTTGTTAAATTAACATACACTGTGGATCGATCAAAATTAAAAGCAAATACAAAGTCAATACTTTAGTGTGTTTTAAAAAAAACAGAAAATGTGACGACAGGAGTGCTGGGGATTGGAGGAGATAAAGGGCCAGTAGAAGACGTTTCAACTGACTAAACAATTAGTTGGCAATTACTTTAGTGGACGATTACTTTAGTGGACGATTACTTTAGTGAACGATTACTTTAGTGGACGATTACTTAAGTGGACGATTACTTTAGTCGACGATTACTTTAGTGGACGATTACTTTAGTGGACGATTACTTTAGTGGACGATTACTTTAGTGGTCGATTACTTTAGTGGATGACTGCTTTAGTGAACAATTACTTTAATGAACGATTACTTTAATGAACGATTACTTTAGTGGACGATTACTTTAGTGGACGATTACTTTAGTGGACAATTACTTTAGTGGTCGATTACTTTAGTGGACGACTGCTTCAGTGAACGATTACTTTAATGAACGATTACTTTAATGAACGATTACTTTAATGGACGATTACTTTAGTGGACGATTACTTTAGTGGACGATTACTTTAGTGGACGATTACTTTAGTGGACGATTACTTAAGTGAACGATAACTTCCGAAAAAAAATATTAATAGACATTTCAGATTCCAGACCGTCTAAAATCTGTTCAAGTTAGAATTCCAAAATTCTCTGTCGCTCTCTCTCTTTTCTTATGTGTGTGCGCGTGTGTTTATTTGTGAATCCGGTATTTGTTTTCATATTAATATAACTGTTGTTGTTGTTGTTGTTTTCGTCGCTACAAGAATTATTTATTTAACTATCCGACTTAATCTCATTTGCAACAAAACAAACAAACAAAACAAAAACATAAAAAACGCATCTTTGGAAAAACAAAAGTCCCGCATTCACAAATTTCAATGTTCGACAAGAAAGTAAAGTACATTAGAATAAATAATCTAATTCTAACTTTTTCTCTCTAAGACGTAAACAACAAACAATCGCTCGTGTTAAATCTCCAAATTTGGATGGCGACATCTCTTTTTTTTTTTAAATATACTTCCCCCCAAAAGTAAGACCGAAAATACATAGGCCTACACACTAAAAAAAAAAACAACTCTTTTCCCATCAATTTTCTATCGGAATAAATAAACAATATGGAAATGATATTGTCAGAATGGAAGGCAGTTGTCAAGATATCTGACTTATCTTTATGTTCAACTGTTTTGATAGATTTTATCCTTAAAAATCTTATGCAACCGCTATCTTTTATTTATTCTACTCTATAACGGTGCTGTATGTTTACATAATATTTTCTCGTGTTTCGCGTATTGTCCAATCAAAACCACGTACACAAAGTTGTCACTTCCAATGATCAATGGGATTCTGGGACATGTTTACTAAGGCCTCACTGCTGCATAATTTGGCGGGTTTTCCTGGTGTGAAGGCAATCAGATAGGATTTGTTTGTTTGTTTATTTGTGTCATTTGAAAAATAACAGGGAGAAGGGGCGGGGGGCAGTATTTTTTTGTGTGTGTGTTTTGTTTACTTTTTGTAAGAAAATATAATATGTTACTTTTCCACTTACTAATGTTGGATAGCCATCAGAGCTGGATTATTCTCAGACACACCCACAAGACCCGGGAACAAGTCCTTTTCTTCACGAGGACTCGAACCCATGACCTTCTGTACGCCGTAGTGTTTAGACCTGGTCTGTCATATTAAGCAGACCATGCAAGGTTACATTGTTGTGGCGGACTAATCTGCTGAGCCACATAATCCCATGGTGTGCAGCAAAAAACCAAACTACTACTGGATATCTTTAAAAAAAACTCTTTTTACCTTTTCACCGAAAGGCTGTGGAAAAAAAAAGTGCTATTATCCAATTCAATGTTGCATGCTAAGAAATTAAATAATTATTACTGTCTCTGTTGTACATAATACGATAATTTGTTTTTAAGCGTTTAAGATCTCCTGATCTAAGAATGTATTCACAATTACCTTCCCATGTCCGATGCTACCAACTTGCGTGTTGTTGTCTTTTTTACCACCACAATCTCTACTTAATTGTGCGACAAAGTAGGATTTCTAATTCATCCAATTTGCCAACTTCCTAAAAGTAACCCTGATCTAGCACTCTTTTCCTTGTATAGTCTTGAATTGCCTTTTAAGAGGGCTCTTTTGCGTGCCGTTGAAAATCGCTCTGCGTGCCAGGTGTGGCTCGCGTGCCGTAGTATGCCGACTCCTACTCTACATAATCTCAAAATCGACTCTTTGGTGTTTAAATTAAAGTATTGTCGTTTTAACTAGAAAAGTTGTTCCGCTGATCCTGATTGTCGTAGTGCGTGTGGTTGTCAGGTTGTCTAGGGATTATACTTTGCTTTTATCGTCTCTTGTGTCAAGAGTATGGCGTTTGTGTATAGTGCTTTGCATTAACACCCCACAAAAATGTATTTAAAAAATCACTCTAGGAACAGTTATTGACTTTTTGCGGACGCCGCGTCTTAAAGCTTTTAGAAAAATGAGCTATATCTTTGTCTTAAAGAACGAAAAAAACTATATAAATAGTCCACTGCTTTAAACTACATTCAATTCAATTTCCAGTTTGATATTATGACATGCTTATTATATATTGTTGAACATTTTTGTTTTGTGTGTATTTGAAGGGGGGGGGGATGGGTATTTATTACATTTCTTATAAATAAATGTACACCATATTTATAAATAAATGTATACCATATTTATAAATAAATGTATACCATACTTATAAATAAATGTATACCATATTTATAAATAAATGTATACCATACTTATAAATAAATGTATACCATATTTATAAATAAATGTATACCATATTTATAAATAAATGTATACCATATTTATAAATCAACTCTTTGCTCCATTTGACACCGGGTATTTCTTTTCATCTGGATGTCTGCAAACTTTACAATGATTCCCTCTTGCAGTAGGCCTACTTGGTTGATGAGTTAGTAAAATTGTATAAAGACAACTTCTGATATGTGGCGTTAATTAGATGTAGATTTATTTCCGCTTTTTACTTTATACATCTTAAACCATTGTAAAATAACAATTTAAAAGACTTTTGGTTGAAAATGCCAAGAAATCCATTGGTCGTTACACAGTTAAAGTGATGTTCTGTAAGGAAGGAGCGCGTTTGGGACATTTCACACAATATATCAAACAATATAGGCCTATCACACAATAGTAACTTGTTAGAACAAACACATACATTTCTACTAGTCTGTAATGCAATATGATTCTGAACATAATATGTGTATTTTTAAAAAAAAAAGTATGAGCTTTAAAAAGGGCAATGTTCTAAATACAATAAAAAATAATGTAGCTTTCTACATGAGTGTTTGTTGGAAGTTCAACCATTTGTTGAATCAAAAACTTCAAGTCACGCCCTTTTAATAAACGTATTCAGTGGATTATATGTACAATCTGAATCTCCATACAGGAATACACACACACACACACACATCAAATCCTTTAGGATTAGATCTTTTTTGTGTGTGTGCATTTGTTTGCTTTATTTTTTTATTGTAACTCCATTGCGGGCTATTCCTAGAACACTCACGGAAGATTATAGAAATGCTGGTCAAAGCAAAATTCTTCTTAACAGAAACTCAATGCTGTAGTTTAAATAAAAAATAAGTTCTTGTTTTTATCTTCTGGAAAACCATGGAAGTATAAATAGTTTTTTTGTGGATAATGCAGTTCGTGATGTCAAATCGCACACCAAAACAGTGTTTCTCAAAAGGTTTTCATTGGACCCTTAAAGGAGTATTTTCGGTCATCGTTCATCATCATCGAACCCTTGACAGTTATGGTCGTTTGGGGGAGCGAATGGACACCTCTGCAGTTATTTTTCCAACGTCCACCTTCTACAGTGCATTGGAGGATGGTTTCTGGCAGGCTATAATGCCGCAACACATGACTGAACCATGTCAGCTTGCGCACATCGTAATTACCTCGGATAACGGAATGAAATGTTTTTAAATAGAAAGTAGATACATATTCAGCTACAGGCTACAGGTATTGTTATAAGGATTTAAAACGTCAAACTTTTGTCCTGTTTCCCAACACATATTATATGATCCACAATTTGAGAATCCAAAATGTAACGTGAGTTAAACGAAGATTTTGAGTATGTGTCGATGAGCCTCGGGGACGTGAGTGTACAGCGACACAATCTTCTGCGACCACTAAGCATTGGCTGGTTAATCTTAGTTGTAATGGCCAACTGCCCAAACCTGTCTACTGTGGGGAAATGAATGAAGCGACGGGCGTCCAGAAGCCCCATCACCCCAAGTGAAAGAAGTTCACTGTACCCCGCTTCAAACTATCGTAACTTGTGCACAGCAGTGTTAGACTCAATAGCAGTTATACGAAGCATACCCTTATGATATGATCCTGGCAATGTGCATATAAGCTAAACGGCAGCTATCCCAACATCAGCTAGAATATTGTCTCCCCCCCCAAACAACCATATTTTAAGCTATATCAAATGCATTAGTGTCAAGTATATCTTTTTTTAGATTCCTTTAAGCAAATTCTAACATAAAATTCAGACAAGGCAATCAATCCTAAGTTTTGTTCTGTTTTGAAATTTAAAAAAAAATATGGCATGCTGTCACTGCAAACCAACTCAACCCAAAACGCTCTGCAGTTCTAAAGTAACATTGCTGTGTGCGAAAGCATTTAATCAACTGAAAGCAGTGTCTCTATTTTTTTTGAAAATGTTTAAGTTGGCAACTCGTGGCTACTTTTTGACTTTTGCCGAGACCTCTTTTGAATGACAAACTAGACAAGTTTAAGACTTTATGTTTGAGAGTGTGTATGTTTTTTTTTCCGCCTCTTCTATTGACTTTTCCTTCTGTCCCAAAACTCTTTCCACAGCAGTACTTACAAAAAACATAAAATGTTAAGCAGATAGGTCTAGATGTGACCTGACACGATTTATGCAGGATTTATATAACCTCCCAACGCCTGTCTTCTTGTTTAGCCTAATTATATATTCATGAGGTGTTCTTGAATTACTTTGAATACACACAAAGTGTTTTTTTTCTTCTTTTAAAAACGCAATGTCCTGTTGATGTTTTTTTTTAAATCTGATTTTGTTTCAGTACATTGCTTCAAGAATATGCAGTGTAGTTTTGTTATGTTTTTTCCTCTTCAGGACGTAAGAGTAAGGAATGTATATGTAGAGTGGGTCTACCAACTTGATTTCTATACATTTGAAAGCGCATGCATATTTTATAGCACAACAGATATTAGAGTATTAAACAAATAATAATATCATTGTCATCATTCACCAACAACAACATCATCGAATTCCCCAACAACATCATCATCGAATTCATCATCAACATCATCATATAATTCACCATCAACATCATCATCGAATTCGCCAACAACATCATCATCGAATTCATCAACAACATTATCATCGAATTCACCATCAACATCATCATCGAATTTACCACCAACGTCATCATTTAATTCACCATCAACATCATCAACGAATTCACTATCAACATCAATATCGCATTTATCAGCATGAACATTTTAGCCAACGTAATTATTTTCCTATTCCTTCTTACTTAAGGGAGGGGGGGGGGGCAATGAGGTCCTTATTTACACACAGCTGTTCCACGTTTTCCCCCGATTCATTTCCTTGTTTCGTTTTGGCCCATTGGCACAAATCTATGTTTGCGATTGTCTGCTGTCGAACTATTTGGCACTGCCGTTGGTAACTGACTGTGTACAGATTAGACAGATAGATTGACACAGACAGACAGAAAAATAATAAATATAGATCGATAGCACGATAGACATTCAGACAAACAAATAGACCACAGGTAGATAGATAGATGAACCATAGATAGAAGGTAAGATAGATAGACGGGCATATGTGTAGATAGACCGATAACAGAGACAAATAAATAGCAACTTTTACCTATCACATATGACACATACATTGAACATACACAGATATATTTAGATTTCACAAAACCCCTACATACACATAATATCGCTACATAAATACATATATATATATATATATATATATATATATATATATATATATATATATATATATATATATATATATATATATATATATATATATATATATATACACACATAACTGCATATACACAAAATATTTATTCATATAAACTGAAATAGCCTGAAATAGCTTTTTGAAAAAGAAATCACGTTTACCTTATGTTGACTTGAATAGGAAATAAAATACATTGAATACTACCCCCCCCCCCTCCCCTCCCTTCCCCCTTCCATTTTCTTTTCTTTTATTTCGTTGCGTTACCCTTTATATAAAAATACAGATTTAAAAAAATGCGAGCGTTTAATCTGTAGAAATATGCAAATCAGATAAATAGCTTCCCTTCATACTTTTAGAGTCTTATAAAAATCTTCATAGCATTTGTGTGTGTGTGTGTGTGCTAGGCAGCAACAGTTGAATGCAGACAACAGACAAATGTCGTAATAGAAACGTACCGTCACGCTCTGAGAGTTACGCATCAAAAACCCATGGCCCACCCCTCTCCCTCCCCTAACCCATCCTGCCCGGCTACCAAACTCCCGCCCCAACAAACTTTTTCCCCCAAACGCTCCCTCCCCCCTCCCTCCCTCCCTCCTTCTCCCTCCTTCCTCCCTCTCTCTCTCCCAAATTTGTAAACATTATTTCTATTGGTTGTCTGATAAATAATAAATGTTCACCCCCCCCCCATTTTCTACAGAAAATAAAATGGTTCCCCACTCCGAGCCCTCCCAACCCCGCTTATCCAATTCTTGCATAGCAAAGATGCAACTACTTAAATTTTAAATCGTCCGCATGACTTGGTAATGATTTAAGACTTTTTTTTTATGTCTCTTTGTTGTTGTTTACGTCTTTCATTTTGAATGCCGATGTGATTTTAGAGGAAAGGAAAGAAGGTAAGGGTATAGGGGAGATGCCGATGAATATGGATATCATAGAATGTTATATAAAGTAGCAGGGCGCCAGCAAGTTGCTCGATGGCGCTGGTTGTTGAATTTTCATCTCTCCAAATTGCTAAATACGGGCTTGTAGAGGCATCTTTTAACCCTTCCCGTACTGACCTACTTCTATCTATGCTGCCTTCAGTTCCGCTATATACGCGCCCGGGACTGTAAGGGTTAAAACGTTCACTGATCTTCAAGGAAAATATGTTGGTTTAGAGTTCTCTAAAAAAAACAACTTCTTGGGTTATTGAACAAGCTCTCATTTGTGGGTTCAAACTAAAGAAAATTACTAGATAGAAGTATAGAAATATATATTCTTTGTATGTTTGGGTTTTCATGCCCAGTAAATTACTTTGAAATCCAAATTTTTTTTATTTTTTACTTCTACTTTTGTGTGATTAGTGACATAATCATATCGGGTTCGAATATAGCTAGAATAGACCTGGAATATTGCTGGAATATAGCTACACTAAAACTAGAATATAGCTAAAATAAAGCTGAAATATAGCTAGAATATAGATTGGAATATAACTCGAATATAACTCGCATATACCTACAATGAAACTAGAATATAACTAAAATATAGCTAGAATATAGCTGGCATATAGCTTCAATAAAACTACAATATTGCTAGAATATAGATTGGAATATAACTAGAATATAAATGGCATATACCTACAATGAAACTAGAATATAACTAAAATATAGCTAGAATATAGCTGGCATATAGCTTCAATAAAACTACAATATTGCTAGAATATAGATTGGAAATTGGAATATAACTAGAATATAAATGGCATATAGCTACAATGAAACTAGAATATAACTAAAATATAGCTAGAATATATCTGGAATATAGCTACAATAAAACTAGTATATAACTAGAATATTGCTAGAAATAGAAAGGTCAGAAACTTGTTTAGCCAGTTCATGGTGGTGCATTCCATATTATATCCAGGTCTGGTGGTACCATGTCGTTAGAAGAGGGACACGAAAGGCTGCACGGTAATTCTGCTGGCCCAACGATATACGCTACCGTACTCTACTAGCCCTTTATGGATTGACATGGTCTGAGATGGGTCTGGGAGTAGGGGGGGGGGGGCGGAGGGGGAGCCACCTTTACTTTGTGGGAAAGGAAAAAATGATACAGTAAATGTCTTCTTTACAAACAAAAAAATACATAAAATCGCGATGGTCGATAGTCGAGATAGAGAATGGGATAGGGTGAGAAGCGAGAAGCCATACCCCACATTCTATGAACATTAATTAATTTATTTATTAAGCACAGACTAGTCTTGAAATAAGGAAATATACGTATATCGCCGATGTGAATAAAACAAGAGGGATAAATTATGCATAATGTAGTCGTCTGCAAGACTTGCTGCAATTTTTCCCCAATGAAATTGTTGCATTTACCACAAGTTTTTGTTTTTCGAATTTGAGATCTCTATCTTTTTTTTTTTTAATATTCATCCGTGTTAATCCCTTTAATGCCTGAATCGTAAAAATGTATTACCAAACCACATTAATCTAAGTACCGGCCGTGACTTAAAATCTCCCCCCCCCCTCCCCCTCCTCAAAATCTCATTTTCCATTGGAAAAAAAAAAAACTCTCGGCGAAAAAAAAATAAGGTCAAGCAGTTTACGATATTGAAAAGCTATTTAAAAAACCGGAAGTTTATTTCTAGTTTTGACTTTTCAAGTATAACGCCCCTTTTGCAAAAGTGTCCAAGATTTATACGTTTTTTTTCTCCTTCAATTTCCTTGCCTTTCATTAAACGGATATAAAAGAAACGTCCGCAATAAATTCCCCAGAATTAATAGCAACAAATTTAAGAAAACCCGATTTTAGATCGACGCTGGTTTTCATGGCGAACTTTCCAACTAGTCATGTCGTCTAGATCTACTTTTAAATCAGATAACCAAGATTGTATTATTATACCAGATTCTTTATATTGCCTTAGAGCTTTAACAAAACAACAACTGTAATACCAAAAATATATAGACCCCTATGCCTTAGGCCTTAGACAATCTAACAAAATATAAATCAATAAATGAAAAAGGCAAAGATATCGTTTTCTGTTGGGTTCCTGGTCACGCAGAAATGAAACAAAACCGCTGATAACAGAAAGTACAATTCCGATTCCATGGCGAGACATTAAACCCTTAAAAATTAGACTTTCAAGACGAAATTTGACCAACTTCTTGGAAACCGAATTCAATATACTGCAATATTTGGAAAACATTTTGTTGGAATGCAATACGCTTAGTGAAATTTGACGCAAATACTATTACTGTAGAACTCTTCATGAACTTTTTAGCAAAATTAAACCCAATTATATAATAAACTATATTAAAGACATCCAACTGTACTATAGAATTTAAAGATATAAGAATAATAAAATGGATACAAGAAAAACATGACAAAAACGTTAACAAAAAGGCCTTAAATAACCTTCGATGTTGATGGGCCGGAAATACAACAATTCAATTCAATACAAAATTTACATATTTGTGATTATCATCCTTTTTTATTTGCATTTATATCAAATACAATATTATATTACTGAACGTTCACATTTATGGTAATTATTGTTATAACTGTGTCTTAACTCTTATCATTTGGTAGCCAAGATGGGGATCTAGCACCTGTTAGTATTAATTATCCTTTAAACTTTAAACTGAGATGTCCTTTAATAATAGTGATCTCAATGCAGACATTCTAATTGCAATGACATTAAGCTGAATTGATACATGGTAATAATAAAAAGTGGGTAGTTAATAAAAAGTTTGAAAATATACATATAAATTATTTTGTCATATAATTATTATTTATATAATTTTCAAATACATTTTACAGTTTGATCATTTGAAAGTTATAAATTGTAACCCATTTACTATTTTATAAAGAAAAAAAGAAAATATTAGAAATATTAGCGCGTGTAAAATATCTCCCTTTAATTAAAAAATGTTTCCACATTTGATTCAATAGTGATGCCAAACAAGTTATGTTTTGTAATATAACAAATATTACTGACTAATTATTATTTCTTTATATAAATCTAACATTACGGTAATGATTTCAAGATTTAATTATTAGAGAATTTAAATTATGAACGTTAGACAGTTGTAAATAAACATTTCCTGCATTACTTGTTTGTCCATTTAAGAAGATTATCTTTTAAACAACAATAATTACACAAATTACATAATATAGTGTTATTAAATAAGTTTCTTATATTTCATAAACTATCATCAAACCCTTGACCGTTATGGTCGTTGGGAGAACCAAACTAACACATTCATTTCTCTTAAAACGAGAAACGGCCTCAATAATGTACTTTCTCCAATGTCGCCTGAACCGTTTCTCACATTTTGTTGGAATGCAATACATTTAGTGAAATTCGACGTAAATACTAGTCTATTACTGAAGAACTCTTCATGAACTTTTTAGCAAAAATTTAACCAAAATATATAATAAACGAGTTTAAAGACATCCAACTGTACTACAGAATCTAAAGATATAAGAACAATAAAAGGGATACAAGAAAAACATGACAACAACGATAACAACAAGGCCTTATATAACCTTCGATGTTGATGGGCCGGAAATACAACAATTCTAATTCAAAGTAGGACAAAGTGCAATAATTTTGAATAATCTCTTGGACGATTTAATGCAGTTTGTTTAGAGAAATAAATTCATTTTTATTTGATATACAAAATAAATAAATATGTAATGTTTTTATGTTAATGTATCTTTTTTTTCTCTTCTTTTTAAAGTGGGTATTTCCACAGTAAATTTTTTTATCTAGGTGGTCATTCTGGCGTAAATAAACTTTATTGAAGGGGGGAAAGGTGGCTGCCGACATTTTTACATAATTTTTATTGAAATTTCCTGGATGGTGACATCAAGTCGCGCGCTAAGCAATAAACCCGTTCCTATTGGTGGCGTCCATTGTAATCGCTAACTGTGGCGAAAGAACAAGAAGAAGCGGTTCATTCTTACGGAAGTCCTTGAGATATCGAGATGGTTTGAGAGTAAACTGTTTTCTCGAAAACGGTTCTGGGTTAAAGATTTCTTTGTGTGTTTGGAGGAGGGGGGAAGAAAAGGTTGGTGGATAGGGGGGAAGTAGGGACGCGGCACTGCATGGGTTAACTTGGCACGATTACCAGACAAACCGTTTCTTGTTTTTGCCGCGCTTGAACTTTGGGTGAAGACATGCAACTGGAACGTGATGGAGTACAGTGAAGATACTGCGCGGTGAACAAGTCCTGGCAAGAGTGAAGAGTGGCTAAGACACTCGTGTGTTCGTTCACCCGTAGATGTTATGCGGACGGGGAAAGTTTCCGAAAGAGATTTTGAGGCGGTAATGGCGTCACGACGTAATGTTTCAATAGCAAGTCGTAGCAGGCCGAAAGTGTGATAGTTAAACATGAATTAAACTTTTTAGCGGGTAGGTGTTGAACTTAATTATTATATTAGTAATAACGATTACATGTACAGAGCAGACAATTAGTCACATATTATGGCCCTTATATTTCGATTATTGCATCATATTATAATGGGCTCTTATATGTCTTCTTACTCCCCTAAGACAAATTTATACAGACTTAAACATAAGTACACAAACACTTTTCTTAGCCCTTATTCGAGAACAAATGCGTGTACGTATTCTTTCTTCCCAAGCGGCATCCGGGCATGGAATGGGTTGCCTGAACAAACCAGGATAAAAAAGTTACATAACATCATTTAAGACTTTAATAGCAATGCAGGACTAGATCTAGACTCAAACCACGGATGAGCGAAAGGAGCGTCTGTACATGTATAAGATAAAGATAGGAGATATTAGATAGCCTGATCCTCCTCCGTTAGTCTCCGCCCTCTATGCCCCTCTTTCTTCAACAATTAATAAGCGGCGCCCTGTACCAACAACCGGCGCCCTGTACCAACACATGGCGCCCTGTACCAACACACGGCGCCCTGTACCAACACACGACTGACATTGTCCAGTGACCCTAAACGATCTATCCGACAAATCGGACGTTGGCGAGTAATTTTAACACGGAAAAAGAACAACGCAACACAAACATATGTACGTAAAACATTTACGAATCATGATCTCAAAGATATTCTTAATTCTTAATCCAATCCTTAAATTCGTCCAGCTTTTTATTGTTTTTTTGGGGGAGGGTGCCATTCTTCCCCCCCCCCCCCCCCACCTCTCAGCACGTCACTTCAATTCATTGTATGTAGGACCTATATACATTTTGGTGACAACAAACCACCGGCTTTTGTTGTGTGTAAGGAACAGTAACTTGTCAATGTAGAATCTTTGATACAGTTCAATAGCATATAGATCTACAGTTACCTGTTTCTTTTATTTCCTCTGTTGACCTCATTTACCAACAAGACAACTTGATACTCAGATTACATCCACGTTTATTTTATTTCAATCTTACTTACAAGTTCGTCTTTATTTTTTATTTTATTTTTTGTTATACGTATTTGAATGAATGCGATACGTAGGTCAAGGTCATTAGTACCAGGTTGAATGAAATTTTTTTTTTCAATTTGTCGTAAGTATCACGTAGTCCTAGTTCCCCCCCCCCCCCACCATACCCTCCTCCATTATACTCT
Organism: Anisus vortex; assembly: GCA_949126835.1. Lineage (NCBI taxonomy): Eukaryota > Metazoa > Mollusca > Gastropoda > Planorbidae > Anisus > Anisus vortex. The sequence goes on along the minus strand of OX421502.1, from coordinate 14,671,738 downwards.
ATTCTTCTTATACTTGTCGGAAACTAATCGAAACAACTTCTTTAAAAAAAAAGAGGCATTGAACAAGAAGGAAATAAAGAAGTTAAACGGTACACCCCAGAGAAGTAAAAGACGCTCGGTGTAGATTCGGCGGGAAACGCCCACAGAACTTGGATAGAAAAAAAAGTTAACTTTGCGTTGTTGTAGCCTGGATTCGAACCAGCGCTTATCGGAATACGTTGATGCTAGACCACCGAGTCCCTCAGTCCCCCAGCAGTGTGGTGTCAATTATTGCTAATCTAACCTTGAGATATTTAAGAACAAAGCATGTCTGCGGACACACACATCTAAGGGCAAGAATAATTGAAATAAGACTATTACATTGTAATGTATCGAGGTGATGGTTTCGTCGACTTCGTCCTTTCGTCCAACTAAGAACTAAATTCCGACCGGGTATTAACTCATATATAGAGGGTCGTTAACTCTACTGAAAGACTCGTTTTTCTCTAAATCTAGAACGTTGCATCATCTGCACTTGACCGCGAGACACAGTTCTCTTCCCCTCCCCCAACTGCAACCCAAGGCTTATCGTTCGTTGAAAGCTAGATAACTTTAGATCTGTACATTTTGTGAGAGTAACTCCCCATGGTTTTTTAATCCTCGCAGATGTTGGAGTCTTTTGAAGATTCATATTTTAGGTGGATTAAGAACACACACACTAATCCAGGCGCGTGTATATATTTAAATATTATATCGACCTTTGTGATTGGCCCTCGCAAAAGGTTTCGTTCAGGATATATTATTTACGACTCGTGATTACCGGTTGCTACGATACCGCACGGGACATGTTTTGTTTAGTTTTTTTATTTTAATTTCGGGTTGATAACCTCTTTCGTGTGGTAAACATTTCATTAGGAATAGAATGGTACCCCCCCCCCCACACACACATACACACATGTTTACTTTTAACCTCCCCCGGCTCCTCAAAACTCTTTGAGTAAATCTTTATTCAAACTTCTAATCCTTAAAAACTGTATTTTCCATTCTCTCTTTTCGATTTAAACTAACCCTCGGTTTTGAAAAAGGTTAAACCTCGGTTTTTGTGGATAATCTTTTCAAGAACAATCGGCGTAATCCGAAATCGACGAGAACAAGTATTTTCATATGAATCAATGTTAATACAATAATTCTGTCTAGGCCCTCCAAAATACATATTTAAAAAAAGCAACAACAAATGTATAGAATATAAATACTAATATGAAGAATATGTAACACAAAAAAAAATGGATTGTTTGTACAAATGAAATGATTTAAAGAAACCATTAGAGCTGACCAAAGAAGAAGGGAAAACAACAAGAAGATGTCAAACATTCAGAAAGATAGCTGGTCGAAAATGGAGAAGAATTGGTCAATCTTTCAAAAAAGCTTATGAGCTGAAGAGATAACAAGGCAGGGGACTCCAATGTTATCCCAGAGGTCAATGAAAGGTACTCCAATCAAATCCCAGAGGCGAAAGAAAGGCACCACAATGAAATCCCAAAGGCGAAAGAAAGGCACTCCAATGAAATCTCAGAGGCCAATGAATAGCGCTCCAATGAATTCTCAGAGGCGAAAAAAAACACACTTCATTTAATACCCAGAGGCCATTGAAATTGAAAGGCGCTTTAACGAAATCCCAGAGACCAATGAAAGCGCTCCAATGTAATACCAGAAGCCAAGGAAAGACACACCAAAGAAATCCCAGAGGCCGAAAATAAAAAGGTAGGCCAAGCAAATACCAAGAACATGCCAAGAATATCTAAAATAGCAAAAAAATCAAGAGTGCTGGAGGCATGTTCGCAGAGGCCTCAATTCCTTAACGAATACAATGAAAAAATCTAAACAATCATTACAAGTGGATAAGGCTCTCATATCCGGCGTTTTTCTCCCCTGGATTTCATACTTAAGACCTTTGGTGGAGACGATTCCGCAACTTTGCCGCTAGACTTTCTGATCTTTCTAGATCCCACCACTTATTTATTAACACTAAAGAAAAAACTCTTCTGGGAATAACACAATTTTCCCCAAGCACTCGCTTCAGCTTGTAATTGATGTTTAGTAATCTATGCATTAAAATGTTTTGAGAGTAGCTCGGAATATGGCGAAACACTTGATGGCCTTCTGTTTTAAAACAAAAAAAAATCTTTATAAAGCTATCAGTGAAAGAATTGATTGGTTTAAAAGAGATTTTCAAATTGTCATAATTGGGAAAACCCAAAAACACGTGATCCTACGTTTGTATTAGATGTTTCCTGGATAATATCATGAATAGCGCACGTGACTGATTTGTTTAACAAAACCCATCTTCAATAACGTAGTGATGTCACGTCTTATCAGACATTACAAACATAAAAAATTCAATAGATGCGCCCTTTATGTATAACTGGCATCTCGTTTCGTTGTCAGAAAATTGTCTAAATTTTATAAAGTTATGTAATGAATAGAACATAAATCAAATCACGCTATCAAATCAATAAGTCATATATATCTATCTGTCTACCTCTCTATTATCTATCTATCTATTTACGTATCAAGTTATCTAAATACCTACTTAGCGACCTACCTATCCATCTATTTATCTATCACTAATCTATAGTCTATCTAACAACCAATATATTTAGCTATCATCTGTTTGTACATCTATCTATTTATCTATCTATCATATATCTATTAATCTATTTATATACGTATAATTTTATGCAAGTCTGTGACTAAATATACACACATATACACACTTATACAGACAATGGTAAAAATATCTAATTAAACTAGCAACAAGCAGCAAAGGCCTCGGGGTTAAGGGGGGGGGGGGATATCGTGCTTACCCTAAATATTGTGCTAGTTCAATCAGATATGGTCGATTTGAAGTACGATCGCCCGCCACCTAACCTGCCCCTCCCCCCAACCAGGCTCTCTTACCTTTCTCTTCCTCCCCCCAGGCTCACCTTCTATCAGATGCTATTATACCTTGTTCTAGGGAGCACTTCAGGTAGGGGAGACAAGTCACGGAAGGCGTGTCAGGTGCGATTCGCTACAGCTGATACATCGCTTGTGAGATGAAAAAAGAAAGAAGCCACCACGGGCGGGGGGGGGGGGGGGGCCACCTATTGAACCAACCAACCCACCGACCACCTACAGCACCGTCACATACACCCGCCCCCCGCACTCCCCCCCGGTCAGACAGAGGTCATGCACCCTAAACACACGTTTTTTTTATTTGTTTAAAAAATTTGCAACATGAGAGGAACTAACAAATTTCACACCTGTTTGCCAGTATTTACTGAGGCCATTCGGAGGGGCGAGAAAGGGGTGGGGGAGAAGAGAAAAGAGGTTGGGGAGAAAGGGGGAGGGGTAATGAGGAGTTTATTAACATTTGAACAAGGCACGATGGGATTGAAACGATAGTATTAAACACTAAAGTACTTTTTAGTGTGTGTGTCTGTGTTATTATCTTTTGAATGTGACTACCTATCGTAGGTATTTCCCCCCCCCCTTTCGTAACTTCCACCTTGGGATTAAGTGGCCAGCACAGTGCAATGCATCCCCCTTATTTTCCCGACACAGCCATGGGTCACGGTCTAGCGGTGTAAAGAAAAACATCGTTTCTAACTTTCGGCTACATTGGCACACTACTAAATATCATGTAGGTCCATTTGGGACGGAGAAGGCACCGTTCACGGCATACAACGGGATTTGGTGACACGCACCCCCAAACTGATGTCGGAACTGGCTATAGACCTTTTTACTTTGACCCCGGAAAGGGGGCTTGGCCTTGAGACTCACTGACATATATTTCTTTTGGGGGCACAAAGATTTTTTTTTCTTCTTTCCATATAGTATTTTACTAACAGCGTTGGGGTATTTTAATGTTATTATAGTTGTTTTATAAGTTTAAACCATAAAAACACATGGAAACCTTAAACTAAGAACCTAGGAAGGAAATTGTTAAAAAAATAACGTTTAGAGCTTCTTTTTTTTAAAGAAAAACATTTTTTAGACCTGGACTCTATGCTTTAGACCTTAATATTATGGTCGCTTCTACTATGATCACTGTGTCATTACTTTATTTTCGAGTTTCTTCAATGTAATGTTAAAAAAAAAATAACGTTTAGAACTAGTTTTGTATCAAAAAAATAATAATTAGACCTATAATGCTTTTAATACTGTCGGCTATTCAAGCTATTGCTTAACTTAGCCCTAGACCTAGATCGCTCGTTTTGATTAATAAAAAGGCAAATATAATTCTAGATATATTTCATGTTGAATGTTTGATAGAGACAGAGGCAAGAGCCGATGCATCTTCACGAATATAAAAACCATAGCCATAGCAAATATTATGTTAAACTTAAAAAAAAAAACTTTTCTATAGTAAATAGTTTCAATTGTTTAATAGTTTAAACTGTTTAAGCTTATAACCTTTAGGCTACTATAGGCTAATAGGCCTACTATAGGCCTAGTAGTAGGCCTAGGATCGGCCTATTATATAGTTAACTATATATGATAGGCCGATTCGATATGCCTATATAGGCCTACTATATTAAATAATAGCTAGGCCTATCCTATTAGCCTATAAGCCATAAGACTATATTTATAATTTATATAGGCCTTTAGGCTACTTTAGCCTATTATAATATGTAGCCTATAGCTAGGTCTACTAACTTGTTATAATACGCTTAACTACTTCCACTTCTACATACAATATTTTAACGATAAAACCCCAGAACAAGTCAAACAATAGCATAGGCCTATGGGACATAGACCTAGGCCTTTTCAGAATCAAACTGTGATGAGCTTAACTTTGACTTTTCAAGGTTCTTTTGTGACATCAAAATCGAACGATCAAAAAAAATAAAATAATTAAAAGCTACGATTTCTATTGCTACAAATAATAACTTAATACAATATAGCTTACGTGTTGATACTTCAACACAAACAAAGCGTTATAAATTTATAACTATGTAAAATTTTATTTGTATGCTTAAAGACGATTTACTGATCGCTCGACGCCAATATGTAGGCTATTAACATGGTAACCATAGACGCATTAGGCCTAGAATGTATTATAAATGTTTTTTGGGTTAAAAACTGGTTCAAAAGGTAAAAGAAAAGTACAGTTCGCTCCCTAGCTTCTGGGTATAAAGTTTTTATGAAGTAGTTTTTTTGTAAAATGAAAAGCTAATATAATTACGCCTAAAAATCACTAGGCCCCCAGTAAAATAACAAAGGCGAAGAAGGTTTTATTGACAACTTCTGCCCCCCAGCGAGTACGCATGCGTATACATGACCTTTTTGGGGGAATAATTAATAAAATGAAAAGGTCTATACTCATGAAAACAGAACAGTGCGTTTGAAAACAGAACAGTGCGTTTGTACATGGATTCGAACCCGATATTATTGCAATGACAATCCTAACGCTCTGCCATCGAACCAACGTGTCATGAAGTTCAATATTCTTGCGTCTCGATAAAGGTTTGTTTTTATTCACGGGAGCATGAGTAACTCAGTGTTTTGCAGGACGAGCATACTGTCGAGAGATAGTTTCACTCGCTTAAACTACCCCCCCCCCCCCCCGTCCCCAACTTCTCAATGGGTATTTTTCTTCAATTATTGGGTCCCAGCCATAGATGTGTGTGTAAATGCAAACTGCAAAACTTGAGACGAATATTATTTTTTTAATAAAAAAAATTGGTAAAAGCCGCAGTGCCGGCAAAGAATCTGAAATTGGAGACCTGTCGCGATGACTTATCTTATACATGTATATACATTTTTAAAAATATTATGAGCTCCATTATAAATAAATGAAATGATTTTTTTTTGCAGGTAACAAACGAATATTCTAAAGCTTCCTTCTCTCCACCTACCCCCTCCCACCCCACACCCCTACACCCCCACACACAGAGAGCAGACTTTGCGGATTCACATAGATTTGAATTCTACCGAGAAATGTAACGATGTCTCTTCCCAACTTGCCATCCTGCCCCTGCTCCCCCACGCCTCCATTTGTTTGGACTTCACTGACATATGTATCTTTCACGTACCCAACATGGCGGTGCTAAGTGTTCCTACCAACGTCACGCGAGTGGTCCTCACACTGGTGCGGGGGATTGAGGAATGGAGAAATCTCCTGCAAGGTCGACCTTCGCGTACCTTGGCACGTCATTGACCTTTGATGATTAAACTTTAACAGTGTGTTGAAACGTTTTTAGAATGCGACGAGGAAGGGCAGTCCAGTGGTACAGCTCCAGGGGAAATTTGGAGCTGATATGTGTGTGTGTTGGGGGGGGGGCGGGGTACTCACTCGGGACTGGTTTGAAAACAGCAAAAACATTTGACTTGTAATTGTCGATGGCTTAAGTGAATATGAGGTTGGAGAAGGGGGAGGGCGAGACAAGGCAATGGTTCCTCTTTGGGAGGTTTTCTGATTGGTTGCTGGGTTAGCCATTTAATTCAAGGATTAACATCTACTGTCTGTTGTTAACTTGTTCGACCTTTTTTTAACCCTTACAGTCCCGGGCGCGTATATAGCGGAACTGAAGGCAGCATAGATAGAAGTAGGTTGGTACGGAAAGGGTTAAATGTCATCACGCCACACGGAGTAACTAAAAATTCTACACAAATAGATCTATGCCGACTTCAGAAATTATACTTGGATATGTCAATATCATAACGATACACACATATTATGTTCATTTCGTAAAGATGTATGGAGTCTATTAAGATACGTTTCCTAATTTATCCCACATAAAGAATTGCACAGCTCGCAGCCCCTCACTCTTTAACCTGGCCTTAGAAAGGTTTGCAATGCGCAAAGTACCCATCGGACCAAATTGATACATAGGGCCAGTTTCTGTGACCACGGCATACAAGGGGATGATTGGCCAGCACAATGTCCAGCCGCCCTTTACTTTGCACCATGTTGTATGTCATGTACCCATCAGAGCTGGGTAGACTCAGGGACACCCTCGGGCACCGGGAAAAAAATCCTAGCCTTCACCAGGATTCAAACCCAGGACCTTCGGAACGCGAGCCGAACGTGCAGCGTGCCCCCACAGTGTGATGCCTACTGTTCATAAAAAACTTTGAACAAAGAAATCGGACTATGGTCAGCTTATTATTTGATACTTCTCGTGCGGTAGGTTTAACAAAAGATGAAAATAACATTTACGCTCACGATAAAATGTATGCAAGTTCAAGGACGTTTCCAATTTTGGCGTTTTTAAAAACAGAAATCCGCCGATGTCGTCAATGATCGCGGTGAAAACATCCAGTACCAGGAACCATGTTCTTTGTTGACCTTGGACTAATTATACGCTTGGAATTCTTAAAAAAAAAATCTAAATTGGGGGAGGGGGAATTAGGGGATGGGGAGAGAGAAGAACGCACCAACGAAAAATGCAATGCCTTACAAAAAGGCATAACTGGAAATGGTGAAGGTGAGGGGGATGTGAAGTAGGCACCCTCTCTCGGTCAACAGGTGGTAAAAAAAAAACGAAAAAGGTAACAAGCGATGTACGTTTTGTGGGAAAAACAGACGTTTGATGGTCGTGATGGTCGTGTTGGAGTGAAAGTCACCCCGTGAACTCTGTGTTTGGCTTAGACACTACGTGCAAACTCGTGTGTGTTTTTTCTGGTGCGCACAATTTGACAACAAAAATTTAAAAAAGAAAACCATAAAAACACAGTTTTTATTATACTCCCTTTCTTTGTAAACTAAGTTTACCATTTCCACTTCACTACAAAACTAAAATTTCGAATCGGTAATGTCGGCAAATACATATCTAATTATAACGATTGCGCATATTTTTTGTATATGCATGAAGCCACGATCGTGGCTTTGCTTTTGCGCATCCTTTTTTTTTATAGCTTTGGCTCGCAAAAACCATAAAAAGATAACTCGCTTTGTATCGGCTATATTGTGTCGTTTTCATTCTATGCATCTATTTATTTCGTAAAAACTAACATATCCGAAAAGTTTACTTACTTCCGTCTCTTCCGGGAGAGGCAGCCATGTTGGACATGGAATATATTCCTTGATTCGCAAATTGGTCGAATGAATTCGTGACTATTCCAAACGCTATGATGCTGAAAATTTGATAGAATGTATTGTTAGTCTGGACAAGTCTGCTGTCCAAGTTTCAGCTCGATAGGACGACGTAAAGTGGTCGAAACATCGATGCAAAGTTTTGCTAACAACCAAGCAAGAAAGCAAGCAAGCAGACAGACAGAAAATACAACTTAATAGAAAGGGAGTAAAAAGAAATGTTAAGCCAAAATGTAATAGAGACGGAATATAACAGACTGCTAATATTCTGTGGCTAGAGGTGCGCAATTTTCCACAGAATTTATTTATATTTTAGATACACTCAGTGCGATGTTTCGTGCTGCTCTTTGCCTCGTTAAACTTTCTACAATAGGACGTCATCTATTTTGACGACCTTTTAACACCGTTTAATGCGCTTTCAATATTACGGTCCTGTTGTTGCTTTTAACGTTTGGATAATGGGGAGAGTGTAGACTGGTCATTAAAAATGTTTTTGTTGTTGTTGGTTATGATATTTTCTATGTCATTAATGTACGGCTGTGAACTGCTAGGGATGCAGCATATCCATTGTTTCGGCAATGGTTGATAATAACAAAGGCTTGCACGCATTCCAATACCTGAACGAAAACAATAGTTGTGACCATAAAATACAACTTTGACTATAACCGCACCAAATTTTTTTTTGAGTTTTCTAAGTCCATATCATTCGTGGGGCGAATGACGTGCTCCTGATGTCATCACAATCCCTTCTTTTGTTTTTGTTATCCTGGTTTATGTGGTTAATCGTATTTTGTGTTGATGTCCCTATTTGAATTATGCAACAGCTTTTCGTATTTGCATTTGGAGACAAAATCTCGTGTGTGTTTTTAATCCAAAAAGCTGTGAGGCGATTTCTCGTGTACTTTATTTCTCTTTTTTATGTACGAATGTGTGTCTTTATCTCTCTGTACATATAATTGTCTGTCTGTCTGTCTGTCTGTCTGTCTCTCCATTCACTTTTGACTCTGTCTATCTCTGTCCCTCTTTCTGTTTCTCTCACTTTCTCTTTGTCTCACTCTCTCTCTGTTTCTCTCACTTTCTCTCTGACTCACTCTCTTTCCGTTTCTCTCACTTTCTCTCTGACTCACTCTCTTTCCGTTTCTCTCACTATCTCCCTGTCTCACCCTCTCTCTCTCTGTATCTTTCACTTTCTCTTTGTCTCACTCTCTCTCTGTTTCTCTCACTTTCTCTCTGACTCACTCTCTTTCCGTTTCTCTCACTTTCTCTCTGACTCACTCTCTTTCCGTTTCTCTCACTATCTCCCTGTCTCACCCTCTCTCTCTCTGTATCTCTCACTTTCTCTTTGTCTCACTCTCTCTCTGTTTCTCTCACTTTCTCTCTGACTCACTCTCTTTCCGTTTCTCTCACTATCTCTCTGTCTCCCTCCCTCTCTCTTTCTTTCACTATCTCTCTGTCTCACTCTCTCTCTCTATGTTTCTCTCACTATCTCTCTGTCTCACTATCTCTCTTTGTTTCTCTCACTATCTCTCTGTCTCTCTCTCTCTCTGCTTCTCTCACTATCTCTCTCTCTGTTTCTCTCACTATCTCTCTGTCTCACTCTCTCTCTCTGTTTCTCTCGATACATCTCTCCGTGTCTCTCTCACTCTGTCTATATCTCTTTCTGTCTATCTTTTGTCATGTATCTCTCTCTGTCTGTCTTTCTATATCCTTCTGTTTTGTCTCTCTGATTCTTAGCCGTCAGTCTGTTTCTCTTTCTCAGTATATTTGTTTCTTTTTGTATCGCTCTTTGTGTCTTTCTTTCTCTCTTTCTTTCTCTCTTTCTTACTATCTATATATATAATCAGCAATATATTTTCCTCCCCACTGAAAGACCTTATACTATACCTTATACCATATAGTAAATGTTTAAAAAAACAACAAAAGAAGGATTTCTCCAACTATTGATATTTGTATAGGTCAGGACTTCGCAAACAAAATGGCACAACTAAGCCCTCCCCGCCCACCCCCACACCACCTCCCAGACACTTTTTTTTTTAGTCCACCAGAACGAGGCGGGATGAACAAAAAAATTGTGCAAATTCGCGTCGTTATCTAATTTATTAGAAATTGAAAAGTGCGTCTAAAGTCACAAACGTTTAGTTTAAGCCTATGTATGTTTTGTATGTGTGTAAATGATGGGTGAGGCTGACATGTAAGATAAGTATGTCCACACGTGCATCACAAGACGTATTCTATTTTGTTGTTGTATTTTTGAAATGTTGTATAGATTCTAGTTGAAAAGTAAAATAAAAGTAAAGTATCCTGTCGGACCAAATTGAGCCATAGGGCCGGTGAAGCAGCGTTCACCAGTTTCTGTGGCCACGGCATACTAGGGGATTGTCTGGATAGCACAATGCACAGCCGCATTTACTTTACCTCAACTAAGGTCAGGTACCCTCCAAACCAGGATTCGACCCCAGGACCTTTTGTACGCCAGCCAAACGTACTGCTACTCGGCCACCGAGCCCATGTATAGTTTATAGCAATGGGCTATTCTATAGTGAAAGGTCAACAAAAACGTGACCCAATTGTAAACATGACGGGGGCATGACCCACAAACACTACCCATGCAACGCAGAGGCTTTCAGGTCAGACCCGGATGTTCCAATATGTACACTGGCCACTTATCTCCCCCGTAGACAACGGAACGGGGACGGACGTGCGGACAAACTAACTCTGTTCAAACTTCCGAGGTATTGACCGAACAGATCAGCAGCGTAACGAGGACAATACATGGAAACTTTTAATTCCTGATCAAAACATTCAGTCATTCAAATTTCTTTTTACCTCAATAGGTCAATTTAGGCTATAAATAGACTTTGGTTTTTCATTGGCTGTTGAACTGGCCAATAGCTGCACAGAATGTTAATGCAGATAGTACAAATCGTGCAAGACTCATAGATCTATAATACGAGCGGGTTTACAAATTTTTAAGCAATTAAAAAGAAACAGTCTATGATTACAAAGTAAGATTCTATAATGCATCTGTAGTAATTGTTTATAGCAGACGGGCTGTTGTATAAAGTCATAAAATCAAAAGCATTTCCGCATCCTTTTACAATGCATTTGTACAGAAAATTAACGCACATAATTCGTGTGCAAAGATATATTGTACAAAGAGAGTTTGTGCGAAATGAGATTGTTCAAAATGAAATTTTACAAAGATAAATTGTACTACAAGCGTTGGAGTAAAAAGAAATTATAAAAATAAAAATGTGTTTGTCACTAACAAGTTATGGTTAGTTCTAACATTCTAAATTTGTATCGGCTTCACTTGGACTTTGTTTCTTTGCTTCAAAAGCTGTACAAGTCATGTTGTTGTTGTTGTTGTTTTTTTTTTGGCGCCTTAGCTTTATTAGCAACCCTGTTTATAGAGTGTCTGTTTAGTGTTTGATCCAGTCATTAAATTTAAGAAAGACGCAGAAAGAAAGGGATAGAGAGACAGACAAGTGGAAAAAGAAATATAAAGTTACAAAGAGGGATCTTTACAAATGAATCCTTATTGGTATATAGACCACTGACTTTTAATCGCCATTATGTTGCACTTTAATTCCACTTTGGCTTGTAGTTCTATAAAAAATGTTGTTACAACTAATACGTTGTTTTTTTTACTGGATGGCTTTCAAGATCTTGTCATTCTCTGAGATATAAAGCTAGAGATTTATTCTACACTAGCACGCGATACGTAAGCCATCTTTGCTTGCCAACTCCGGTTGCAAAAATGTGACTTGCAAATGATGTGTCTCAGCTACCAAAGTCTTTTACGCTGAAGCTTTACATCATAGGTTCTCAACGGGGGTGATATCGCCCCCTCGGGGGGCGGTGAGAAGCTTTAGGGGGGGGCGCTGACATTCCCGGGGGCGAGGGGGGGGGGGCGGTGAAGGGCAAGTGCGCGGTACATACGTACCCGATATATTTCAACACCTCAGCTATTTGAATCGATTAGTTTTTGGATGAAATGTGATGTAAACGCAAGTGCTGCTAAATATCTGATATCCCCAACAGTAGACCTACATATTTAATTATTATTATATTAATAAGAAATAGGAATCGCAGTGACTTTTCGATGAAGTAGGGGTCAGTATTTGCCAAATATAGTGTGCGGCGACTGGTCCTGTGGTTGGTTCACTGGACTGTCAAGTGTCAACCCAGCTGACCGACCACTGTCCCCTAAAATCTTCTAATATTAGATCTAATGATATTTTGATCTCAGTTTAACCGAGATGTCCTTAATGTGTTTTAGTTAATTAGTAAGTACGTACAAATATTGTTAAGCGGTATAGATAAGTTGTAATCATACAAACTGGGTAGTTATTGTAATGCTTGAAATTATACATATAATTTATTTAGTCATAATATAATATTAATATAATTTTCAAATACTTTTTACAGTTTGATCTTTTCAAAGTTATAAATTGTAAACCATTTATTTTTTTATAAAAGAAAGAAAAAACAAAAATATTAGCTAAAAAAACGGGATAATTATCTCCCTTTAACTAAATAGTTCAATAGTGATGCCGAACAAGTTCTGTTTTGTAATACAACACATATTACTGATGATTAGACCTAAGGCTTTTGCAACCAAAATGGAAACAAAAATAGACAAATGGCTAGCAACACACCAGGCAAACGATTCGCATTAATATTGATTTATTTAAACCTTTTGTTAAGGCAATTTTTTGATCTATTAATTCTTACAATATGTTTCCTTTTCACACAAAAAGTCTAGTTTCCCTAAAAAAAATTGCGGAAACTATAGTCCAGATGGGCGGAAGGGGGGGGGGGGTAGTGGGCGCCCAAAAAATTGGGGGGGGGGGGCGGTGAGCGGAAAAAATTGTAAAATGGGGCGGTGAGCCGAAAAAGGTTGAGAACCTATGCTTTACATGGACAAAAACTGTAAACTTAGTAAGCTTCTCGATTGCGTCTCAGACACCACTATCTATAACTAAGTCTTGCCAAGTCTAGGAATAACTGAAAAATCCTGGTTTCAATATATATATTGCAAATGTTTTTGTTTGAACATATTCTTTAAAAAGACAGCAGTATATATGTTTAATATGATTTTTAATATTGATCATTTTTTGTTGTTGTGGTTTTTGTGTACAGAGCACAAAGAAGAAAAGATCTCGCTTCAGCTGTATCTTGGATGAGATTCAATCCTCGGATGATATTTCCTACAAGACCAATCTGCTGGAGTTTATCAACTGTCTCATCGTCTACACAGAGAAAGCGGAAGACAGAGTCCGGACCCGGAACGAGTTCTACGGTAGGGTGCACAATATTTACCAACAAAGTTTATACTTTGTCTTGTATTTGTTTGCTTGTTTGCTATAGAGTTTAAAACAGCTTGACCGATCAGGAATGCTCAATTTGTTGTTTTAAAATTTAAATAAACATTTGTCCCACATTCATGTACATATAAACTGTAATGACAAGTTCGAGCACAAACTTCGCCTCTATATAAGGACGGGGCAGTTTCACTAATTATTTAGAGTTTTTTGCTTTCGCTTGGTTTTTCTGTCAATGTCTTCGATTGGAGGCTTTCTGAGAAAACCCGACTTTGTTCTTTGTTGTAAGGCTGTGCAGTTTGTTGCTGTGTTTATACCAGTGCAGTTTGTTGCTGTGTTTATACCAGTAGCCTATGATGTTTATATATGTAGTGCTATGGGTTCACGGGTTTAACTGGTGTTGCTATCATTTGTTATTTGTCATGTTTGTAGATTTTACAGGTTTATTTTGCACTCTGCACTCTTTCACAACGCAATAGAACGCTTTATCTTGTCCTCCCTCATCCTCCTCTGTATCGATCAATCTATTCTGTCAGTCTATTTACTTGTTTATCTCCAGGCACTGTAAGAGTGAGGGAATTGATGGATCTATATCTGAAAAGTAGTGCATTGTACGATAGACTTTGTCATATAGTGTTGTTGTTTTTTTAAACAAGGGTTCATCAACCTTAGTGTGCCAAAGTAGGATTTCTAATTCATTTAGCGTGCCAAGAGCCTAAAACGTATCCTGCTCTAGCACTGAATTTGTTGTAGAAAAATTAATTGAATTGCCATGTTGCTTGCACCAGGACGTACTATCAACAGGCAGGATCAAGAACTGCAATGATTTAAGTGGCAATACGAAATGCAACCAATCCACGGTAGTACTATCAACTGCAATCGCCAATGTGGCTCAACTTGCAGTCTTGTGCTAGAAATTGCACTCCCCCTATTAGTGTAAGTGTTATGGTTTACCCTACGCGGCACTTTCAATCCCATCATACCCGTTGCATCCTGTATGTCAGTACTGAAATGTTATAAGATCTTATCCTTTTTTTTTGTCGTATACTTTAACAGTAACAAATATGTTTCGCTTCGAGCAACTTGAGGCGAGATAGAGTCAATTATGCTTCCACTTTTTTAACACTACCTATGTTAGAGTCAACATTTATTTGTTATGAAGCCACTACTTGTTAATATATTTCTATGTTTGACTTCAACTCGCTCCTCCATTTTCTGTGCACTATTCTCTCATGTAATACACAAGTAAGCCGTGTTTAATATTAATTCGCTGGAACTCCAAATGTTAGGTAACCATTTTAGTTTTTGTGTCAATGCTACATTTGTTGAATGGCCAACATTATAACAGAAGTGCACAGGACTGAAATGCAGAGCCGGAGGACGCAATGAGCATGGCTAAAATGCTTGGCCTAGACTTGTATTACAAATGACCAACATTAACTATTGTCATTAGATAAAAAGCACATCGAACAGCATCAACACGTCAAAATACGAATTACTTGAGTAAAAAAAAGCCTTCAGGTAAAATTATTTCCAATGAAATCTTTATTTTTCTTTTTTTTTTTTAAAGAAAAGACACGTGACCTCAGGTGACAAAGATAGTTCTATTTTTAACCTTTATTTTCTAAATATATATCTATGTATCTATATGAGTTTCCTGATACAGATAGCTTACCTTTATGAATATGCATTGTCTCGCTATACGCAAGTCTGGCTCGTCATCCTACTCTATATGCTAGATTGTATTAGATCTAGTTGCCTTCAAGTAAATTACAATCCATGTTGTTTTGTTTGTTTAGATAAGCTAATGACTTATAATGTATGTTTATGTACACGTATAAAGTGTATATATATTAGCCATTATGGACATCACGGAAGTGATGGTCAATATGATACTTTACATTTAAAGCCCTCTCACTCTTCCACTCCCTTTTTCTCTCTTTGTCTGTCTTTCTCTCTCTCTCTCTCTACATCCGTGTATCGGTCTCAAATATAGGTTAAAAAAAACCCACTAAAATTGTTCTTTCACTTCTAGTCCATAGGGTGTGCATGAGTTTATAACCCCAACTGGATTTGGTAACTGAAATATTTCGGGTAAAATCAAAGACACGAAGGGCATTGTCTCGGCCACACTACTCTTTTGTTTGCAATTTCCAAAAGAAATCGATGAACTGTATCCTACTATGGGCCAATAGAATTTTAAATGGATGCTTTATTTGTAGAAAAATGTTTTCTGTAATTCACTGGAATCCTGACATTCATGTTGATCCCCCCCCCCCCTCCCACATAATTTTTTTTACAATCAAAAGTTGTCAATAACACAAAGTGGGGGTAGGCAACTTAAGGCAAGCTTGTCAGACTTGGCAGGCAGAGCAATTTTTAATGGCACGCTGAAAACTCTCCCCCAAAAAAAGACAAGTCTCTTTTTTCTGAGTGCTATAGAGCAGGATGAATTTTAAGCCTTTGGCATGCTGAATGAATTAGAAATCATACGTAGGCACAACGTTATGAAAATGTTGACGAATTATGATTAAAAAGTACACATCAGACACGAATAATTGGGTCTTTGAATCTCAACCCATTACCGACGTATCATCATCATTGTAATATGGCTATATTGAACCCATCCTCATTTGTCCCATTTGCTTACAAGGCAGACAACCACACACACACACACAATAATTGTGCACGCTTAATTTGTTTTTCATCCTTCCCTTCCTAACCATTAAATCCTTTTTCCACACTCTTCATTTACTATAAAAGATTAAATGTAACTGCAAGCAATAATAGTTTTATTTTCGGTGCATGTTTCAGGTATTTGGGTTAGGTCAAAATCTTAACGCTGCGGTTGATTTTTCTTTCGTTTTATTTTTATTGTTTGGTATTTTTTTTAGGGGAGAAGTGGGGTGGGGGTGGGGGGACTTATCTTTGCCAAATACAAATAGTAACAGAATGAACGTTCATTGCTGATCTATACCCCCCCCCTTTTTTTTTTAAATCCTGTATTTATCCTCTACCACGACCATCCCTCCTTTCAGCCCAAAATCCAGCTGAACAATCCATTTTCTTTCTGCCTCCCATTTTGTGTGTGTGGGCTATTTGTCAGCTCCGATTTACTCATCCCGAATGTCAACGGCAATGTTCCGATAATTTAAAATTGCGAAGTCACTAAAGTCAACGCGAATTCTAAGTGTATGTACGTTGTCTCTGTTGGTTATTCTATTTTTTTTTTTTGGTAATTGACCATTTAACAAAAACCAGTTTACTTCAAACTTCAGTCTGCGGATGAAAATATGTACTTATTTCTTTACATCCCATTACATGCAAAACTTAGAAATGTAAAATCTAATGAAATCCTTAGAATTGTATAAACATAAGGACGCAAACGCTTTCCTTATCCCATATGCGTGAACAAATGCATATAATGTAAGTACTATTTCTTCCCGAGTGGCATCCGGGCATGGATTGGGTTGTCTGAACAAACCAGAAAAAAAAACAGTAACTTAACATCATTTGAAACACTAATGAAAATGCAAGACTAGACTCAGACCACGAATAAGTGTAGGACGCAATAATATTCTTTATAGAAGGAGCTTCTGTAATATATAAGAAAAGATATGATAAATGTGGAAACTTTTTTTTGTTTTTTATTAAAGGGAGATAATTAACCGTTTTTTTTTAGCTAAATTTTCTTTTACTAATATGTTACTTTTTTTTCTTCAATAAAATAATAAATGGCTTACAATGTATAACTCTGAAATGATCAAACTGTAAAAAGCTATTCCACTTATACAAATATTATATGACTTAAGAATTTATATGTATATTTGCAAATATTAAATTAACTACACAGTTTGTATGATTACTACGTATCAATTCCGCTAAAATATGTTTTTATTGTAGTAGGCCCTAGAAATCTAAACCTCAACTTTTAGCCTCTACAGGTCTTTGGTATTTCAAAAAACAAAAACATTCAAGAATAACAAGTTTTCATTTAAACTTTATAGTCTATCATCTTTCAATATTATTTTCTCTTAGTTTCACAAACAGTGTGAAATAAGTGTGCAATAAAACAAAATAAAAACGAATAAAATAGGAAAATACCTTTTAAAAAAGTAACAACAAAGAATTAAATTGAAACATTATATATTTTACACCGTGTATGTTTGTGTATGTGTGTATTTATTTCAAACATTTTATTGATGCTCTTGAGCTCTCATCCGGGTGGTGGAAAAAGAAAGAGGGAGAACTTGATGTCTAAATATTGAGAAATGTAATAGCATTGAAAATATAAGCCCCTATTTTGTTTTGTTTTTAAATTTAGTTTATTATGACATGAATATAAATATATATATATATTTAAAGTAGACTGTGTGTGTGTTCAACCAATCATATTTAAAGACAATTTAAAGACACGTGACCTTATTGTCTCAATTACACTTTTGCGATTTCACTTCGTACACGTGTCTTCGCTAGCTAAGTGGTTAACGTATCGGACTGCCATTCGGGCGACCCGGGTTCGATTCTCCAGGTAGTCTATACCTTTTTTTTTTCTACATTTTTTAAATTTCAAAGACTGACTTGTAAAAGGGGCAAGGGTGTTAACTCTCAGCAGCAATACGGCCCATTAATATTACTTTTTTAAAAAGATATTGTAAATCTACTAGCAACACCGGGCAATTTAGATTTTGTTAAATAAAAAAACTTGCCTATTTTTTTACCCGATTACAATATTTATTTAAATTAATTTCCTTAAAGTCTTCAGTAAAGAATAAAAATAATTTTAATTTTTAGATTTATCGCTTTCTGTTCACTGTAGTTTATAACAGTTTTATCTGTTGCTTATACAGCCTGTTTTATTTCTCCCGGGCAACGCCGGGCAATTTAGCTTGTAAAAATATAAACCTTTAAAGTAAGTCAAGTAAACGACAGTATATAAATATATGGTCTATTTTGATCATGACTATATTTCTTGAGCTGTAAGATCTAAAATACCTTGGCCTATCATAGGCAAACCCCCAGTTGACACACACACAAGAATATCAGATTATCTTTGGACTTGGTACAGTAGTTCTCTGTAACTAACCCACGTAACGAGAGAATTGTTACAGAAAATCACTTTGAAGAAAGCGCATTAAAAATATTAAAATGGGTAATAAATAACAAGAAATAATATATTGTAACATATAAGATTGCAAAAAGTAGCTGAGTCGAATGTTTATTTTGGTCACCATTATGATCTGACTTAAAGAAGTGTGTCTAGACTCTAGACTCTAGACAAACTTGACGTTTAGAAACTTTCTAGAAACGGACTCGGGGAACCAAACACTTGACAGGCGTTCAAAGTGTTATATATGGAGCCGAGGAGAGTACACTTTAACCCTACGGAGGCGTCGATACTCGCACGCTGCGATCATAAACTAAAGAAATATCATAGCTTTTAAGTGGCACCCAGTGGCGTCAGCCCGACGGGAGTCATAAAAAGCACACACACAATATAACATGCATCTTTATTAGCATAAAGACTCTCATACTGGTAGACTTGTAGACCTTGACACAGTTACGATTTGTTTCTGAGATATGTGCCAACGGGTGTGAACACTCTGTTGTCATAACTTAGGGAGACGACTGACTTTCTGAGGTTCTCTGATCATAGGGCATGATGGCCTAGCGGCAGCGCGTTTATCTGCCCTACCGAAGGTCCTGGGGCTCGAATCCAGGCGATAATTTTTTCCAGGGTCTTTAGAATGTCCCCGAGTCTACCAAGCTATATTGGGGTACCTGACAATAGTCAGGGATAAGTAAAGTTAGCTGGGCATTGTGCAGGCCACACAATCCCCCAACCTCGTATGCCTTTGTGAGCGCTGTGACACATATTGGTCTGACGGGGGATACTCTTGACAGTGAAGAGGTTTGAGTTGGTGAGGCAGGGGAGGTGGAGGGGGCAGAAGAGTAGTGTTATGTAACTAGTAGCTAGACAGCTAGTTGAGTAGTGTTATGCAACTAGTAGCTAGACAGCTAGAAGAGTAGTGTTATGTAACTAGTAGCTAGACAGCTAGAAGAGTAGTGTTATGTAACTAGTAGCTAGACAGCTAGTTGAGTAGTGTTATGCAACTAGTAGCTAGACAGCTAGAAGAGTAGTGTTATGTAACTAGTAGCTAGACAGCTGGAAGAGTAGTGTTATGTAACTAGTAGCTAGACAGCTGGAAGAGTAGTGTTATGTAACTAGTAGCTAGACAGCTAGTTGAGTAGTGTTATGCAACTAGTAGCTAGACAGCTAGAAGAGTAGTGTTATGTAACTAGTAGTTAGACAGCTAGAAGAGTAGTGTTATGTAACTAGTAGCTAGACAGCTAGTAGAGTAGTGTTATGTAACTAGTAGCTAGACAGCTAGTTGAGTAGTGTTATGCAACTAGTAGCTAGACAGCTAGTAGAGTAGTGTTATGTAACTAGTAGCTAGACGGCTAGTAGAGTAGTGTTATGTAACTAGTAGCTAGACAGCTAGTAGAGTAGTGTTATGCAACTAGTAGCTAGACAGCTAGTAGAGTAGTGTTATGTAACTAGTAGCTAGACAGCTAGTAGAGTAGTGTTATGTAACTAGTAGCTAGACAGCTAGTAGAGTAGTGTTATGTAACTAGTAGCTAGACAGCTAGTTGAGTAGTGTTATGTAACTAGTAGCTAGACAGCTAGTAGAGTAGTGTTATGTAACTAGTAGCTAGACAGCTAGAAGAGTAGTGTTATGTAACTAGTAGTTAGACAGCTAGAAGAGTAGTGTTATGTAACTAGTAGCTAGACAGCTAGTAGAGTAGTGTTATGTAACTAGTAGCTAGACAGCTAGTTGAGTAGTGTTATGCAACTAGTAGCTAGACAGCTAGTAGAGTAGTGTTATGTAACTAGTAGCTAGACAGCTAGTAGAGTAGTGTTATGTAACTAGTAGCTAGACAGCTAGTAGAGTAGTGTTATGTAACTAGTAGCTAGACAGCTAGTAGAGTAGTGTTATGTAACTAGTAGCTAGACAGCTAGTAGAGTAGTGATATGTTACTAGTAGCTAGACAGCTAGTAGAGTAGTGTTATGTAACTAGTAGCTAGACAGCTAGTAGAGTAGTGTTATGTAACTAGTAGCTAGACAGCTAGTAGAGTAGTGTTATGTAACTAGTAGCTAGACAGTTAGTAGAGTAGTGTTATGTAACTAGTAGCTAGACAGCTAGTAGAGTAGTGTTATGTAACTAGTAGTATCATGAAATTTCAGATATAAGTTTACACAGTTTAAATTGACAACTTAAAAGTTTCATGTTACATTTGAGCATACCGATAAACTCTTTTTCTCCACATGTGTCTATCTCTCTCTCTCTCTCTCTCTCTCCCACTCACGTTTCAGAATCTTCCCGTGTCTCTCTATTTCATGTATTCTTCAATCTTTCGTCTGCTCTCTCTGTTTCATTGTTTTTCATTTCATTCTTTATTTTTCTGCCATTCTCTTTTCTCTTTATCACACACACACTCTCTCTCTCTCTCTCTCCTTATCTCTAGCTCACTCCTCTTTATTCTCTCTACACACTTTCTCTCCCTTACTCTTACACTCTCTCCCATTATCTCTCAATATCTCTCCTCCCTCTATTTCTTCATCCCCCTTACTATCTCTCTCTATCTCGCTCTCCCTCATTCACTCCCTTCCCCTCACTCTCTCGACCTCACCCAATCTCTTGCCCCCTCTCTCCGTCACTCTCTCTCTCTCTCTCTCCAACATTCACTCTCAGTCCCTCTCTCTCATTCACTTTCTCCATTCCTAACGCTGTCACTCGCTCCCTCACTCCTCAATCTCTTGCCCTCACTCTCTCTCCCTCACTCACTCATTCACTTACACTATTTCCCCACATTCTCTCTCTCTCTCTCTCTCTCTCTCTCTCTCTCTCTCTCTCTCTCTCTCTCTCCCCACACGACATAGATCTCTTTATACTCAGTCCCAACATACTTTCTTTTGCCTGTTCTTTCAATACAATATCAGCCAATATATCAGATTCATTCGTCAATATTCACAAAAGGAGACTATCTCATTTAAACAAACATTCAGTGAATTTCTTTACACCATACAGATTAAACCAGTCATTGCTATGCTACATGCTACACTTGCATGTGTATATGTGTGAGTATGTAGTCTTCTATGTGAATATGTGTATGTTTGTGTATGTGTGTGTTTAAGTACAACCCTTAGACTACGCAAATTCTCGCTTACAAATACGGTTCTCAAATGTGAAGCGCTTTGCGACTCACTCACCTTCCCCACCCACATCGGCCCCAATAAAACCGGTTATCTGTACTTATCCCACCGACTCCCACCTCTGCACCTATTCCATGCTAGAAGTTATTTAATATCCAAAAGGTTCTACCCTGCCCTTCCCCCCCCCCCATTTTTCAAACTGCCACCATGCCGTGGCCACTATGTCAACCAGTCGTCCAATGAAATATGCTAGTCTAAACATTAATTGCAAAAAGAATTGTCTTCATTGAATCTGGGTCGTTGATTTGTTAAAAAAAAATGTTTTTTTAATTTAATGTGTCGGGCCTTAAAAGCAATGTAAATAAAGTAGCTCCGTCATCCTGATTTAATAATCCCCTACATTAGCGGTCGGCAACCTACGGCACGCGTGCCAGATTTGGCACGCATATCAATTTTTAATGATACGCGGAAGACTTCTCAAAAGCAATTTAAGTCTCTTATACAAGAAATTTTGTGCTAGAGGAGGATGACTTTCAGGCTGTTGGCACGCCGAATGAATTAGAAATCCTACTTTGGCACAATGTCAAAAGGTTGCCTACCCCAGCCCTACTCGTGGCAGGCCTACAACCAGGAACGTAGCACACGGGCATGAGTAAATGAGCGAATAGGACCGGAAGTGTTGTTGTCCATCAACCTATTAGAGTTGACCATGCATGCATAATCATTAAGAAGGTCAATAGACTAGTACAGTGGTCAGCAACCTACGACCCGCTTGCCAAGCTCGGCACGCGGAGCAATTTTCAAAGGCACGCAGAAGAACAGCACAAGTACAATTGAAGTAGCTTAGACAAACTATTCAGTGCTAGAGCAGGATTACTTTGAGGATGTTGGCTCGCTGAATTAATTAGAAGCCCCACTTTAGTACACTATTAAGAAAAGTTTGCCAACCTCTGAACTAGTACATCAATATACATGTTAGTGGGGGCACGAGGTAGAAGTATATACAAATAACTGGGTAGGGAGAAAATAAGGTTAGGGAAACACTGTTGGTCGGTGATCAGTTCGGTTGTCAACTACTGATTAGTTGGAGAAAAAAAAACAAATCGATAATTTCTTTTTAAATTTTACTTAACATTGTACGATTTTTTATTACTGTCCAGGTGAAGAAAAAAAAAGTTTCAAGTCGTCATTGCTCAAAGTGTTTGCCCTAACTAAAAAAAATCTCTAGCTGTGTACACACTTGCAGAAACAGCACTAACATGTCAATCAAAATGTAGAATTTATAGTTGCAAGAAAAACCACACCACATAACGTTACCCTTACCGTATATACCCCCCCCCCAAAAAAAAAAAAAAGGAATCTTCCTACACTACTTGTATATATGTGTGTATGTGTGTGTGTGTATGTGTGTGTGGTGTATGTGACTATGTGGGTGTTGTTTTGACACCAAAAAAAAATTCTTCAATCTTGTCTTAGTGACGTAGCAGCTAGATTTATGTGACTGTATGACGTATATCATGTTTGGGCGTTAACAAGAATTTTGAGGCTGTTGGTTTTCTTTTTTAAAAATGGGATAAGGAGGTAGCTGGGGTGGGAGGAGGGGTAGGGGAGTTAGGAGGGTGAAAGGGAGGGATGGAGGACGTGGAGGAGCGACAGGGATTGAGGTAAAGATGGAGGTAAAGATGGAGGTAAAGATGGAGGTAAAGAGTAAAGACGTAATTCCATCAATGGCAATTACTACCTGATCGTATCTAAAAAAACAACAAAAAAACTACAGTATATAATTTAAAGCTCAGAATATTAAATTAACAACCCAGGATGGGAGACGTTATTACATGCATATTTGAAGTGAGGGAGTCATAATAATTGTGAGCTTCGAGGCATAATATGTGTCTGTATATTTTGTTGTCTGTGTGTGTCTGTGTGTGTGTAAGTGCGTACGTGCATGTTTAGCAGGCTTTGGGTGGTCTCTGTTTCAATACATTGAATTTTTTTAAAAGCTATATTTAAAAAAAAGACGCAGCCTTTAATTTACTCCCCTTTCAAGCTCTCGAATTATTTTATGACACTATTAGAAACGGTGCTGATTTGGTGATTGAGGATGTGGGTTCGAAGTTCGAGTTCGAATCCCTGTTAAGCCGTTCTAAAAAAAAATTCTCACTACGTTTCTCAAGTACAAAACAGCATAAAAGTACTACCACATTCAATACATCTTAGTTTGGTTATTGATTAGATCAGGGTTACCAAAACGTTTCCCGTTCTAGACCCAATTATTTTAATACCTTTTGCTTGGTGACCCGCACACTAAAATGTTCATCGCCTATGGTAGTCTAATCCTGGGGTCGGCAACCTAAGGCACGCGTGCCATACTTGGCACGCAGAGCGATTTTCAATGGCACGCGAGAGACCTCCAAGATTTTTTTTTTTTAATTGATGAAAAAAACAACAACATTTTATGGTTCTGAATGCGGAAAACTGACTGTTGAGTCAGTTGAACTTGCATTTACAAGGACCACTGGACATATTTCTTGCCTTGAAATCAATTTCAAAACTTTTAACTACATGTACATCCCTATATTAAGGGATATATTTAGATAGATATGGCTTTTTCAGAAGTACACCGAAGTACTCAAAGCGGAGTTTTCTAACCAAATGCAAGATCACTACAGATTGTTTATTTCGACATCAAGATCATTAAAGATCGTTGATGTTTGTTTGGCCCACCTTAGCCTCTGAGATGGACTTCCTGGGAGAACACGTTTTTGCTATAAATTTAAGTCTTTTGTTTTAACCCCAAACCTGTTAAAGTGGGAAGATACTAACTTTTACTAAGGCATTTTCGGTGAATAACTTGTTGGTCTGCACTATCAGTGCGAAAGTGTATCAGTACTTCTGTTTTATTTATTTGTTTGGCCGTTGAGGTGGGTAGATATATATATATATATATATACCGCAGCCCTTCAACAAGCCTACTTTAATAGTGCATTCAAAATTCTGCCACACGCATATACCCTGTTTATGCCACAGATGACTTGTTTTTCAGTTTCCGCTTCATTTGCACTAACTAAAGCATTAGGCTCTATGGCTATATCGGTGTATATATATTCTATATATTCATAAAAACAGTGTGTGTGTGAGAGAGAGCGAGTGGGAGAGAGAGAAATACATATTTAATAGCATGACTAATATAGTCTTTGGTGTGTATATGTGTGTGTGCGTGTAAGGGCCTACATTTATGAAAACAGAAAATACAGTAAAAATATTGGGGTTTAATGGACTTTGACTAAACGGAGCTAGATTTAGCTTTTATATATCTATATATAGTTTTATTAAATATGGAATTAGGAAACTGCAATGCAGAAAAAGAAATCACCGTATTACATTTCATAAAGTAAAACCAATCAATAATTATGATTTTGTTCGGTATTTGCTTGCAGAAAACCCACGTAATTTAAAAACGTGTTACTTAAAGACCAAGTGAAGAGGTTTTTCTCAAAGGAACGAGATTTGGAATAGCCTCATACGGCAGTGACGTATCACAAGGGAAATAAATAAATAAAAATAAACGCTATAAATCTATATTTAACCATTTTTTTTTAAATAAGAACCGGGAAAAGATTCAAAACATGTGGCAATAGATTCAAAACACGTGACAATATTCATTTTTCCTAGTCGGAATCCTTTATGTTACGTCACTTTCCTATATTGCCGGAAATAAAAACATCTCAAATGGCTACGAGATTTGGAGTAATCATCCGAAAAACACACACATTTAAGTGCAAATATTGAACTAATTACTTAAAATGTATCTTTGATATTTTGTATAAATGTTTTTTTTTAACATTCAGATACTGAATACACTATTTACTATCAAAATCAAATGTTAACTCAATTTTGATAAAAAGCTCTTCACTTGGTCTTTAAAACGGATTTACAGCTTGAACATCCGCACCCGCCCTATTTCCTAAACAATATGCAAACCCTTGTTTTGATCCAAAAGTCTAAGTCTATATATTTTAGGGGGAATGTCGAAAGCTATTAAGGCTTTCACGATTATTCGTTTTTGTTGTTGTTGTTTGTTTTTTTTCAATTCCATGTGGTTGAATGTAACATCTAGGTCTTTGACTAATGAAAACAAATTTACCTTAAGAAAAAAAAAGGGCGCAGCAAATGAACAAAATATGGGAACCACTGATTTAGTATTTGAGTTTTGATGATTGGTTTCAGGAGGGGGGGGGGGGAGGAGTGGTTGGGTACCGGTATAGTTTGTTTACAGAAATAACACGTGTTATGTCGAAACTTCTGGAAATTTGACCTGAACCGGAAGTGATATTTTTTTTTTAAAAGACAAAAAAACATAAAAACAACGACAAAAAACTGGGTAAAACGAGAAAGACGAATGGGTGAAATATACGAGGACATTGGAGAACGAGAGCTTTTTTTTATATTGCCTCTCCCCCCGGGGATGATGTTTATTTTGGATGTTCCCATTGAACCTATTGTCTGCTTTAACTCGTCAAGAATTGGTTTCGAGATAGTTTGATTATAGGGGTGAACGAGAAGGGAGGGTATGGACTCTGTGATGTTCAATAATAAAACTTAATTATATAAAAATTGTTATGCTTTTAAATGAGAGTTCATTGATTTTATTTTGATCGTTGAGACTAGTATAGAAAAAAAAATAATTTATGAAAGATTAAATATTCCAAATTTAGATCGCAAAATTCCCTGGATAAATTTTATTTTGGGGAGCAGTAGTTAAGGGGGTGGGGAGGTGGCGTGCACCATGGCGACGAATTGACTCATGACGTCATGGTTTCCAGGGAGACATTTCCATGGTGTGACGTGATTTTTAAGGAATGTAAACAAACAAACAAATCCACCAATCAAACGTTACTTCCTAATATTTTTTTTTCTAAAAAGGTTAACACCTAAACAAATTCATCTTCTTAAAACGGTCCAGGAATCTTCACTACACTGCAGCATGAAAATTGCAAACCATTTTTTTTTCGCTTTGAAAAAAACAATAACACTTTTTATGTTCTTGAAGCACCGTATTCCAAGGGGCTGGCAACGTACGGCACATAGAGAGATTTTCAATGTCACGCAGAATACCCCCCCCCCCCCTCCAAAAAAAATAAAAAAATTCAAGTCTCTTCTAGAAGAAAAGTGCAGGTTGACATTTAGACCATTGGCACGCTGAATGAATTTAAATACCTACTTTTCGCTCTCTATTATCAAAATGTTGCCTACCCCTGCCGTAATCAACATGACGCGGTGATCTAATGACAGTTGGTTGATGGTTTGATCGCCAATGTCTCTTTATTAAGACTTGGGTCTAGTCACCGAAGTGTGTCGCATTCAATAAGCATTTAAATTTACTTTTTATTTGAAATATCACTCATTAAAGGTTTAACGTTTTCCAATGACTGATTGTAATACGTTATAATAGCACAACCAATATATATATAGCAGTGTAGTTGTTTTGTTTTTATAAATATTTATAAATATTAAGTGCGACACGGTTGGCTAGGTGCAGAGCGCTGGGGTTGCTATCGAAAAAGTCTCTGGTTTGAATTCGTCTGCATCAACGCTCGCTGAGGAAAGAAAAAGACGACTGGGCATTGTGCTGGTCACACATTCCATTTTCATGCCAAATCAACAGAAACTTGCGAACGATGCCATGGACCATCGTCTCAAAAGGATATATTTTTTTTTAAATAAGATCAGTTGTGTCCGGGTTTATATATTTTTTTTAAAGCAAGACATTATGTATGTTTTCTACCCTACATATAATGTTGTATATGTTACAATAGCAATAGCTGAGCAACATACATACAGACGTGATTGCAGCCTTTAACCAGTATAGTTTCTCAGTGTTCTACTTTATTTAGACGGCTTGGGTGTGAGGGGCTGAAATCTGTCACATCTAGGTTATCTACTACTATGTTATCCAACACGCATTTGTATCTGCTGAATCATCTATATCAGACATGTAAATCTCTATATGGGTGTAATCTGTTTATCAAATCTGTTTTTCGGGGGGTATCTTCATAACGCATGTATAGCCTCAAGTGTTGTTGTGTTGGAGTACAGTTGGCTTGTAGTTGGATGGCAGTTGTTTCTCTTTCAGATCCGTTAAGGCGAAGTACTTATTACATGTGGTCGTCCCTAAGATCTTATCTTATCTTATTTAATTACAGAAGCTCCTTCTATAATTTGCGACGCCTTCTTTATGGAAAAGTTTACCCCAGACACTGAGAGAATCTGAGACAAGAGAGGGTTTTAAAAAGAACTTAAAGACCTTTCTCTTTGGCCAGTGGATGTGTGCCCTACATACTAATACATCTGGCCAGTGGATGTGTGCCCTACATACTAATACATCTGGCCAGTGGATGTGTGCCCTACATACTAATACATCTGGCTAGTGGATGTGTGCCCTACATACTAATACAGCTGGCCAGTGGATGTGTGCCCTACATACTAATACATCTGGCTAGTGGATGTGTGCCCTACATACTAATACATCTGGCTAGTGGATGTGTGCCCTACATACTAATACATCTGGCTAGTGGATGTGTGCCCTACATACTAATACATCTGGCTAGTGGATGTGTGCCCTACATACTAATACATCTGGCTAGTGGATGTGTGCCCTACATACTAATACATCTGGCTAGCGGATGTGTGCCCTACATACTAATACATCTGGCTAGTGGATGTGTGCCCTACATACTAATACATCTGGCTAGTGGATGTGTGCCCTACATACTAATACATCTGGCTAGTGGATGTGTGCCCTACATACTAATACATCTGGCTAGTGGATGTGTGCCATACATACTAATACATCTGGCTAGTGGATGTGTGCCCTACATACTAATACATCTGGCTAGTGGATGTGTGCCCTACATACTAATACATCTGGCTAGTGGATGTGTGCCCTACATACTAATACATCTGGCTAGTGGATGTGTGCCCTACATACTAATACAGCTGGCCAGTGGATGTGTGCCCTACATACTAATACATCTGGCTAGTGGATGTGTGCCCTACATACTAATACAGCTGGCCAGTGGATGTGTGCCCTACATACTAATACATCTGGCTAGTGGATGTGTGCCCTACATACTAATACAGCTGGCCTGTGGATGTGTGCCCTACATACTAATACATCTGGCTAGTGGATGTGTGCCCTACATACTAATACAGCTGGCCAGTGGATGTGTGCCCTACATACTAATACATCTGGCTAGTGGATGTGTGCCCTACATACTAATACATCTGGCTAGTGGATGTGTGCCCTACATACTAATACATCTGGCTAGTGGATGTGTGCCCTACATACTAATACAGCTGGCCAGTGGATGTGTGCCCTACATACTAATACATCTGGCTAGTGGATGTGTGCCCTACATACTAATACAGCTGGCCAGTGGATGTGTGCCCTACATACTAATACATCTGGCTAGTGGATGTGTGCCCTACATACTAATACAGCTGGCCAGTGGATGTGTGCCCTACATACTAATACAGCTGGCCAGTGGATGTGTTCCCTACATACTAATACAGCTGGCCAGTGGATGTGTGCCCTACATACTAATACATCTGGCTAGTGGATGTGTGCCCTACATACTAATACAGCTGGCCAGTGGATGTGTGCCCTACATACTAATAAATCTGGCTAGTGGATGTGTGCCCTACATACTAATACAGCTGGCCAGTGGATGTGTGCCCTACATACTAATACAGCTGGCTAGTGGATGTGTGCCCTACATACTAATACAGCTGGCCAGTGGATGTGTGCCCTACATACTAATACATCTGGCTAGTGGATGTGTGCCCTACATACTAATACAGCTGGCCAGTGGATGTGTGCCCTACATACTAATACAGCTGGCCAGTGGATGTGTGCCCTACATACTAATACATCTGGCTAGTGGATGTGTGCCCTACATACTAATACAGCTGGCCAGTGGATGTGTGCCCTACATACTAATACATCTGGCTAGTGGATGTGTGCCCTACATACTAATACATCTGGCTAGTGGATGTGTGCCCTTCATACTAATACAGCTGGCTAGTGGATGTGTGCCCTACATACTAATACAGCTGGCCAGTGGATGTGTGCCCTACATACTAATACAGCTGGCTAGTGGATGTGTGCCCTACATACTAATACATCTGGCTAGTGGATGTGTGCCCTACATACTAATACAGCTGGCCAGTGGATGTGTGCCCTACATACTAATACAGCTGGCCAGTGGATGTGTGCCCTACATACTAATACATCTGGCCAGTGGATGTGTGCCCTACATACTAATACAGCTGGCCAGTGGATGTGTGCCCTACATACTAATACAGCTGGCCAGTGGATGTGTGCCCTACATACTAATACAGCTGGCCAGTGGATGTGTGCCCTACATACTAATACAGCTGGCCAGTGGATGTGTGCCCTACATACTAATACATCTGGCCAGTGGATGTGTGCCCTACATACTAATACAGCTGGCAAGTGGATGTGTGCCCTACATACTAATACATCTGGCCAGTGGATGTGTGCCCTACATACTAATACAGCTGGCCAGTGGATGTGTGCCCTACATACTAATACATCTGGCCAGTGGATGTGTGCCCTACATACTAATACATCTGGCCAGTGGATGTGTGCCCTACATACTAATACATCTGGCCAGTGGATGTGTGCCCTACATACTAATACAGCTGGCCAGTGGATGTGTGCCCTACATACTAATACATCTGGCCAGTGGATGTGTGCCCTACATACTAATACATCTGGCCAGTGGATGTGTGCCCTACATACTAATACAGCTGGCCAGTGGATGTGTGCCCTACATACTAATACATCTGGCCAGTGGATGTGTGCCCTACATACTAATATATCTGGCCAGTGGATGTGTGCCCTACATACTAATACAACTGGCCAGTGGATGTGTGCCCTACATACTAATACATCTGGCTAGTGGATGTGTGCCCTACATACTAATACATCTGGCTAGTGGATGTGTGCCCTACATACTAATACATCTGGCTAGTGGATGTGTGCCCTACATACTAATACAGCTGGCCAGTGGATGTGTGCCCTACATACTAATACATCTGGCTAGTGGATGTGTGCCCTACATACTAATACAGCTGGCCAGTGGATGTGTGCCCTACATACTAATACATCTGGCTAGTGGATGTGTGCCCTACATACTAATGCAGCTGGCCAGTGGATGTGTGCCCTACATACTAATACAGCTGGCCAGTGGATGTGTTCCCTACATACTAATACAGCTGGCCAGTGGATGTGTGCCCTACATACTAATACATCTGGCTAGTGGATGTGTGCCCTACATACTAATACAGCTGGCCAGTGGATGTGTGCCCTACATACTAATAAATCTGGCTAGTGGATGTGTGCCCTACATACTAATCCAGCTGGCCAGTGGATGTGTGCCCTACATACTAATACAGCTGGCTAGTGGATGTGTGCCCTACATACTAATACAGCTGGCCAGTGGATGTGTGCCCTACATACTAATACATCTGGCTAGTGGATGTGTGCCCTACATACTAATACAGCTGGCCAGTGGATGTGTGCCCTACATACTAATACAGCTGGCCAGTGGATGTGTGCCCTACATACTAATACATCTGGCTAGTGGATGTGTGCCCTACATACTAATACAGCTGGCCAGTGGATGTGTGCCCTACATACTAATACATCTGGCTAGTGGATGTGTGCCCTACATACTAATACAGCTGGCTAGTGGATGTGTGCCCTACATACTAATACAGCTGGCCAGTGGATGTGTGCCCTACATACTAATACAGCTGGCTAGTGGATGTGTGCCCTACATACTAATACATCTGGCTAGTGGATGTGTGCCCTACATACTAATACAGCTGGCCAGTGGATGTGTGCCCTACATACTAATACATCTGGCCAGTGGATGTGTGCCCTACATACTAATACAGCTGGCCAGTGGATGTGTGCCCTACATACTAATACATCTGGCCAGTGGATGTGTGCCCTACATACTAATACATCTGGCCAGTGGATGTGTGCCCTACATACTAATACAGCTGGCCAGTGGATGTGTGCCCTACATACTAATACATCTGGCCAGTGGATGTGTGCCCTACATACTAATACATCTGGCCAGTGGATGTGTGCCCTACATACTAATACAGCTGGCCAGTGGATGTGTGCCCTACATACTAATACATCTGGCCAGTGGATGTGTGCCCTACATACTAATACAGCTGGCCAGTGGATGTGTGCCCTACATATGACTACATCTGGCTAGTGGATGTGTGCCCTACATACTAATACATCTGGCTAGTGGATGTGTGCCCTACATACTAATACATCTGGCTAGTGGATGTGTGCCCTACATACTAATACAGCTGGCTAGTGGATGTGTGCCCTACATACTAATACATCTGGCCAGTGGATGTGTGCCCTACATACTAATACAGCTGGCCAGTGGATGTGTGCCCTACATACTAATACAGCTGGCCAGTGGATGTGTGCCCTACATACTAATACATCTGGCTAGTGGATGTGTGCCCTACATACTAATACAGCTGGCTAGTGGATGTGTGCCCTACATACTAATACAGCTGGCTAGTGGATGTGTGCCCTACATACTAATACATCTGGCTAGTGGATGTGTGCCCTGCATACTAATACATCTGGCTAGTGGATGTGTGCCCTACATACTAATACAGCTGGCTAGTGGATGTGTGCCCTACATACTAATACATCTGGCTAGTGGATGTGTGCCCTACATACTAATACATCTGGCTAGTGGATGTGTGCCCTACATACTAATACATCTGGCTAGTGGATGTGTGCCCTACATACTAATACATCTGGCTAGTGGATGTGTGCCCTACATACTAATACATCTGGCTAGTGGATGTGTGCCCTACATACTAATACATCTGGCTAGTGGATGTGTGCCCTACATACTAATACATCTGGCTAGTGGATGTGTGCCCTACATACTAATACATCTGCTGCCACTGTGATTCACACCAAGAGCGCAATGAGCATGCTAAATTTAATTGCATGGATAGATGCGCTTTAAGAAATGACCATTATTATTATTATAAAGAAGATTATTGCGTCCTACGCTCATCCGTGGTCCGAGTCTAGTCTTGCATCTTTATTAATGTTTTAAATGACGTTAAGTTACTGGTTTTCCTGGTTTGTTAAGGGAACCCATTCCATGCCCGAATGCCACTGGGAAAAAAGATCTGACCACCCCGTTTGAGGGATTGGGGGGGGGGGGGTAGGGGTTGAACACTATGCTGGACTTCAGTTCCATGGTAATAGTAAAGTAAAGTAACCGTCGGACCTACTTGACCATTGAGCCGGTGAAGCAGCGTTTACCAGTTTCTGTGGCCACGGCGTACTAAGGGGTGTGTGGCCAGCACAATGCCCAGCCGCCTTTACTTTACCCCAACTAAGGTCAGGTACCTATCAGAGCTGGGTAGTCTCAGGGATATCCTCCAGTTCATGGAAAAAAATTCTAGCCTTCACCAGGATTCGAACCCACAACCTTCGGTGCGCCAACCGAACGCCGCCGTGTCTCATAATCTCGTGGCAAGTAACGGCCAATGAAATTTATGAGCTCAGACTCACCTGCCATAGAGACTATTGAGAATCGTGGTTTTTTTAACCATACCCTCTCCTTTGTAACAATATCACCACCCACGCACACACAAGCAGAGATTACGAAAGAAAGAGAGAGAAAGAGAGAGAGATGGTGCATTCTTAAATTACATCCAAAATTACACCTACCTACCTCTTTCTAACATAGCCATTTTCAACTTTTAGTATAAAGGCGATTATTTTTTTTACAACAACACTTAATGAACTCTTTATAAGAAAAGAAAGGACATACACCCTCACCCCACCTCCACCTCTCCCATTCACCCTTAGACTAGCTCCCGCAAACAATAGGGTGCAGTCTTTCATAGCTCAAATTCCTTCCGTTCTCCTTACAATAGGAAACTCCATTCCCCGAAAGGTTAAGCTGAGAAAAAAAAATGTTCACCCAATTATAAACGCCATTCTGATCTAGAATTCCAACTCACGTGTCGACATTATTGCCCATTTGGGTTCTTTGAATAGGGCACGACTTCGCGGGCTTACAACGTACAAATGTGCACATGATACGGCGTTTGTGCGGAGTTTTTTTTGTGTTGTTTTTGTATTAGTTTATTTCGCGTTAAAACATTCTGGGGCGCCCTGTCATCGGGTTGCAACTGGCCTCCCAGGGCGCCATTCATCGGAATGGGGATTAGCGTGAGTCACTTCCCTCTATATGGGAGGAGTTAATTACTTTCGACACGGAACTTAAAGATTCTTTTTTTAATCTATCCGGGACATGATTCCGCTGCGGAAATAACTTGACGGAACTTTTCTGTTATACTCGCAAGAAAACAATCCGCAAATGGTATGTGTTTGTAGCGCTGTGTGTGTGTGTTGCTTGAAAAAAAAAATCAATTTATTGTATTGCATTTGAAAAGACTAGAAATTGACTAACCTACAAGTCAGTGTAAAAAAAAAAACAAGTTCCAATACCAGTGAATAACGATAAACCGGTGTAAATCCTGTTGCATTGTTGAGTTAGTAAATTACAAATACCCGTTAAATTCTAATCTGTTTTACCTTGACTGCAAACTTACCCTCGATAATAGTTTCGTTCAAAGTCGAATCTAAATTTACTTGCGTGTAGTGCTGGCCACACAATCATTTTGCTTTCCATGATCTCATTAAACTGATGAAATTTCTCTAACGAAAAGCTTTAATAAACAAATATGTTTCCCTTTCTATAAGTTTACTGATGCGTGATGGGGTAAAAGGGGGGGGGGTATCGAACCAGCCCATCTAACGAGACCATTCAACTTTTGACCACGAGACACCATACTGTTGACCACGAGACACCATACTGTTGACCACGAGACACCATACTGTTGACCACGAGACACCATACTGTTGACAACGAAACACCATACTGTTCTTAGCGATACACACAACTGTAGTTAATGAGACTCCTTTTTCTCCAATTAACAGCTGTTACGTCCACAATCCCCTTGTGGCCAGAGCTGTGTAGATCTTGCTGATAATTCTCGTCAGTCCTAGGGGAGACTTTAATTATTAGTATTTATGTTTCAGTATTACACGAACTCTTCTTATAGTCCTGGGCACAAATTCAGTATTTGTATTCCAACATTTCCTTTCTTGTAAATTATGGTAGTAGATAAATCTTATAGTAATGTATACAACACAATAGGATAGTAACTTGACAAAGAAGCTTCAGTGTAACTGTTGTTGATAGTTTATTTCAGGTGGTATGTTCAATATATACAATATATCTATTATGTACAGTTAGAATAAAATAGTGCAAACACAAACGTTCAAAGGAACATATTTTGAAACTCTCTGTCTTTCAGACAAAACAAATCATTAAATACTATCCGAGTGGTGCAAGGGACAGACCCACTACCAGTAGGGGTGAAAATCATGGTAACATTACAAAACTCATAACAAAACGATATGAACTTCCCCTATTAAATAATGAGTCGTTCCCAGACTCTGAGAATTTGAGATCAACACAGAATCCCAGCATTACCTAGAACCTTTCGTTTTCCTACTAAACGTCCTAATATCGCGTGTAGTAAGAAAAGAGAGAGAGAGGAGAATAAACATTGCGTGTTCCAATTCTTGGAAAAACAATATACATGACACGCCCCCACCCAATGAAAGAAATAATGTACCATAATTACCCAAGTAATACTCAACATGGTACATTTTTCGTACTTAACACTATCGTTTTAATAACCAACAATCAATGGAAGATTATTAGACAATTTAAGCAAACATGGCTCACTGGCACAACTAAATTATAAAAAGTGTCACTACCCAATGGTAATTGTGATTATAACGTGATGGAC
Source organism: Anisus vortex (assembly GCA_949126835.1). Taxonomy (NCBI): domain Eukaryota; kingdom Metazoa; phylum Mollusca; class Gastropoda; family Planorbidae; genus Anisus; species Anisus vortex. The sequence continues at coordinate 14,636,159 of OX421502.1, read as the reverse complement.
AAATATTTCACCGTTAGTATTAATATTAACTAATGTCTCAACAAGTACAAATAATTCAAAAATATTCTAGTCATTCTTATTTTAACTATGTACAGTTGTGTGGATTTCCACCAAAAATTTGCAAAAAGTCTTAATCTATTTAAACAAATATAACATTGCTCAAACTCTGTCAATTTTCAACAGTTTACTTCTAATATACAAACCAAAAGATAAGTAATACATAACTCGAATCAAACTATAGGTTACTTCCCCTTTAAATTACAGTGTCAACTTGACATTAACAGGGTTCATACCTAAGATGATGATACTTCCCCTTTTCTCAAATATGAGGAGAAAATACGCTCTAGTTACGATTACTACAGTAATCTAAATATTAAAATGTAATCCACTATTATGCGTTTTTGGCAAATTTGAAAGTTTAATATAAAAGATTGTTCAGGGTTGAATGAGTGCACACCTTTAGGTACCTTTGTTTCCCTCCATTCCCGGATATATGGAATATATAACAACCTATACAACATAGTGAATATCCACTAGTTTTTCCCATTCTATTACCATGATATAACAATTTAGCAATAGATTTCCAATATTATCTATTAATTTATACCAATTAAGATTACATCTCTTTCTAAGATAAAAATTGTACATATTATTATTTAGTTCCATTCATTAACTAAAATAAAACAAGATAATAAATCAACTATCTCAAAGTTTTCCCACTTAATTGCATGTGATGACAATTACTTTTATCCATCCATATCAAGTAAATACGTGCATATTATATATTTATTGCATCATGCATCAACATTTAAATGGAATTTCTTTTCCATAATCAAATGAATTTAAAATATATCAGAACATCAATATTATACATGATTATAAGAATTATTAATACTTTCAAAAGACTTGACTTCTGTATGATACAAGTATTCTATAGGTATTCCATAATCAAAATTCAAACGAATGATAGGTTATCATGACACATTCTTAATGAATAAGTGAGATGATCTGAAAAAGAAGTATGGGTTATTCAGTCAATCATGTAGCACCCGAGATAGAGTATCAGCTATGACCTTGTCTCTATCTTGTCGATGATACGGGGAATGGGATACCAGTCGGTCTCTGTCAAATTACTTAATTTCCCAAAGTCTCTATAAAACTGCAGTGTGTGGTCGGCTTTTGGTACCATCACACAGGGTGTAGACCATTTGCTATCACATTTTTCTCCTATGTCATCTTCTAACATATTCTTTACATCTAATTTAATATGCTCAGGTCTGATGGGGTCAAATGGATGCTGTTTAATAGACCTGGCACTATTGATTAACACTACATCGTGCTCTATTACATGTGTCCTCCTGGGAACATTTGTAAACATTGACTTATTTTCATGTACCAGCTCAATAATCTTCTCCTTATCTTCTACCGGAAGATGTTTTAGCCTTGTATCTAAACTCTTAAGGGCATCTGTATTATTAAGTTTACTTTCTGCAAACTTATATTCTATCCTAGATAAATCCGTCGGGACCCTAGCTAATGAAATCATGGGGACCTCCCGTGGTTTACTCTTTTCCCTGGAAACATAGGGCTTAAGCAAATTAATATGGCATACCCTCTGCTTTTGTCTCCGGTCAGGAGTCTTTATCAAATAATTGACCTCGCCAAGCTTTGACTCTATCTCATAGGGTCCACTAAACTTTGCACTTAAAGGCTGATTTTGCAAAGGTAGAAACACAAGAACTTTGTCACCTGGTGCAAAAGTTCTAGCTGTAGCTTTACGGTCATAGTTCTGTCTCATACGCTCCTGCATCTGTGGAAAATGAATCTTCACATGGTTAAAAGCATGATAAAGCCTATTTTTAAATTTATCTACATATGACAAAAGTCCAATCGGTTCACTGTCCGTTAGCCAAGTTTCATGTAGAAGTTTCAACGGACCTCTGACTGAGTGTCCATACACAAGTTCGAATGGGCTAAACCCCAGGGATTCCTGAGTGGCCTCCCTTGCAGCGAACAGTACATAAGGCACACCCTTATCCCAGTCTTTCTCGTTTTCATAACAGTACTTTTTAAGCATCGATTTTAATGTCTGATGAAACCTTTCCAGAGCTCCCTGGCTCTCAGGATGATAGGCACTTGATAGCCTATGGCTTATCCCTAATTGTTCCATGACTTGTTTGAAAATGTTCGAAGTAAAGTTAGTCCCCTGGTCGGACTGTACTGTCTTCGGTAGGCCATAACGTGTGAAGAAATTTGTCAGGGCGTCTACCACCTTCACTGTTGTTATGTTCCGCAACGGAATGGCTTCCGGGAAGCGAGTGGATGAACACATGACTGTGAGCAGGTATTGAAAACCGGCTTTTGTTTTCGGCAACGGGCCCACGCAATCAATGAGTATATGACTGAATGGTTCGTAGAACGCTGGTATCGGCTGGAGTGGAGCGACAGGAATTCGTTGGTTAGGACGTCCTACCATTTGGCATACGTGGCAAGTCTTGCAGTATTGTTCGACATCTCTTCTCAGTCCTGGCCAGTAGAAGTAAGGGAGGATACGGTGGTGCGTTTTTCGGACTCCCATGTGACCAGCGAAAGAAAGATCATGCGCCATACGCAGTATATCTTGACGATAGCACTTAGGTATTACAATCTGGTGAATACTGTCCCACTCGTTTGTACCTGAGTTGAGCGGTTTCGACTTCCTCATCAACACTTCATCTTTCATGTAGAAACATTCCGCCATTGCATCTGCAGTCTTTTCATCAACAGCTTTCATTCTGAGTTGCATTATTACTTCGTCATTCAATTGTTCTTTCACCAATTTCTGCTTTGGTGACAAAATGTTATCGTTCTCGGTTGCATCACCAGTTGTTAGTTCAGCAAAGAACGTAGCACTTAAATCGATGTCAGGTGTTTCTGTTATCACTGTTTCATTCGCATGTGTGTCTTCAGAACAGACAAACACATCTTTCGTTGCACTACACGGCGTAGCAGGAGTCTTTACCGACTTCTTTTTATGCATTGCTCTTGTCAGTGCACATGTTGGGCGTTCATTGGCAGGACGTAGGTTTTTGTCCTCCGCCATCTTTGTCTCCAACACTTTAACCATGGGCTCGACAGTGTCTCTGCCGCCCATAATGTCATTTCCTAATATCATGGAAACGCCTTTGACGGGTAGTGCGCGCCACACTCCCACTACGATGTTACCTGTAAAAATATCCGACTCGAGTTTTATTCTGTGCAGTGGAGCTTCCACAGCCTCCATACTAGCACCTCTCAGCACAACAGACTCACCGGTACTGGTGGCATCCGTTAACGGCACACTGCCCTCCAGGATCACGCTGACAGCAGAACCCGTGTCACGTAATATCTGTATTTTCTTCTTGCTGAGTACATCGACTTCTGTCGACACTGTCCCCTCGTAGACAAAGGGTCGAAAATCGGATAGGTCGCTCTCTTCCGGGACTTCAGGAACCATCTGTTCCTCACGGCCTTCTGAAAGCATAATAGATTGAGTACAGCTATTCTCTTTTACCTTAGATAGACTGTTCTCAAAAACCATCGACTCCACAACTATGGGCGATGCCGGCCGCATTTCTTTTGAGTTTCTTGACCCTGTGTTGCACACTTCTTCTGTCTGCTTGCTATCTTTCTGCACTCTGGCACAGTGTAGAATAGCACCTTGCTTCTTGGTAAGGATCCAACAATCTTTCTTCATGTGGCCCTCTTTCTTGCAATTGAAACATACCACCTTTGCTTTATTTACATCTGTCTGCTTCCTGAAATGAACTAAGTTACTATTATTATTTACACCACTGTTCTTATTATTGTTTTCACTTGTCTCTTTTGGTTTACTAGCCTCCTTGGGCTCTGGTTTGTGCACTTTGGGTTTGTCAGCATAATATGGCTTTATGCTGGCGTGAATTATGGCATAGTTATCTGCCAATCTAGCAGCTTCATGCACATCTTCAACCCCTCGGTCTGAGATGTGAGTTTTAATATCCACTCGAATACAATCATTGAATTCCTCAAACAATATTAGGTTCTTGAGTTTATCAAACTCACTTACATTCTGTGACCTTAGCCACTGTTCTAACATTTTCTCCTTTTGTCTCAAAAAGTCTACATGAGTTTGATCATATGCCTTCTTTCTGTCTCTAAATAGCTTTCTATATTTTTCTGGTGTCAGGGAATAACTTTTTAGCACCCTCTCTTTGATTACTTCATAGTCATTTATTTCCTCGGGTGTTAAACTCAACACTACGTCCAATGCTTTTCCTTTGTTGAGAGTTGACCTTAACAATAAAGCCATCTTATCATCAGGGAACTGATAATCTACAGCTATCCTCTCAAAAAGCAAAAAGAAATCTTGAACATCTTCTTCTCTGAATATAGGCAAGTGTTGCTTCATTGCGCTAATATCCATACCATTGCTGTCCCTACGATGGTCAGGTCTGTTCATGCGTGCCATCTCTATCCTTTCTCTGCTTTCAATCCTAATTCTTTCATTTTCTCTTTCAGTTTCTATCCTAATTCTTTCCAATTCCATTCTCTTCATAGCTAATTGGAATTTTAGGTTTTCACTCAACCCTTCATCTTCATCATTGTTTGATGATCTAGATGACATATTTCTTACCTCGTCTCCGTGGGCAATTACCTCGCCCCCACTGGGAGCTACATAACCTTCATTGATATCGTTCTGTCCCACTTCAACTACACTACCAGTGTTCATGGCATTCTGCCCGTTCAAACATGTCATAATTTCTTTGGTCAAACGATTACGATTAGGTCTTGCCTGTCCTGCCTCAATCCCAAAGGACTCAGCTAATTCTTTTAGTTCAGCAAATGACATGGCATTAAGTTCCTCACTTGATATATTCGAAGCCATAGTATAGCGTTCGAAATATTTGTTATAGTAGAGTAGTATATATTGTATAATAAAATATAAAGTTCCAACTTACGATTTGTCCAGAAATTTGCACAATATAATATTAAACACTTCGTGGAATCTTCACACTTCCCAAGGAATAAAAACGCAAACCAGTTCTCTCCTCTTTTTAAAAAGAATAGTTTCACAGTCCTGAAAACGAAACACAAAATATGCCGCTCTCAGTACTACTAATGTCACAAAATATTTATAGGTCAGCTAGATCAAGAAAAGTAGAACTCAAATCTACCGAACGAGACTACCAAATCTTGTCAATCCTAGGTCAGGAAAAGTAGAACTCAAATATACCGGGCGAGACCACCAAATTTTGTTACGTCCACAATCCCCTTGTGGCCAGAGCTGTGTAGATCTTGCTGATAATTCTCGTCAGTCCTAGGGGAGACTTTAATTATTAGTATTTATGTTTCAGTATTACACGAACTCTTCTTATAGTCCTGGGCACAAATTCAGTATTTGTATTCCAACATTTCCTTTCTTGTAAATTATGGTAGTAGATAAATCTTATAGTAATGTATACAACACAATAGGATAGTAACTTGACAAAGAAGCTTCAGTGTAACTGTTGTTGATAGTTTATTTCAGGTGGTATGTTCAATATATACAATATATCTATTATGTACAGTTAGAATAAAATAGTGCAAACACAAACGTTCAAAGGAACATATTTTGAAACTCTCTGTCTTTCAGACAAAACAAATCATTAAATACTATCCGAGTGGTGCAAGGGACAGACCCACTACCAGTAGGGGTGAAAATCATGGTAACATTACAAAACTCATAACAAAACGATATGAACTTCCCCTATTAAATAATGAGTCGTTCCCAGACTCTGAGAATTTGAGATCAACACAGAATCCCAGCATTACCTAGAACCTTTCGTTTTCCTACTAAACGTCCTAATATCGCGTGTAGTAAGAAAAGAGAGAGAGAGGAGAATAAACATTGCGTGTTCCAATTCTTGGAAAAACAATATACATGACACAGCCGTTTAATAGAAGTTGTTCATTTTTAAAGCCAAGTCAAGACACCATACTGTTGACCACGAGACACCATACTGTTCTTAGCGATACACAAAACTGTAGTTAATGAGACTTCTTTTTCTCCAATTAACAGCCGTTTAATAGAAGTTGTTCATTTTTAAAGCCAAGTCAAGAAATGAGTCATGACACATAGAACAGTGTCAGTGACACACATAACCTGAAACATTATCAGTTCGTATGTTTGTGTCTGCTATCTACCTACGCGGCCACCTAAGTGTAATATATATATATATATATATATATATATATATATATATATATATATATATATATATATAAAAGAGATAAACAAAAAAAATAAATAAAGACAAGTTCTACAACTCCTGTCGTTTTGTGCAATTTGAAATCCATACGTCATTGCGGGCGCGTTGTTGTTGTTTTTTCGATTGCTTGCTGCTGGTGAAGGCGAAACGTAAAGACTTTCCTAGGCTTGTACTAATGACTACGGGTGCATATGCTGTATGCGACCCTTCCCTGTACCGGAAAGTGATTTTAACGCTTGTGGACAACAATCGTAGGTGGATCTATCCTTATTCAAAAATAGTTCGTTATTATAAACAAATGTAACTATAACATCATGACCTTATGTCAGGCGCAGGAAAACTTTTAAGTAAAAGTGTGCCGAAGCAGGATTTCTAATTCGTTCAGCGTGCCAACAGCCTAAAAGTTAACATGCTCTAAAACTCTAGAACTCAGTTTCTTAAAAAAAGACTTGAATTGCCTTTTCTTTTTGGAGGGAAGGGGGGGGGGGTCTTACATTACCCGTGCCATTGAAATTCGCTCTGTGTATCGTAGGTTGCCGACCCCTAATCTAGGCCAGGGGTCGGCAACCTAAGGCACGCGTGCCAAACTTGGCAAGCAGATCGATTTTCAATGGCACGCGAGAGACGTCTTACAGGTGTTTTTTTATTGATGAAAAAACATTTTCTAGTTCTAAATTAGGAAATGTGACTGTTGAAACCGATTTTTCTGAATGTATTTTAAAAAATTAGCCAGTTAAAATTCAAACATTAAAAAAAATGGGCATCGAAATGTTGCAATTTGCGGGAAAATCTGGAAGGAAGCTTCTTAGGAAAGTCATCCGCTATTCTCAGCGGCCAGGCATTCGCTCTACTTTCAGTTTTTATTGCACACGAAAGCTATATTAAGCATTCAAAGAGGACACTTACACTTCACTAATCAGAAATGACTAAATATGTATCGGCCGTTATAAATTAGCGAAGAACATTTAAGACAAGGCGCTCATTAATTGATTCAGACTAATAACATTTAAAATAGTTTTTATGCTCATCTTCTTTAATTAAACCTAAATATAAATAATTCTAAAACAAATTTAAGTTTTAATAAATACAAGAGACTTTTAAATAGCATTATATTATGCAATTGCTTTAATTAGTAATGTTTAAAAGATAAACTCCGTAAGGTTAAATGGACAAACAATTAATGCAGGAAATATTTATTTACAACTGTTTAGCGTAAATTAATTTTATATCTCTAATAATTAAATATTGTAACGAATACCATAATGCTGGATTTATATAAAGAAATAAAAATTTGTCAGTGATATTAATTTGTTTATTACAATACAGAACTTGTTTGACATCACTCTTGAATCAAATTTTGAAACTTTATTTTAAATAAAATGAGATAATTTTATTTGCGCTAATATTTCTATGTTATGCTTCTTATTTTTCTTTTATAGAAGACTAAATGGCCTACAACTTATAACTTTACAATGACCAAACTGTAAAAAGTAGGTGAAAATTATGTAAATATTATATGACTAAAAATTATATGCACATTTCTAAACATTACATTAACTACCCTGTTTCTATGATTACTACGTATCAATTTCGCTTAACGATAATCCCCACATCATCCACAATAATTTAAACTTTTAACAAATTAAAGAAAATCTCAGTTATTAAACTGAGAACAAAATAATATAATTTATATTAGCAGTTGATAGATCCTTATATTGACAACCAAATAATAACTTATTAAACTTTTACTAAAAAATGACCATAAATGTGAAGGTTTGGTAATAAAATATTGTATTTGATGTAAATGATAAAAAAAACGGATTATAGGCACAAAAACGTTTTTTTTTTTTATTAAATATAAAACGCTTTAACGATTTTCTCTAAAAATCTCCTTTGCTTTTGGTCTTGGTCTTGCTACGGAGTTAAATTAATTGTCTTATAAAAGGTAATAAAACAAGTATAATTGAGCAGGTTGACTTTCAGGCTGGCACGCTGGATTCTTTAGAAATCCTAGTTTGGCACACCGTCAGCAAAGGGTTGCTGACCCCTGATCTAGGCTGTTGTTACTAGCTATAGACTATAGAACTGACTAATACAACATTTGATCCAATATTACAAATCTGTAGAACATCTGTAAAAAAAAAAGTTTAGCTATAATAATTTTGTGCTTGTACATTAACCAGTCTTTCCAGTCACGTTTCTATTTTGAAGCTACGAATGTAATAATATATATATATAGAGAGAGAGATCGACATGGGATCATCGCGCAGATTATCAATCAAATGGATGCGCGCGCCTGTCAGAGAGTGCAATCGGAGAGCTTGTGAGTCCAGTAGGATATAGCTTTATGCTAAGAGAGAGAGAGATATGCAAGATCAGGAAGCTGGACACGTTCGACTGGCGGCCAACGTTCCTGGGCTCGAAACCTGGTGAATGCTAGGATTTCTTCCCCGAGTCTGGAAGATGTGTGTCCCTGGGTCTATCCAAACTCTGGGTGCCTGACTTTAGTTGGGGCGAGGTAACAGTTTTGGGAAACTCTGATATAGACAGTAAAAGTACAGATCTATTGATAAAAAAATGGGGAAATGGGTAATGGGGGACGGGGAATATTTTGTGATGCTATTACACCGTGTTACACGTCATCGTTTAATCTCGCTATGTCTAGATATAACCCACTACTCAAGCCATGGGTTTTACTTCTTGTGCTTGTAATTTCACGCCAGGCTTTACCTGTCATTTGACCGAAAAATGTCACCTCCCCTCATTACTCAGCCTATATTTAAATATCTACTTCCCCAACTCTCCCCCCCCCCCTCTTCTTGCCACTGTGCATATAGTTGTTGCATAGGTTGTTGTGTTGGTGCTTCCATTGAGTTGAAATTAAAACTCAGCCAACAAAATATGTATAAAAAAAAAACAACAACAACCTAACAACAACAAATCTTATTAACATGTTATGAAAGACTTGTACTCCGGAATTATTATTATTGGCGTCCGTTCCATTGAAAGCTGTGTAGACTTTATACATGAATCAATTATCGTTTGTTTTTGTTAAAGAAAAGAAGTAGGCAGCTTGCTTTGTGTAACTGTCATATATCTATATCTATATATATAAGGTGTTTGTATGCTTTCAAAACATTGGAATATAATGTACACGTGCGTAAGTGTGTGTGTGTGCGCGCGCTTGCATGTTTTTGTAGACGTAAGCTGATCTTTTTAAGGTGTGGATCTTACCATAGAATAGAATATATTATAATATTTATGTGTGTGTCTATATAGGGCCTATAATATACATGTGTGTGTCTATATAGGGCCTATAATATACATGTGTGTGTCTATATAGGGCCTATAATATACATGTGTGTGTCTATATAGGGCCTATAATATACATGTGTGTGTTTATATAGGGCCTATAATATACATGTGTGTGTCTATATAGGGCCTATAATATACATGTGTGTAATATAGAGAGGGAATAGGGTGAGAGGGGGGGGGGGGGCATGCATAAAGTTCAGACTCGATTTGAAAGCGCTCTGGTGGAGATCCGTGTATTATCATCCAAAACAAAACTTCTGCACTAGTTATAAATACAATTGCATGAATGATAAAACATTAAGAGATAATTATTTTAAAAAAACAACACCTGCATAAGTACAAGAAACAATACAAGATGTTTATGCTCAATGGAAACTGTTAATGAATTTTATATGACTTCGATGGTGCTGAAGGATTTATTTTTAAGATAGATTTAAAAAAAAGAGGTGTAATTGTTGTTGCATGAAGCCAATCAGCAATGACCTAAGCCTCAACCAATCAATGATGACCTAAACCGCAACCAATCAATGATGACCTAAACTCAACCAATCAAAGATGACCTAAACGTCAACCAATCAACGCTGACCTAAACCTCAACCAATCAACGCTGACCTAAACCTCAACCGAACATTATACTTTTATGTATTGCCACTACACGTATTAAGCTAAGGAATATTTTATTAGTATGAATCATTTCTCGTAGCTACTATTTTTTTTTAACATTGTCCATATATGACGTCACAGTTTAATTTTATACCCCCCCCCCGCCCCCTCCTCCCATCGTCATAAGTCGTCAAAAAAAAATCAGATCCTCTTTCAATATGACGTCACAAAGCTCAGCACGCTTCCCCCCCCCCCCCCCACCAAAAGAAAAAAAACACAACACATATCCTATTTCAAAACTAGTGTGTTTCAATTAACTTTTTTTTTCTTGTCGTAAAAATATTACAATAAACATTTACCGGTAATAAATTACTGCAGTTAATTAAAGTGAAACTTGTAGCAGTCCAAATTTCATATAGAGATGCACATGTTTCTGTCTGACACCACATTGTTTAAATATTGTTTAACCTACCCTTACTCCCCACCCCATCATCACCACAAATGTTTATACTCCCTCTTCCTACCCTAGTGCTTGACGTCATTTGTGAACGCCCCCCCCCCCCCCCCAAATCTTTAAGTGTTAAGTAGTGGGCGTATTTGTGTGAGTAGTAGGTTGTGGGTTGTGCGTTTTATCAAGGTATATTATCTAGCGGGCTAAGTCAACACCTTTACTTGCTTACTATTCTTCAATGAACGCGCCAAGCGAAGCATCCTTCCTTACATCTTCTATAACCCGGACTAGTTAAACAGACCAATATCTAGCATGCTTTCATAACGACAGCTGCATATATACTCCTAAATTATTCACCACACAACGGCCCGTATGTGCCAGTGTATGCACGCATATATGTATGTATGTGCGTGTGTATGTGTGTGTGTGCTTTCATTCTTATGCCCATATCCTCCACACACACACCCCTCTCGAGCCACCCACCCCAGTCCTCCACCTTTACTTTTTCATTCCGTCACACTTGTCAAATTTACTTTCCCTGTTAGTTTTTGCTGCATCTTCCAAGTTTTCTTTTTTTATATTTATATTTAAAGACTGTCATTTATTACGTCAGTGAAAAAGAAGGAATGAGGGGAGGGGGTCAAGGGGAATGTGTTGACATAAAAATGTATCCTCAGACATTTACAAAAAAATAAAAAGCGTTCATTTTGAATAAAGTAACCGATTGAACGTAGGTTCGTTAGAAAAGGGTTTGGCTACTTTAGAAATAGTTCAACAATACTCTTTCACTGTTTCGTAGTTTTTGAGTTCGGAATCGTAAGATTTCATTTCAATAGAAGGGGCGAATTTATTTATTTGTATGTTTACACAGAGTCTCAAAGACTTCCAGAGCTGAATATAGAACTCTATTGCAAAATCTTTCATGTTACAACTGTCAATTGAATGCAATAAAAAAAATGGATAACATTTAACGAAGAAATATATTTCTCAACTAAATTGTACGATTTGGGGGCAACTGTATTTCCTTATAATCACGTAGGACTTTACTTTATTTGCAAATCCTCATTTCTTATCTTATATGTTAAATAACCTTTGTCTATGCTAAAGAATTTCGCTTATTAAATCTAATTCGTAGTTTGAATCTATTCTTCTTTGCATTTTGATTCTCAGGGTTTGAAATGATGATAATGTATTGATGTTTTTAGCCGATTCTTGCTGTGCTGTCTTTAGCAGTCTTTGCTCAACTGAATCTCCATGACTCACTCAAAAAATTGTATCACTATGGGTGTGTCATGCGCTAAGAGCTGAGAACTCCTGTTTTCGAATGTAATCGATACACGATAATTGTAAGTGGCCAATTTGTCAATACTTAATATATGCCCGTTACCTATTATGCCCGTTACGTATTAGGCCGTTGCCGATTACAGTGCATATTTGTAATCGATCTTAGATGTTATAAATAGCTTGAATTTTAATAACTGTTTGGCGCTTTATTTATTTGTATCTTTCGAACAAAAGTTATTTTTCATTTCATTTCTTTCAAAAAAGAAAACAGTGAATAGACAGACCTATATATAGGCTAGGGTGTATTTAAAGATAGATCTAGGTAGAAAGCTTACTATAGTATTTGTTCACCTTTACTTTTTGTGTCACACTTCAGAAGTAAATATGTTTTCGAGATCTTACTGATCCAGTACAGGTTTTAAAACTTGATTGATTGGTTATTGAACTTGCTGATTCAACATTGAACTTCTTTACAACATAGTTACACTTTTAATGACTGTATACAATATGTTTGGTCTATTCCTTTTTTTAATAAATTTTTTTGTATCTCTCTTTCTTTCATATCAATTTGTTTAAATTTGTCTTTCTTTCTCAACATAACTATTCCGTTTTCCTTCGATTTATACGTGATATTACATAAGCTACTTATCTCTGCTTCTCTTACACTTTCACCTTCTCTCACTCTATTCTCTCTCTTCTCTCTTTCTCTCTCTCTCTCTGGAAATCGCTTCTAAATCTGTAAACACACAAATAAAATGTAAAATATGAGTGCTAGGTCCAAATATTCCCCTAACATAATCACATATCCATTATTATGCGTCTTGTGCATTATTCCAACATCAATTATTTTATTATCCGGCTCAATCAAGTCTTATCTAGGCCGTGCCACCATTGCGTGCCCCCCTCCCCCTAGATTAAAACGATGGCTACGATCCAGAAAGAGCGCAGGTAGATCAACCAACAAAAGTCTGTATTGCCCCCCCCCCCCCACCCGATATCTGACGAGTGTAATGCCCTATATCTAAATTCATTGCCCCATATACTTACTATTCTAGTTTAGAGAAACTCGAGCAGGCCTACCTGCATTGAATAAAGATAATAAAGAGGATCATAGTCTTAGTGCAAACACTTGCTGTTGACGAGAAGATATTCATTTAGAGAACAAAAAAAAATATAATATATTATTGTGTATGTTTTGTTAAAAATCCTTCCTTTAGAAATACTACCATACAAATCGAGCGAGATCTGCGCAAATGATGTAATATATATTCTTATCTTATAATAATATATTATTATATTGTTGTATAATCTATGTGTTTCGATACCTTATCAAAACAAAACGGCCGTAAATTGCATTCATTATTCGACTAGAAATACTGTTAACCGATTCAACGAAGCTATTGTCGCTCAATAAAGAGCCCTACAGCATACAGAACATCAGCGGATGTTTTATATGGACACTCATAGAAGGATTCGGTGGTCTAACGCCCACCTATATATATATATATAGTATTTAAACAACACTTTGCCTTATCATACTATTCCCTTTTATGCTTTTACTTTTGTGCGTATGTAGGTGTGTGTGTGGGTGGGTGGGGGGTGTTATCTTTTGCGTGTGAGAACTTTCGAGACAAGGCGACCCAGTGTTAAAGTATTTTTGGTTCGTATAGGCATGGGCTCCTATGTAGATCGTTAATTGGCAGTCTTATAAACACTATAATTGTTAAACATGTTTGTTAACTGGTTGTCTAGGATAAAGTATATAGGTGGACCCTATTTCTTAAAGAATACATTTTTTGTTCCAAAAATGTTCTTTGAATATTATCCATTTCTTACCGTTGTCCTTTTTAGTGCCTCCCAGCAGCGCCTCAATGGCGCTGAGCGTACCAACCAAGGATGGACAGCTATTTGAAAAAACTGTCCATTAACAACATTCTCTCACTGTTGCTGTTGTTGTTTTGTATTGTGAGAGTAGAGGGGCTGGTCAGATGGAAGGGCCTCTACGTTTTACAGTAGATGCTCTCTTCCAGTCATAGTTAGGGTACGAAGTAGCTCCTTGAGCCAAATACTACAACAACAACAACAAACAAAAAGACTTTGTCCAACCCTGATAAAACAGTTTCTAAAAAAACGTTTCCATATCACATAAACTAAAAAACTTAAATAGGCATTCTTAATTTAAAGGGTGAGGGGGGGGGGAATATACTACCTCAGGTAAAAAATAAAGCAAAGACAGGATTGGCCTCTTACATGCTGTTCGTGGCAATTTTTACCTATGTCAACTTGTACAGGGATTGGCCAGTGAGTGTGTGTGTGTGCTTTTGTTATTTTTTTACCTTCAATTACTATGTGCATTACTCGGATCATTATTTACTTTTTTCATCTTCTCCTTCATCTTTACCTCTAAAGAATAAGCCTACGCAGGTCTTACACCACCTACGTCGATGTTCTAGCTTTGTATTTATTATATATGTCCTACGGGACTCAGGCGAGGCTTATTGAAGAATGTTGACGTAGATTATTATAATTGATCCAGTCTTGAAATTCATTGATGTACACATATCAGTTGTAGGAATTCATCAAAGCATAACCTTGAATTACTTAGCGCATCCGGAAAAAAATTAAGCAGAGTGAATTGGGAAAAGGGGGGGGGGGGGTAAATTATGTCCTGAAGTGTTACGAATAGTTTATTTTTTCGCCTTTCGACATTTCAGAACTTGAGGCCGTAAGTCGATTGCACGTAAAACAATTTGCGTGGGCCACAGTAAGCATTTTTCATCAGGTTTTACAAAACGTAATTTAATGTAGAAGTAGTGAAACTGTCCAATTATAATTTTCGTGTTTTCTTGGGTCATAGAGTTGGGGAACTTGGGGAGATCAAGGGGTGGGAGGGGGTGGGAGACTTTGTAAGAGTCCAGTTCTAAGCTTTTGTTATTCGGTTTTAATACAATAATCGGTTGCATGTTGACACAATTCTTTCTCCTGTCCATTGTATAAGGCTGGATAAGTAAAGTATCCCTTTCAAAACATCCTGGAGCTTGAGCAGCAGCCTTGATCAAGGTTTTCGTGGTCATGGCATACATGGAGGAGGATGTCGTCATCAACACAATATCTTTCCCTTTTGCACGCCAGATACTTATCAGACTTGAACCTCACTTCTTCCGAGTGAGAATACGATCTGAGATCACTCTCTTAGGGCTCGGAGGACAGGCAAAATTGTGATGTGTAGTGTAGCCAAGTGGGCGGGCTAACCAACATCCATTGAAGAGGTAAAGGCGCGTCCGATGCTTCGCGTTGGCCACACAATTCTCTCGTGCGCCATAACAAACGAAACCTTTGTGAAGTATGCTTCATTAGAACCCAACAGTATAGTATTTGTACTACAAAGTGGAGCTCCTCTCGACCCCTCCCCCTTGGTTTCCGTCGTTCTTGGACTCAAGTCCTATCACCCCAACCCAGACCTTTTTAACATACAGGTCGAGAAACGCTGGATTGAAACCCATAAGGGTGATGAAGAAACGCTGGATTGAAATCCATGAGGGGTGATGAAGAAACGCTGGATTGAAACTCATGGGGGTGATGAAGAAACGCTGGATTGAAATCCATGGGGGTGATGAACAAACGCTGGATTGAAATCCATGGGGGTGATGAAGAAACGCTGGATTGAAATCCGTGGGGGTGATGAAGAAACGCTGGATTGAAATCCATGGGGGTGATGAAGAAACGCTGTATTGAAATCCATGGGGCTGGTGAAGAAACGCTGGATTGAAATCCATGGGGGTGATGAAGAAACGCTGGATTGAAATCCATGGGGGTGATGAAGAAACGCTGGATTGAAATCCATGGGGCTGATGAAGAAACGCTGGATTGAAATCCACGGGGGGGGATGAAGAAACGCTGGATTGAAATCCATGGGGGGTGATGAAGAAACGCTGGATTGAAATCCATGGGGGTGATGAAGAAACGCTGGATTGAAATCCATGGGGGGTGATGAAGAAACGCTGGATTGAAATCCATGGGGGTGATGAAGAAACGCTGGATTGAAATCCGTGGGGGTGATGAAGAAACGCTGGATTGAAATCCATGGGGGTGATGAAGAAACGCTGGATTGAAATCCATGGGGCTGATGAAGAAACGCTGGATTGAAATCCATGGGGGTGATGAAGAAACGCTGGATTGAAATCCATGGGGGTGATGAAGAAACGCTGGATTGAAATCCATGGGGGTGATGAACAAACACTGGATTGAAATCCATGGGGGTGATGAAGAAACGCTGGATTGAAATCCGTGGGGGTGATGAAGAAACGCTGGATTGAAATCCGTGGGGGTGATGAAGAAACGCTGGATTGAAATCCATGGGGGGTGATGAAGAAACGCTGGATTGAAATCCATGGGGGGTGATGAAGAAACGCTGGATTGAAATCCATGGGAGTGATGAAGAAACGCTGGATTGAAATCCATGGGGGGGTGATGAAGAAACGCTGGATTGAAATCCATGGGGGTGATGAAGAAACGCTGGATTGAAATCCGTGGGGGTGATGAAGAAACGCTGGATTGAAATCCATGGGGGGGATGAAGAAACGCTGGATTGAAATCCATGGGGCTGATGAAGAAACGCTGGATTGAAATCCATGGGGCTGATGAAGAAACGCTGGATTGAAATCCATGGGGCTGATGAAGAAACGCTGGATTGAAATCCATGGGGGGTGATGAAGAAACGCTGGATTGAAATCCATGGGGGTGATGAAGAAACGCTGGATTGAAATCCATGGGGCTGATGAAGAAACGCTGGATTGAAATCCATGGGGGGTGATGAAGAAACGCTGGATTGAAATCCATGGGGGTGATGAAGAAACGCTGGATTGAAATCCATGGGGGGGGGGGGGGTGATGAAGAAACGCTGGATTGAAATCCATGGGGGTCATGAAGAAACGCTGGATTGAAATCCATGGGGGTGATGAAGAAACGCCGTTGAAGCGTGTGGATACGCCCACGTATTGATCTTAATGGATTTGTTTATCCACTTCATTAATTAACCATTCCACTTAACCATTCCTGCGACAATAGTACAAACGGCACAGAGCGCTAACAACTAAAGTGTGTATGTATGGCCTGCATTGATTTAGTTCTATAAATAGCGGCGATAACGTTCCCTTTCTTTTGCTCAATGATCCGTCAAGAATATGAAAACAACTTTTTAAAAATTTAATTTATGGGCAGTCTACAAAATCAAAATGGAATTAATCTTAGGTGATTGTGTTGACGAAATGTAACAATTTTTACCATGCACGACGAATATGCTGACACAACGGACCAGGATTTAAACCAAATCCCTTTTGTTATACAATATCGTTCTGCGATGCATGAGGATTTTATATTTATTGTTTGTATTGGAACCTAAAACACTGAGTCACTGACAAAGTGCCCGGTTGTTGAGGGCATATTTAAAAGGCAGATTTTCTCAGTGCTAATCTTTTTCTCTGGGCAATTTTTTTAAATTTTAACACATAGATCTATTATTATATCTTAACACATTTCTTTTTCTCTTGTCATATTGCAGTCTCTTTGCAAATATTTTTTCTATAAGTGCTATCTATTGTATTTTTAGCACATTTATTTGTATCTTGAAACGTAGCCTTAAATCGTAGCACATCTTCTTTTATCTTAACAAATATAGTTTACTTTAGCACATCTCCTTCTATCTAGTACATATCGTATACCATAGCTAATCTTTTCCTGTTCCTATTATCTTAGCACATCTCGTTTTATCTTGGCACATCAATTTTTATCTTATCACATCTCTATTCATCTTATCACATCTCTATTTATATTATCACATCTCATTTCTTTCTGGGTACATCTGTT
Organism: Anisus vortex; assembly: GCA_949126835.1. Classification (NCBI taxonomy): domain Eukaryota; kingdom Metazoa; phylum Mollusca; class Gastropoda; family Planorbidae; genus Anisus; species Anisus vortex. Next base: position 14,618,393 of record OX421502.1, on the reverse strand, counting down.
TTTATCTTATCACATCTCTTTTTACCTTATCACATATCTTTTTATATTGGCACATCTCTATTTATCTTAGCACATATCTTTTTTATCTCAGCACACCAGTATGTGTAATTTTAACACCTCTGTGTTTATGTAGCACACAGCGCTGTGAGATGTGCACGTATCAATGTGTCTAAACACATGGTTCAGTGATAATGAACGTCACTCATGTGTGAATATTCTATTTTACATTACTAACACCTTAAACATATTATGCTAACCAATAGCAGGTTATGGAGGTGTGACGTCACTTTCCTTCAAATCCGCCATGTTTGCAAGGTTCAACTAAAGTAAACCTTGGCGGTCTTAACCCTTCCGGTACCGACCTACTTCTATCTATGCTGCCTTCAGTTCCGCTATATACGCGCCCGGGACTGTAAGGGTTAAAACGTATTAGGAAACTACAATTGACTAGGAAACGATCGTCCTTTCCAGTTATTTAGTTTTGTATTAACCCTTCCCGTACCGACCTACTTCTATCTATGCTGCCTTCAGTTCCGCTATATACGCGCCCGAGACTGTAAGGGTTAAACTTTGACTAGTTAACAGTATTTCTGTTTCTAAGTCGTGTCTTTTTTTCTTCTTTTTTTTCACAGGTCTAAGACTTCAGGAAGTTCTCGACTCACTCAGGTATGTGCTGCATGTTAATTTGTTCCTTTCGGTACATAGAAACATGACTGTTTTAATCCTCTGTTTGTTGCCGTTTACGCATCATGAATTATTGCTGCTTAAATGCATTTGTCCTGTTTGTTAATTTTACGACATCAAGTAATATTGCTGTTTAAATGCATTGCCCTGTTTGTTAAGTTACGACGCCAAGAAATGTTGCTGTTTAAATGCATTTGTCCTGTTTGTTAATGTTACGACATCAAGTAATGGTGCTGTTTAAATGCTTTGTCCTATTTTAGGTTTGCGCAACATGTTGATATTTATTATATGCATTTTGCCATGTTTGTTTAGCCAATGACAATATAATGTACAACCGTCAGCCCCTCTGTGTACAGGACCCCCAACCCTAGAAATGAAATGTTTTAATTGCAGTTTATAGTTTTGGCATAGAGTGGACCGGGAATAGTGCAGGCCACACATTCTCCTCGTATGTTGTGATCACACACACACACACTAATAATTACTCTACGTATTTGGTTCCATTATACATCGATTAGTTACCAGCCTAACTAAAGCCTTTTTATCTTCAGTTAAATTGTAAAAAACAAAAAAGACAACTAGTATTTTTGGTCCTATTTATTACTACCGCTTTGGTGTTTGCATAACATTTATTTAGGTCAAGGACACGCTGAGACACACAGAGATAAGACTGTGGACACACACTGATCATTATTTACATTTACGATAACGTGAAAGTACTTAAGGGGGGTGTATAAACACAAGTCTTTTAAATTTACAGATTTTCCTTCTAGATAGAAGACTATTACGTCCCATAGGCCCCAAAACCCATGCAGTGTGGCAGGGATTGGTCGGAGGCAGGGCTAGAATCTGCAGGCCGTTTTTGTTGACAAATAATAAAATAATGTTACAAATTTATTACAAAAGTCTACATTTGTCCTGTTCAACTAACATAGATAACATGTAAAAACAGTTTTACGTTAATACAAATATATCAATTATGGAAACTACAGTTGACATGTCCTTATAGTGTTCATTTTGTTAATTTGTAGATCTATGTATGGGTGGAAAATAATGCAATCGTTAGCAAGGCAGTGTGACCGACCAAAATTTTAGAAAACCTCACCTTCGCTGTCTAGCGTAGGGTTGCCAGACACATGGGTGTCAAAAGGAGGACATTGTGTTTCAATTGGATAGTTTCGCATTAAACCCGCAATCAATGTAATTTTATTACAAGAGCTGCCAATAAGTTTAAGTGTAAATTGGTAAACTGAGCAAGAAACAGTTTTGTTAAAAATAACATAAATTCACTGTAGGCTGATGGGCAGCTTACATTTGGTTGGGCAACTTTAAAGCGCATGCAAGAGTTTTTAAAAAAAGATAATTCTTTTCTTGCACAAATGATCACCTGTTTATTAATTATATTTTTAACTTGTTAATACAATTTTTTAAAATTTATTTGTCTTTATGCATACAAATTATAAATTATTACAAAAGCTGGACATTTTAAAGGTTTTGTTCATTGCCTGCCGGACGGAGGACAAGAATCTAAAAAGAAGGACATGTCCTCCTTTTGCCGGACGTTTGGCAACCCTAGTATAGCGAGACATGGTGGCTGGAATAACAATGGAACATAAACAAACCAACAAACTGTCTGCCAGAGCCTTCACAAGCCTATGTGGCGCCCCAGGGGCGCCACATAAGCTTGTAAATATTTATTTATTAGCCACATAGTACATAGGTACAATAAAGGCATAGTCAAAAACATAAGAAAATTATAGCATTTGTGAATAATAAATTGATTAATAATAGTAATAGACAGCCCGATGGACTAACCGCAAGACCAGCCGGCCATATTTTCCTTTAACTGGTGCCCCTTGGTATGCTTGAACGCAAGGGTTCTCAACTTCACAACTAAGCCAAGACTGTGTTAATGTAGAATGTAGAACAATAACATCAACACAATATTGTTCTTGTTTATTGAAACTAGTATGACATTCTTTGAAACATATTGACGGACAGAGGAAAAAAAAGGCCACTGTGGAGAGCAAGAAGAATTAACCAAAGACTAAAAACAAAGTGTTCGTTTAAAGTTTAAATCCTTTAAAATATGCCTTTTAGTATGTACTTGCCTCACGAAGATCTTGCCCAAGAACAAAACAGAAATTAACAAAAGCGAAGCTAATAGATACATATGCCCTACTATTTTTAATGATTTTTAATAGTGTGGGAGCATCAGAAAACGGACATAAACGCAACCAGAAAGCTTTCCAATGAATTAAAAAATATTGGGAATGTTCTTTACGAGCGTTGAATAGAGATTTACCAATGCGCACTAGTGTATATGAAAACAAAAAAAAAGTTAATCTCTGATTATTTTTTTTTTTGTGGTTTGGGGTGAAGGTCTGTGGTTGAAAATTTGAAAGAGTTTGATAACCAGGGCTTCACGTCTGCTCAACAGTATGGCGGAAAGTGGGTCAATTAGCCATGCAATCCACAATTAGTTTTTTGGCAATGACGCCATTGTTTCTCCATGTTGTAATGAGGAAGTGATTTAGTATGCAAAATTCAATAATGTAAAGCGGTTTTTTTTTTTACCAACAATCAGATTGATCTTAAATGAAACTCGAATCAATTCATACCGTTGTTCATCCGGTTCCTTTATTGTATTATAAGTTTACAGAAGTTCCTTGTATACAGAAGATTATTAGGCCCACTGTCCAAAGGGCAGTAGGGATTGGACGGCGGCAGGTTTAGACAGTCCGGAGTACTAATAGCAGATCCAGCCAGCCTCGTTACGGACACACGATGACAGCGTACGCATAGCAACTAGGTTTATCACCGTTCCGTATGAAACCTTCGAATCTTTTGTCCTTTTAACCCCGATAGCATCAAGGATTTAGAACAATGATGAGGACAACCATGATGTATATCTAATGCTCCAATCGTTTTTTTATAGCAATATGATGATTATTATTCTAAAATGATTAAACAACATGACGACGATGCATTTTAAAATGTAAATTGTCAGTTATAACAATATGAATAACAAAGTTTAATAAACTGGAGTAGGACTTAATTCCCTAAATTTATTTACTGTTTATAATTACAATGTAACTTTTAGTGTGTTGTTGCCATGATCATACTGATTCGCTTGTACGGATTTAAAGATAGAAGTTTGAGGATCTGAGGCGCCTCACCGGTTTATTTCGAACGAATCCTATAAAGCGGGGATCGGCAACATAAGGAACGGCGAGCCGAACTTGGCAAGCGGAGCGAATTTCAATGTCACCCGAGAGACCCCCAAGATGTGTTGTTTTTTTATTGATGAAAAAAACATATATTTTCCGGTTCTGAATGAGGAAAACGGACTGTTGAAGCCGATGTTTCTGAATTACATAGTGACACATTTTAGTGAGTTGAACTTGCATTTACTTGTGCCATTGGAATAAATTTGTATTGAAACTGGAAAATTTCTCAACATTGAACTACATGTGTATCACTATAATAAGGCATATATAAGGATAGATATTTTTTTTTTCAGAAGTACATCGAATCACTTAAAGCGGAGTTTTTTAATCAAAGGCAATACTTTCAAATTGATGGACTCGTTTTTTCATACCACATCAAGCCTAACTGGTTTGACATTACTACAACCTTCTTAGATGTAAATCTTTTTTAAATGGAGGGATATCGGCGATTTTAAATTGCACCATTTAAAAAATTGGGCATCCAAATGTGCCCCTTTGCGGAAAAAAATCTGGAAGGAAGCTAGTTATGTCATCTGCTATTCTTAACTCGCTCTTTTACTTTCAGCTTTTGTTTCAACTTTTTGTGAACAGATTTAATCACACATGAAAGCTGTTTTAAGCATTTAAAGAGGTCACTTACACTTGACCGCTCATTAATTGATATAGACTAATTACATTTAAAAGATTTTTTTTTTGCTCATCTACTTTAATTAAACATAAATATAAGTAATTATAAAACACATTTATTTGTATTATTAATTTAATAAATATAAGAGACTTATTTAATGGCACTATATTTTGTAATGTCTGTAATTATTAATGTTTAAAATATAAACTCCTTAAATGGACAAATAAATTTACATCTGTTTGACGTACATTATTTCAATCTTCTAATACTTACATCTTTTAATGAATACCATAATGTTGTTATACATATGTTATATAAATAAATAATAATTAGTCATTAATATTTGTTATATTATAAAACATAATTTGTTTGGCATCACTATTGGATCAAATTTAATTTATAGAATAATAAAGACAGGAAAGATAGTAAACTTCTACAAAAAGACCTAGATGAACTACAAAAATGGGAATCAAACTGGAGTATGTCTTTTCACCCAGAAAAATGCCAACTTATAAGAGTATCCAAGAAAAAGAAACAAATAATAACCAACTACTTCATTCATGGTAAAGAACTAACTCAAACTAACAATGCAAAGTACTTAGTAGTAATAATAAATGATAAGTTATATTGGAATCCTCATATTGATGAAGTAATTAAAAAATCAAACAAAACATTAGGATTCATGAAAAGGAATTTTTACAAATGTAATAAGAATATAAAACTAAAGTGCTATCTCCCATTAATTAGGCCTATACTAGACTATGCAGGATCTGTATGGGACCCTTCAACTAAAGAAAACATTAAAAAATTAGAACAAAGTAAAAAAAAGAGCTGCAAGGTTCGTAACTAGTGAATATTTCCAATTGACAAGAGTAACACCATTAGTCAAATCACTAAACCTAGAAACACTAGAGGACAGAAGGGCAAATAGTAAAGTAGTAATAATACACAAGGCATTAAACTCTAATTTAGAAATAACCAAAGAACAACCTGTTGCTATGCTCAGATAAACATAAAGACATGAACACTTTCCTTATCTCTTATGCGAGAACAAATGCATATAAGTACTCTTTCTTCCCAAGTGGCCTTCGGGCATGAAATGGGTTGCCTGAACAAACCAGGAAAACTAGTAATTTAACATAATTTAAAACATTAATAAAGATGCAAGACTAGACTCGGTCCACAGATGAGCATAGGACGTAATATTGGAAGAAGCGTCTGTAATATTTAAGATAAAATAAATGTGGAAACGCTTTTTTTTAAATTAATTAACCCGTTTTATTTTAGCTAATTTTTCGAATACTAATATGTTTCTTTCTTGTCTTTTCTAAAAGAATAAATGGCTTACAATTTATAACTCTGAAATGATCAAGCTGTACAAAATTATTAAAATTATATAAATATTTTTTATGTATAGTTTCAAACATTACATTAACTACCCAGTTTGTATGATTACTACTTATCTATTCCACTTGACGATAGTGGAAAACTTAATAAAATTATCGAAACGCATAATAAGACCTCATTAAAACGGAGGTCAAATTATCTTTAACATTTGCAGGTCCTAGATCAGTGGTTCTTAACCGGTGCTCCGCGGAGCACTGGTGCTCCGCGAGGTAGTTGCAAGTGCTCCGCGAAATGATGAAACTAAAAATTTAATGTTCACTCACTTACTCTATCTGATTGAGTTGAACAAATGCTTATAATAGGTAGTCCAAACGGGGAAAAATCGGCCTTTTTGCCTATTTTTACTGTTTTTGTAACGAAGTTTTGACTCACTTGTACTAATGCTACATAAATAAAATTTATATGTGATTAAAGTTGAAGCCTTTCCATCTCTTAATGATAACACTACCGACGAAATTATTTCAGCAGTAACTAACTAACTAACTAGAACTCCTATTGGAAGCAAGAGCTGGGAGTATTATTCCCTTGTAGCTCTGAACAAGAACTCAGCCGTGCCTTTGAGCACGGCTCTATCTCCGTAGAGAACAGTGGATAGTGGGTCACCCGTCCCATCTCCTCGATCGACGAGACGGGGGCACTCCCGCAGGATATGCTCCACTGTCTCCTCCTCCTCCCCACAGTGGCGACACCGCGAGTCGTAATTAGGCCGGAACCTGGCGAAGTGTGCCCCAATGGGGCAGTGGCCAGTGCGGAATTGAGATATGATACTCTGTTCCGACCTATTTAGGCACCACCATGGGTCGGCGCGGTTAGGGCGGGGCAAATGCCGCCAGACTTCTCGGCCCTTGTCAGAGCTGTCCCAGCTCTCGTTCCACTTTTCTGTCTCCCACCTCCGGATCAATGTACGGGCCTTCTCAAAGGAGCATGGCGTGCTGCCGGGCTCCTCGGAGGTGGGTGTGCTCAGCCCACCTTTTTTTGGCAAGGTGGTCTGCTCTCTCATTGCCAGGTAGGCCTGTATGCCCTGGGACCCACTGCAGTAGCACGCGGTCTCCAAAGCGCTGGCTTAGCTCGTCTGAAGCCATTATAATTGTTTCTATCTGAGGGGGCCAGTTGCTCAGATTCTCAAAAACTTGGAGCACCGATAACGCATCAGTCAGGATGGTGACGGTCGTAGAGCCGAGGGCGCCTTCGACGTGGCGAAGGCGGATCCACTCCAGAGCCCGACTGATGGCCTCGATCTCTGTGCCGTAGTTGCAGAGACCGTCGCAAGGCCCCCATAGTTCGTCTCTATTCGGGTTGCCGGGGTACTCTATGTAAACACCAAAGCTGGCGGTACCGGTGTCTGCATTAGCCGACCCGTTAGTGTAGACATGGACAGCCCCGGGCGGTAGGGCATTTAGCGTGTCCATGGCAACTTTTCTGAGTAGTTTTGGGTCGGACGTTTTGCTAACTGAGGTGTCCTTCAGCTTCGTTCGTATTTGGGGGAGCGTTGGCATGTTACCTGGAGAGAAACTCGAGTACCTTGTCATAGGCAGCCTTGTATCGGGTAGGTCAATTTCGGATGACAGCCTTGTTGCGTGGTACATAAAGGACTGCATCTTTATTCTCTTCCTACCCATCCAGGTGTCTACTAAGACTCTGGTTGGGAAGCTTTCCTCGAGTCTTTTATAGCGCTCGTAGGTCGTTATGACAGCGCGTTCTCTCCTAAGCTGAAGGGGTGGTATGTTAGCCATCACCTCAGCAGCTGCCACTGGGGATGTTCGAAAGGTGCCACAGATAAAGCGTAGTGCTTGGTTCAGCAGTAACAGAGCATTTAACTTTATTAGAAGAAAAGATTGAATTTTATTTTCCATCAATAAACGTAGAAACATATGACTGGATACGTAATCCCTTTGCCACGGTTGATACATCAAATAGTAAGTTGTCATACCAAGAAGAAGAAGAATTAATCAACCTATCATCGGATCGTACACTTAAAATAAAATTTTCCGAAATGGTTCTGGAGGAATTTTGGATCTTTGTGCAAGAAGAATACTCAGCTCTCTCCATGAAGGCACTTAAAATCTTGTTGCAATTTTCAACATCATATTTGTGTGAACTCGGTTTCTCGATAGTCACCAACATAAAAACTAAAAAACGAGCAACACTTACTAATTTGGATGAAGAATTGAGGGTAGCTATTTCTAAAATTAGGCCTAATATCACTGAAATTTGTAAAAAACCGTCAAGCTCAGGTTTCACATTAGATCTGAATCTTTTTATTTTTATGAATTAAATTTTGCTCAATGTTATTTTTTACTTATTAAATTTATGTTTATTACAAAATTTGTTTATTAAACTCTTATGTTATAATCTTTTATTTTCAATAAAAGTCGTACGTATGTGTATTTGTTTTTTTTTTTTACTCCTTGATTTTGGTGCTCCACAAATTTTTGTCCTGATCAAAAGTGCTCCCCGACTTCAAAAAGGTTAAGAACCACTGTCCTAGATCCTCATCTTGACTACCAAATGATAATGTCTAACTTAACAATAATACAACACTGTATTTGATATAAAAGTTAATAAAAAGGATGATAATTACAAATACGTTAATATTGTATTAAATATAAAAAGCTTTATAGATTCTTCTCTATAAATCTCCGTTCTTTTTGGCCTTGGTCTTACTACGGAGTTAAATTAATTGTCCTATAAAAATAATTTCTTTAAAGTATAATAGAACAGGTTGACTTTTAGGCTGTTGGCACGCTGAACGAAGTGGAAATCCTAGTTTGGCACATCATTAGCAAAAGGATGCCAACCCGTGCTATAAAGTGTTGCAGTAAAGTGTCATAATTTGGTGTTTTTATCTGCAATAATGTCATGTAAATGATAAACAATTAAACACATTGCAGTCATTGCAGTCAAGATTATCCTTTCTTTGGTTTCGCGTAGGCAGATATAATTTTATAAATCTATTTTATAGACTAACCTGTTAAAGTTTTGGTGTTCTACAAAAAGAAGTTTTTAGTATATAGTATATATATATATATATATATATATATATATATATATATATATATATATATATATATATATATATATATATATATATATGTATGTATATATATATAAATATATATATTTATATATATATAAGATAAGATAAGATTGCTTTATTGATCCAAATGAATGGAAAATTGACTTGATTACATAAATTCCGTCTTTCAGCATACCTAAAACAATATTAAAGAACCATTTGTACTCAAACACAATAGACATTCACGCACACTATCATACCATCATATCACTATCATATAAGTATGTATTATAATGATAATTGTGGTCTCTTGTATAGCGCGACTATCTGTGCTATGCTCATTGCGCTTTTGTCCACAATTAATCGTGGGTTTAATCCGAAAGTTAAATAGAATTCCAGCACCATTTTCCAAGTGTCACGCTTAGCCAAACGCCATCTTGCTTCCGGAAGATATACCGATCACTGATTGGCTTGCCAGGCGCCATGTGACCTACAGAGATGACTTTTTGATTAGTGGTGGTGTCAGCACCATCTCGTGAAACCGATAAAAGAGATGTTTTATAAGGCTGATGCAAATGGAAGTCAATTCCCGAGGTCACACAACGAGGGCTATAATGCTCTACTGATTGTAGAGTCTACTACATAAAAGAAAATCAGTTCCGCAACTATGATTAGAATATATTAGAATCATCATCATATATTATGATATATAAAACGGGTGGCTTTCAAATTCCGGGACACTTGGCGATAGGTCCGTGTGCCTACTATACGTAGAACGTATTACAGGATCTTAAAATATATTTTTTTATACTTATCGGATTTTAGTTTTGATGACACTGCACTGCACACGTCGAAAATGTATGAAATGGAACTTCAGCACCGTCGAACATACATACATAGATAGATCGTCGGACGGACAGGCACAGGCTACAGACAGACAGACAGATAGCTAGTTAGGTAGACAAACAGGCCGACAATTTGACAGACTCATAGATAAATAGATTAGTCTATATTTTTATTCATAGGAAGGCAGACAGACAAACAGAAAAATAGATATTTAGATATAGATAGATACATAGAAAGACAGATAATTAGATATAGATAGATACACAGAAAGATATATAGTTAGATATAGATAGATATAAATATAGATAGATACACAGAAAGATAGATAGTTAGATATAGATATATATAAATATAGATAGATACACAGAAAGATAGATAATTAGATATAGATAGATACACAGAAAGATAGATAGTTAGATATAGATAGATATAAATATAGATAGATACACAGAAAGATAGATAGTTAGATATAAATAGATATAAATATAGATAGATAGATACATAGAAAGATAAACAGACAGCAACTCTTCTTTTTTGTAAAGCCAATAGTTATATGATCTTAAATCCATACCGGTAAGTGACACCAATATTTTGTTAAGTTTGTCACACTGTGGTGTTCACACCACGTCGCCTTCAACAAGTCTTTACCGGTGACTTTTTTCTTCCCTCAACACCATAAAATGTAGCACAACGCACAGGAATATTTTATGCTTTCGCACGGTGACGCGAAATTGATAGATTTATTATCGTTTTTTTTTTTAGATACCTGGGAAGGTGAACGCCAGTGTTTGTCCAGCGAAAACCACCATTGTATCGCCGGCCTCGCCAGGAAAGTCGGACGTGACTGGTAATAATGGGGAAACGGAGGAGGGAAGGGGGGGGAGGCTAAGTTTTGTCGGTCGAAAAAGCCCCTCAATAAGTCTCAAAAAGTACTGACTTACTAGGCTAGGTGTTTGCTTAACGTAAAAGGTCAATTTGTTCCGGTCAGCCTGTAGTGCTGGTCACCTCGGCGGATTACGCCCCCCATTGTGTCGTCATAGAGAGATGGCGTGGTTGTTCAGGGCTGTCGTGCCTCATGTTTTTATACACAGATCTATGTTTTTCTTTTGCTTTGTGTGTCGGTTCACGTCTATGTTTCTATGTTTCAATTCACAAAATCACATATGATATGCTATCTCTCCTAAGTTTGCTGTAGACTCTCAAGACATTTTGTCCGTTTGGGACAAAAAGTTGAATATTTCCTACTTTGGAAACGTTCTCCGCAAGATATATTGTAATATATCGCATATACTGCAGAATTTATTGATTATAAATGAATAAACGTAGTCCAACTAGATTAACTAATAGAAATACAAATAATAAATTAAATGGCAATTAGAAATTTGCTTTGCCATTATTCAAAGTGTGAATCTGGGTTTCTTTCGATTTTGTGTTTCGCTGTGCAGTCTGTTGTTTTGTGGTTTTAGTTTATATTGTAAGAGTAGCAATGTATGTCTTATAAGTTACAGGCTTTCCTACTAGAAAGAAGATTATTACGTCAATAGCGCAAACCTCCTGCAGGGATTTCCCGGGTTATCTAGTTGGCAGCTTTGACTAATAGCCACTGGACCAGCTTGTAGATCTAGTTTTTTATTATTTTTAAATGCATAACTTTTTGTATGGACACAATTTGTCCGCGGGTCAACTAGTCACTATATAATGATAATTATATATACATGTATATAAAAGGACAGTATGTTTCATACACCATATTAAGAACATGTGTAGGTTTTCTGTGTTTTTTAAAGTCAGAAATCTATGTGGAAACTAACAATTAGAATGTCAACACTGGACGTTGGTTTTAACCATAAGTCAACAACAGGCACCACTACACGTTGACCTCAAAAAGGCCTTTGCTGGAATATAATAACAACCTAAATCATTCGGTGTGCGCCCACCTCTCGAGTAGGTAAGCTTGGCGCCCCGATCTGTGGCGAAGGATTATTGTGTTTCCTTTCACGCATCAGGTTTTACAATGTGGAAGTAAGGTTGGCTGTACATTTTCTTGCAAGAATTTTGTTCTCTGTGGAATATTTCCGTGATGTTGTGAGAATATAGATCTAGTTGTTGTTTTGTTTAAATAGTATTGAACCCTTTAGTTTAGAACCAACGTTATGTACCATTGAACCACTCGGCTGAAAACCAACATTGAACCCCTCAATATAAGTATATAAAAGTATGTCACTTAAAATGTATTTACAGGTCAGTGTTTAGGAAATCTAATTTTATAGATAAGTGAAAGTTACGTGAAAGCTTGTTAATTTTGGCTTCAAGAATGTTACTTCCGTGCATAATCCATTCTTTTTATAAATCAGTGGTGTTAAACCATTCCGTTCTTTATTGTTTTAGAAATATAATTTTCTTTTAAAGTCTAAATGACTCATTTTACGCCGTGTTATGGAGCTGAAACTCGGCACATAGACGTGTTTCATTTGACAACACATTCTTCCACTTTTTTTTTCAGCCACATCCCTCCATCCGTAACAACCAAAAAAATCCGTTTTGAATTATTTTTTGTTTGTTTCATTACACTTTATATTTTATATCCTTTTGGAACGCTGATGACTGACATGCATACGTAGTTTCCTCACTGAACTATATATATATATAGCCTAGTTCTTCTTCTTCGTTCTCAAGTGTTATGATTTAGAGAATTCAGACAACATGTCCAATACCTGTGATGAACCGCGCCGTGGCTGTCAGTTGCTCCAGTCTACCATACACTGATTTCCTTTTATTTTAAAATTGTGTATAGCTCTATTAACAATTTTTTTTTACCTCTTTTGAGAGTAAAGCAAAATCATTGAAAAGCAAATGCTTAACACACACAAAACAAAAAAAAAATAGATATTCAAGATTTTTACGAAAAACGTTGTTTTTAGGGATTTTTTTTCCTGATTTTTCTCAATGTACTGCAGTGTTTACGACTGCTACTACAGCATAACTTTGGACTAAAGATAATAAAATGACTTTTTAAAAAGTTCATTTCAAAGATGAAAGTGGCATCTTAAATATACCTATAATAAGATATTTTGTTCTAGTTGAATGTATAAGACTTGCTCTTTGAATACTAGATCTATAATATATAAGATAAGATAATACAATCAGAAATCGTACGCTATATTTGTTTACGATGCTTTCGCGTCATTTTACTTAACAGACGAAGAAGGTAACATGCAAACGTGATGTTCCTTGTTGAAAATGGGCGGGGGAAGGCAGAGGAAAATTTGGCAGGTGCTTTTCGGTTTGACATCTAGGTGGATTCCCTTGTTGTTTTTTTTTGTTTCTGTCGTGTTTGATTCATCTTTTTTATCACTCCCTTTTGCCGTTGAGATTTATTCGCGTGGAACTGAAACGGCCATCAAACACGAGGCACAGATCTTTGATTAAAGAACACACGCACACACTGATAGTATCAGACACTTTGACAGCACACACTAACACACACACACACACTTACACACTGTGAATCTTGGCGCTTTTCGACAATAACATGTTCCATGCAAGGTCAGAAGAAAAAAAAAGCAAAGGTCTTGTCTGTCATGTTATTTTGCGTCACGCCTACGTGTGTTTCGTATAAGTGTGTATGAAGAGCTTGGTGTCAGTTTTTTTGTGGTGTGTAAACTGTTTGTAACATTTGTGTGTTACATGTCCAGTGTAACATAAGGTTTGTTATATGACTAGTTTTGATGTCAAACACGTTGGTCTGTCTCTTCATAGCAAAATGTACTGAGTGCACTATATAATATATATTCAAACACTGTCACAGACATTGCCATAGTCTGCACTGACCAATCACAGACATTGTCATATTCTGCATTGACCTGTCACAGACATTGTCGTAGTCTGCGCTGACACATCACCGACATGTCAGAGATTGCACGAAATCGTCACATACATTGTCACATACTCTACCAAATTGTCTCCAACGTTGTCATTGATTCTACGGACGTGTCACATTGTCATAGAGTGTTCAGAATTGCCACAGCCATTTGCGATTGACAAAATAGACTCGTCACAGACTGTACGTTTTTTGTCACGGAAGTTTTCAATGACTTTTTGTCGTTTTGCCATTTCTATGTTCTATGGCCCCAACAAGCTTTACAAGAAATACATGTGACTCTTTAACAAACGTAAACAAATATTTTTTTACACAGCGAGTTTTGTTTCAAGATTATGCGGCCACTGCATTAATATGGGACTATTTTTTTGGCTTACACAATGCCCATTCGCCTTTACAAGTCAAGGGCCACTCACTCATGACCGGTAAAAAAAATTTAGACTTTTACTAGGATTTGAACTCAGAAACATTCGGAATAACAATCCAGCGCCTTTTTTGTGTGTTCAGCATGTGGAACTGGATGCCCTAAACAATTGGATGACATTTCCAAAGACAAACTTTAACCTTTAACCTCGTTTACGTTAAATTACACGACTAGACTTCATTACAAACGACGAAATGGTAGCAGACAAAAGAATTCCTTTATTACAAAATACAAAAGGCTACACCCAATAGCAGTCGACAAAAGGGTAGCCTCAATTACAATAGACAAAAAGGTAGCCCACATTACAATTGACAAAATGTAGCCTCCATTTTAATAAACAAAAAGGTAGCCTCCATTACAATTGACAAAATGTAGCCTCCATTTTAATAAACAAAAAGGTAGCCTCCATTACAATTGACAAAAAGGTAACTTCAATTAATACAAAGATAAAATACTAAGATGAAAAATTCTTTTGTTTTAATTAAGTGTCTCAATAGATCTAATTGCGTCTTAAAAAAATAATAAACACTATCTTCTCTAAAAGGATTCGAGCTCAATCTATAAATAGAACGTCATAGTGTCAAGCTGCTGCTCAGGCTGTTACACAGAGTTGTCTAACGTCAATTTGATTTCTATTAGCATAATATAAGAAACCCGAGTATCTTCACTAAAGACACACACACCAAACTTCCTTGTATAGCCCTCGAGAGATTCTCTCTGTTTTCTTGGTTCACTGACACACATAAATTATCGCCATGGACACCGGTGATCTGTCTACAACACAAACCCACTGAGGGCGTACAAGATCGATTTTATAATATCCCCAACAATACAAAGAGAACATTATCCTTGTTGGATCAGTCCATTAAACTATTTACTGCAGTATCTCTTCGATTGATTGTTCACATTGGGAAGTATTGAATTAATTGTTCACAGTCTATAGCGATTCAATGTATTTTGGGAGTGTTATTTTTACGCTGGGGGGGGAGGGGCGTAGATCTAGACTTAATAATTTTATTGGCAATACTAAGCGCTCGGTTGATTCTTGTGTTGATTCATGAAGACAAGTACTTACCATTAAGCTGGGGAGGAACTCTTGGGACATTTCTAGACTCAAGCGTGGCACCGAAAGGTATCCAAGATTCCAAGGGTATGCAAGCCAGCTCTGATCAAAGTATACTCCTCCGTTAACTTCTCCGCCCCTACTCCCATACCTTTCTGCCTTCTTTTTAAAGCTTGATAGATATATAGATATGGGACACGGTGGGCCGAGCGGCAGCGCGTTCGACTGATGATCCGAAGGCTCTGTGTTCGAATCCTGGTGAAAGCTGGGATTTTTCCCTCGGGACCTGAGGGTGTCCCTGAGTCTACCCAGCTCTGGTGGGTACCTGACATTAGTTGGGAGTAAAGTAAAGGCGGTTGGGCATTGTGCTGGCCACACATTCCCTATTTTTTAAAGGCTTTTTTTTCTCCAAACAATTTTAGCAACGTTAGTGGTGTTGTTACATACACTATTCGTCACTTGCCTGAGTGTGTGTGTGTGTGTGGGGGGTGATAAGGGTGGGGGATGGGAGTGTGGTGGGGGGGGGGGAGAAACCTGCGGGATACCATCCTCCATTTTCTTTATCTAACTGACGGCAATGTCTTGTCAAGCCTCCATGGGGGGATTTTACCTTGTTGTTATGTGCCATTAAATCCAAATACATTTTATTTTCATGCGTTCTCGAGCCATGATCCATGACGTAAAAGGAATGAAAAGGAATAATAATTAAAAAAATAAAACTAGCAAAACCCGTTTTTCTTATTCTGTTTTGAAATATAAAATATCTTTTACAGTATTAGCTTTTATATAGTCAACCTTTTTTTTTGTGCACATTTGAATATTTAAAATTGTTGTGGGGTAGCAACGGAAAGGGGGGGGGGGAGGGTTGCAGAGGCACCTAGCATGAACACGTGATTCCAGGTTGTTGTTTTTTATCATCGGGATTTAAGTTTTACAATAACCCAACTTTTGTGCTTTCACAGGCTTAGTCACCTGACAGCGTTTCTATCCATCTCTCTCTCTCTCCCTTTCTCTCTCTCTCTCTCCGACTCTCTGTCTTGTCTATTATAGTTTTAATCTCACACAGGTTGCCTTTACTTGGAGAAGGAGGAGAAGAAGGTGGGGGGGGGGACTGCATGGAAGACGCTAGATCGTCTTTGGATTGGACAATTGTATAACTACATCTGCATAGAGATTTATTTTGTCTCTTGCGTTAAAACAAGAGCATTACAAACTTAACCATATTGTAAGATGCTTCCTTCCAAGAATGGGATCAACTTAAAAAAAAAAAATCAATACATATCTTTTCAATCGTTATTCCTCTCGTAACATTATCGTTATTTTTATCGTAACACCATCGTTATTTCTCTCGTAATACCATCGCTATTCCTCTCGTAACACCATTGTTATATGTTATATACTCTCATAACGCCATTGTTATTCATCTAGTAATACCGTCCTTATTTCAATAGTTATAGTTCATCGTTATTCTTTTAGTAACGACATCGTTATTTCCCTAACTACGTCCGTCGTTATCCCTCTAGTTACACAATCGCCTTGTGTGTACATAATGACGTAAATGTCTGTCAGCATGACTCAACTTGTAGGCCTACATCTAGTTTTTGTTATTTGAATAGTCTGCATCTTAAGGCCTCTTTCTTACGTTCCAAGTTTAGAGATAACCTAACCTGGCCCAGCTACTTTTGACTGACTACGTTGCTAAATTTGGATCTGATCAAAAGGGGATTTTTTTTTTATTGCAGCTGATAAATTATTGCAGTTGATAAATTATTGCAGTTGATAAATAATGAATACCCACAGTAAAGTATCGTGGTTGAACTATTTATGTGTGTATGTGTCTGTATATCTTTTTACATGAACGAGTATTACATTTGTTTGTATCAATGCCTGAGCGGTAAACTGGACTAGTTGCGGGGTAAGCAAGCAGTACGGTCGCTAGGTAACATGACAAATTGATGTGTAGAAAGTAGCGACCATTTGGACTAGAGAGAAACATCTGTCTCCTAGTTTACGAGATAGTTTTAAGTAAATATGTAAAAGTAACGTACCCGTCGGACCAAACTGATCCATAGGGCCGGCGAAGCATCGTTCACCAGTTTCTGTGGCCACGGCATTCTAGGGGATTGTGTGGCCAGCACAATGCCCAGCCGCCTTTACTTTACCCCAACTAATGTCAGGTACCCATCAGAGCTGGGGTAGACTCATGGGCATCATCCTGACCCGGGAATAAACACCTAGCCTTCAACAGGATTCGAACCCAGGACCTACTATATGCTAACCAAACGCGCTGCCGCTCGGTCTCCGTGTCCCATATGTTAAAGTATTACAAGGGAAAAAAAAGTAACTTTGGAAAATGTCCTATACCGTGAGCTTTTCAATCTTCTACATATTTACAAACTTGTCATGCTTACCCGCCCCCCCCCCCTTTCTTCTGCTTGTTAACTGTCGTGACGGTTTCATTGAACGGCAAGATTGATGTCCATCCAGTGCGATATTGCCCCCCGTACCTGGTCACTGCAATGACAGCTCACAAGGGAGCGAATGAGTCATTCGTTGAGTTCGCGTGTCCAAATTACGCGTTAGCGGGCAATAAATGTGGCAATTAAATGGAGCCAAATGTAGCCGATATCTAACCAGGAGATCTACTAACCAACCAATGAATCATCAGCTGTATTTCGAGCTTTTGGAAAACAACCAATGAAACATCAGCTGTATTTTAGAGTTTTTTAGAAAGCAACCAATGAAACATCAGCTGTAACTGGAGTTTTTTTTTTTTAAACAACCAATGAAACATCAGCTATAACTAGAGTTTTGTGGAAAACAACCAATGAAACATCAGCTGTATTTAGAGATTCTGGAAAACAACCAATGAAACATCAGCTGTAACTAGATTTTTTTTCTAACAACCAATGAAACATCAGCTGTAACTAGAGGTTGTTTTTTTGTAAAACAACCAATGAAAAAGCAGCTAAGTTTTTGAAATTCGTACCTACACATTTGGGGAGAATAAAACTGTTAGTTATAAACAGAACACACATTTTCGTTATAAAAAATAAAAAAAAGAGACTTGGCAAAAGAATCAAATAAAAAAAATTGATTGTCTGACGTCGGCTCATATCTCTTTTGATATTCGATACGTCGTGTACGGCTTAAAGGAGATGGACATCACCAGATTTGCTCCGATGATTCAGTGCTGTTAGAAGATACCTGTAAACGTCACAAGAGAAGGCCATCAATAACTATTATGTTCACTGCCCCGGATGATCCGTGGCAACCGGAACGAATCGTTGGGAATATTCACGTTGATAAAAAAAAAAAATAACGTAGCTATAAGCAATGTAATTTTTTTGGTTCAATAAAAGCTTTGGCATTAGTACAGTTTTTTAAAAGATAGAGGAAATAAAGGAAATACACACAGAACCCTATCTGTGACCTATCTGTGACACACCTGACTCTATCTTTATCTTTGTATCTATCCGTCAACCCATTCATTCCAACCATCTATCTTTTTTTTCTATCTATCTATCTATCTATCTTTCTATCTATCTATCTCTCTATCTATCAATTTATTTATCTATAGACCTATCTATCTGTATCAATTTCTATCTCGCTCTCTCTCTCTCTCTCTCTCTCTTTATATATAGGCCTATCTATATATATATAAAGACCGTGTTAGGCCCCCCCCCGCGGATCCCCATTGGTCAATTTGAAATCACGTGATATCTCTGACCTATCTAGGCCTAGCCCTATATATCGTCTAATAATTTTTCACATCGGACATGTTTCTTCGATAGCTCAGTGGTAAACGTAGTGGACTGCTATACGAGCGATCAGGGTTCGATTCTCCAGCTAGATTAGACTTTTTTTTTTTCGACAATTAATTTTTACAACTTTTTGAAACAAAAGACATTGTAAATCTACAGGCAATATAGATTTTGTTAAATAAAAATATTTGCCTTTTTTTTTACCCGATTACAATATTTATTTACTTTTCTAAAAGTATTCAGTAAAAATTTTTTAATTTAAATATAAGATTTATAGCTTTCTTTTAAGTGTAGTTTATAAATTTGTTATCTGCACCTCAAACAGTCCTGTTTTTTTTTTCACCCGGACAACGCCGGGCAATGTAGCTTGTATATATATATATATATATATATATATATATATATATATATATATATCTAGCCATCAATCTATCTACCTATCGATTATCTAGTTAGCTATGTAGTTATCTAATATCTAGCTATCTTTCTCTCTTCATCTTTCTCTAGCTATCTATGTAACGTTCTCTCTCTCTCTTTTTCTCTTTCTCTATATTTATAATTATCAATCTTTTATTTTTCTCATTACCTCCCACAACGTGTATTTCTATATGCTATAAATGTGTCCCATAGTCTGGAATTGCTCATCCAGAACAGCCGAACTTGTTGTCATGTTGTTCAACATTTCAACACTACTGAATTAAATTTTCAAAATTCCCACTGCCTTACAGCATAAAGCTTCGTTCATGGTGATTTTCCCCACAGCGCTGAACAAATTCCCTGAGCTCAAACTTTCCCCACGTGGACAAGGTGGTCTAACGGCAGAGCTTAGGTTTCCCTCTCCGAATGTCTTGGGTTCGAGTTCATTTTTTAAAAAATAATAGAAAGTCCACATTCTTTTTTCCACCTCTTCCTTAATGATGGGTATAATTGACATAATCTTTTACTTTTAGTAAAACGATTTTCTACTCATATTCGCACACACATTCAATCTAATAGTTGGTTTCAATATCAAATTGTGATAACGTATTCGGTACAACTTTAGTAAAAAAAATAAAGAATCAAGAAATTAGAACAGAGGTTTTTTAAATAAGGAAGAAAAAACATTTCGCCGATTAATCGTTTTATCGATACTTAAATTTTTTGTTTCGGTATTTAGTCACGACATGAAGAGGATGTAAAAAAAACAACTTCTGTTTTAATTATAGCTGTCAGTGATTCCTTTCAAGTTTTTCTTTTCTCTATTTTCACTTTCGTTTCACCCGAAAGAGCGACTGCAAATGGGAGGCAACTGCAAATGGGAGGCAACTGTACAGTTCACTATTTATTTTAGGGCGGTGGCAAAAAACAAATTAGAATAGTTATTGGACCTTGTCAGCACTGTATTATTTTGATTTATTAGTCAAGAGTGTTTGGGCTCGAGTCGGATGTGAAACATAAAAATATCCAAAACAGTGATTTACTTCCTTGATGGCAAAAGCAAAGTGTTTTTTTTTTTTTCATTTGGTCTTTCTCTTCAAACTATTTCTAAAAGGGCCTAATAATTTTACCATTACCAATGAACAAAATTTTTATCTGCCACATAGCACATATAAGGTGCAATAAATGCATCAAAAACATAATATTTAAAATCGTATGCTCATAATACATTAAACGTCTACTACAGGGTATAGTGGCTGAGAGTTGGGACGCCTTTCCAAAGGTTCTCGTGTTGATTTAAACTTCTCGTCTTGAGTTTTGGAGTCTGCCCAGCTCAGGATATCCAAGACATTACAAAAAATGTGTGCTGGCAACACGATCCCCTTTGTATGGCCTGCCCGCGGAAACGGTGGGTCCTTGGAACTTTGACTTATTCTTGCTAAGACTTGCTTAAACAAAACAAAACAAAACAAAAATATTTAATGTAATAATACAATTGGATGCTTTGAAAAGGATATTCCCGAAAGTTAGACAATGAAATGTTAGACAAAGATGTTATTTTTCTTCAGAATTCCCGATTCTTTTGCGTGGCTGAACGGGAAGTACGCTACTGAATCATTCGAGGTCATTCGGCTGCAAAATAATATTTAAAGGTTATTAAAACTTTGGTTGTTGTGTGTTTGTATGTATGTGTAAATGTGTGTATGTGTAAAATGACGTAAACCAGAATCTATAATTAAGCATAATACGCTGCAATATTATGTAAGTTTGCTGTGGTAGCCAGTGATTGCCTTTTAGACACGCTTTAAAGTCATTATGAATTTTTAATGATATGCAAACACAGTCTTATGTTAATATTATATATCAACTTGTCGTCTTTTTCTTAACGTAACTATACGTAACTACTTTACTTGTTCACCATCTCTCTGTTGTGTGTTTATTTCTGTTCATGGAGATTGTGTGGCCAACACAATGCTCAGACACCTTTACTTTACCCCAATTAAAGTCAGGTACCCATCAGACCTGGGTAGACTAAGACCCGGGAAATGATTCTAGCCTTTACCAGGATTTCGAACCCAGGACCTTCAGTACGCTACTAAACGGGCTGCCGCTCGGCAACTGTGCTCCACGATTGCAAGGTTGTCCTAAGGTCAAGGGCGTCCATAGAGAATTGTTTTACGGATACGAGGAAGAGAATCAGGACCCTAATCTAACTGTAATTTATAAGGGAACGAATCTCGGATGTTGGATGGGGTGGGTCACCCTGATTTTGCTAGTCAGAAAAAAAGTCTTTTTTTTTTCCCAAGAATAAAAAATAACGGGGGTGGGGGGCGAGCGCACATTTTTTCTTACCCATCAACTCTCATTTGTCTCCCCTTTCTCTAATGTAATTATTTCGCATTTGACGCTAGAATGAGATCTATATCTCGTTTTTTTTTTATTATAAAGAATTTACGAAAATTAACAGTAAAGAAAAAACATTTTCATTAAATTACAGTGGTATTAGTTCTTCATTATATTTATAATTTATTTACTATTTATCATTCCATTTTGTTTTGGGTTTCATTTAATATACACCACACTAAAAAAAACAACGTTTAATTATTGTGACGCATCTTTTTCACTAACAAACCTGAGGCACATAGATCTAGTCTACTTATAATATGTTAATGAAATTAACTGCAACAGTTGACAGGTAGATGGAACAGTTTCAGCACCCCCTCCTGTCCCCCCCCCTTCCCCAACCAAACCTTTGACTTCCACCCCTTCCCAATACATGTTTTCCTACACTTTTCTCTGTCCTTCTCTCTCTCTCTCTCTCTCTCGCCTTCTTTCCATTCGCGTCGTCTTGCGTGCGTATATATTATAATATAGTCCATATATTTGTGTGCGTGTCTGTATGTGGTGTGTGTGTGTGTTTACACCAGCCCGAGTTTTGCTTCAATGCAAACCCATTCTATGAAAGATAGACCTACACCTCCCCCCCCCTTTCCTCCCACACTTCGTTTTGAAAAGAAGGAAAAAAAGACAGAGGGGTGGAATAAAAAAACATGGAAGAGAGAGAGAGAGACGGGAGTGGGGGTGGGGGTGGTAGTTTGTTAAGGGGACCCGGGGGGGGGGGGAGAAGAGAACTGTAAAGGTAAAGAGAGAATGAGTCACCTGGAGTTTAGACCCATAGTGTTTCTCATTGCTGCGATCCATTTAACGGGCCATAAGTGTAGCCCAAAGGATCAGGAGGTAGTTGTAGTCTTGCGTTGTTGGTTTTTTTGTTTGTTACCTCCCTCTTTTCTGTGACGATGTTGTTGTTTTTTTTCTTGTTCGTTTTTGTTATTTCTTAAACGTTTCCAGTTAGAACAGTTGGCCCTGTTGAAGGGAGATATTGAGAGTCTGTGCGGCGTTGATTCTTGTGGTAGATTAGAAGCATTGTTGTAGGTCTAAAGCGATTTGATTTCTCTACACACAATTAGCCCGAGCGCTGATGTATTTTCTTGTTAACGGCATGGATTATAATAGTGTCCGAGAATTCTGAGTTTACAGATATTTATATCCTATGGACTAATCGCTGTGTGAGTTGACGGAAATTATTTCTATAGGCCTATTTGACACAAAAAAATGTTATAGTTATAGGCCTATGATAACATTCGCCTAGGTTAGTTATACAGCTTTTATTATATTATTTAGATCTAGTCATCATAAAATTGAACTAATAATTAGTCTAACTATTATTT
Source organism: Anisus vortex (assembly GCA_949126835.1). NCBI lineage: Eukaryota > Metazoa > Mollusca > Gastropoda > Planorbidae > Anisus > Anisus vortex. Next base: position 14,595,306 of record OX421502.1, on the reverse strand, counting down.
TTTTGTGTCTTTCTGTCGTTCTCTCTATCTCTTTCTCTCTCTATATGTCACTCTTTCTCTCTATGTCACTCTTTCTCTCTATGTCACTCTTTCTCTCTATGTCACTCTTTCTCTCTATGTCACTCTTTCTCTCTATGTCACTCTTTCTCTCTATGTCACTCTTTCTCTCTATGTCACTCTTTCTCTCTATGTCACTATTTCTCTCTATGTCACTATTTCTCTCTATGTCACTCTTTCTCTCTATGTCACTCTTTCTCTCTATGTCACTATTTCTCTCTATGTCACTATTTCTCTCTATGTCACTATTTCTCTATCTTTTCTTGTTAGAATCCGATTTCAGCACAGTGCTTTTTCCCAAAATTGACCTATAAATTAAGCTCTTGTTTTATTCTAACACACGAGTTCTCGTATTTCACCTTCCACATAACATTAAAAAGTTAAGGTCTTGTGTTTTTGTTGTTGTTGTTTTTGCCACTACTACCTGGCAGCCTAATAAATATGTAGAAAATACACCTCCATTCCTTGTCACAGCCGTGCGTAGTAGGGCATTGTGTGGCCTATTTGGTTTTTTTTTTGTTTGTTTCTGTTGCCGAGGCCTGTTAATTTTCTTTTAGTAGTAAACTTGTAAAACCAGACACATTGCTGCCCACCTCCACTATTCACGGTTGACGCCGTGGTAGATAGGTAGAGCAATGGTCTTCTTAAATATCCAAATTATGACATTCTGGTAAAGAGAAGGACGAGGCCCCCTTATAAAACGCACTTGACTACATAATTATTGCCTATCACACAAACACACGCGCGCCACTTCCGGTCTATGTATATTCAAAAATAAGGGCCCATAACCCTGGATTACCATTCGGTGTTTGGAGTTTGGAGTCATTAGCAATAGCTTTACCTACCGTAAGGACATGTGCATATTATCCCCCTTTTTTTCTCTCTTTCGGCGTGATATGACTTGCAAATACTTGTTATAGAATTGTGTGGCCTACAGGTTTCTTATTTTCTGCATTGATCGATGGTCTTTTGTAGCCCACGCGTGTTATGGACAATATCGATTAACCTCGTAACATTGACATTGTGATTGTGTACAAAAATTAGAACTTAGTGCGTTGGTATGCTCTTTTCGAATCGTCGGCGCCAAATTCATGAACACTATTTTGCCACCGACAGTGAAAAATTTGAAAAAAAAAAAAGTTATTATTTAAGAGGCTTTAAAAGAACTTTCCTATCAACTAAGAGTTTTAGTCATATAAATTCTACGACTGGAACCAAGCGGATTTAGCAGGTTAAAATGTGGTAATGTGGCAGTTGCTCATGATTTACGTGTAAATTCTATATGATGGACCTATAGAAGTGCAGGCTACTTTAACTAATGCTTGCGTACCGAAGGTCTTGGCTTCGAATACTGGCGAAGGTTAGGATTTTAATCCCCGGGTCTGGATCATAGCTCTGATGGGTAGGCCTGCATGACCTTAGTTGGGGTAAAGTAAAGGCGCCTGTGCATAGTGCTGGGCAGTGCTGGCCACACAAAATCACATTAAATGCCGTTGCCACGGAAACTGGTGAACGCTGCTTCACCGGCCATATGGATCAATTTGGTCCGACGGATACTTTACTTTTACTCTTTTTTAGTCAAGATAATTTATTTATTATCGTGTCAATGTATCAACACTGTTTATGGTTGTAAAGTCTTTAAATGAAACTCTAAAAAATAGTACAACTTAAAACGGCGAATGTATTTTTTTTTTAATCCGTTTAGTTAAACCCGGTAGGCCTATAACGAAGAATCGTAGGTTAGCTTACTGGCGTACAGATAGTCATCATATACAACGTTAAGCCCCCGATACTAGTATAGTACCCTACCGTAGCCAATACTTGTACACAAAATAAAAAGGGTGTTATAGGCCTACTTTTCGAAACGTGTTTAAAACCATTCTACCTTTTGATATCAGGTTACAATAATAAAACGAAACAACAAAAAGACTGCAAACACATTATCTTTAAACTTTAAACCCAACACACGTTTTAACAACTTGTATTCAAGGGAGAGAAATTTCTGTGATTCGGTGAACTTCTTCCAACTTTGGGGGAAAATAGAAGGATTACATTTTCTTATGTTCTAACGGATTACATTTCTATTGTCTGTGCTATTAGTCGGATTAAAGCTACAGTTCAACCTTTTTATGGATTATTGAGTCGTGGATTAATGGTAAGACGATAAGAAAGAAATGTGTGTGTTTATCTTTAAAAAAATTATTATATCTTAACTGTAACATTAAGTAAGATAGTTTTACAGTTATATATAATCATGTTCTTGTATTAGTTTAACCGTCTGTACGTAATGTCTTTCCATTTGTCTATATTTTACACTAATTTGGGTCTATCTATTCCTACATTCAGTGCCCATATATCTGTCTAACTGTTTGTCTTTCTACTTACCTTATTATCTTAGAATCGATCTATTTGTATAGCTATCTAATTGTATGGCTACTTTGTCTAATTGTCAAGAGTATATCTTTTTGCCAGCGCCATAATCTTTGTGTCCATCTTTGTATTTATAATATATACATTTGTACAACTATTTTGGATGTTTACTTCTTGTCTGTCTGCTTGTATGTCTGCTTGTCTGTCTACTTGTCTGTCAACTTGCATGTCTGCTTGTCTGTCTGCTTGTCTGTCTACTTCTATGTCTAGTTGTCTGTCTACTTGTCTGTCTACTTGTATGTCTGCTTGTCTGTCTACTTGTCTGTCTACTTGTCTGTCTACTTCTCTGTCTACTTGTATGTCTACCAGTCTGTCTACCAGTCTGTCTACCAGTCTGTCTACGTGTCTATCAATTGTCCAGTCTACCTTATGAGACCAAAAGCTTTGTGATTCCCCCTCCCCACCCCTTACCTCTTTCTTGATAGAAGATAACCGCTTCATTATGCTTTGTTATACAACAATATGCATAATTTCATTAAAACAAAAACACAAACTTATTTATCTACACCCTTGGGGGCTTGGAGGCTCAAATTCGAATTACCTGGAATACTTAATGTTAAGAACAGAAAGAAAAAAACATCGCAAAATATGTAATATATGCTGGAAAAATAGAAGTAAAAATCTGCAATTCATAAATAATCTATTTAAACCATTACATTTCATTCTGTTTATAGTGTAGTAAAAACGTCTGTACCTTTTTTTTTGTTGTTGTCGGTCTTAAAATATGCAAAGATTTTATTTTAATTACACTGATCTCCCTTTGATAAAATTTAAAACTGTTGTATATTTAAAGATAAAGGCATGTAATTGGATTTTTTTTTGTTTGTGTGTTGTGTGTGTGTTTGTGTGTGTGTGTGTGTGCTTGTGTGTGTGCTAGTTGTCTATCTATACTCATTGACACAGTGAGGATTCTTGAAATTGTTCTATCAGGTCAGTGCGTTGAGGATGAAAAGAGGAAGGTCTGTTATTCTATATGAAAATATTGAGGGAGGGGTTTCATGTTTTGTCATGAAAGCGTTTGTCCGATAGCATGACGTATTCTATCACAACAATGGCATTGTTTGATATGCTGCCAAAGGACATTATTCAATCATCTAATACACCGATTTAAGAGATAAAAGAAGAACAGTCATCATTGGGGTGTTAACTAGTACATATCGAAATTCAACAGACACTATTTGTTTATGAATTGGACTTTTTTATAATTAATTAAGGCCCATTTTTTAATAAATAATTAGACCATTTTTCTAGGAATTAGAACAATTTTGTTCAAGAATTTGAGCAATTTAAAAATAAAGTGAATTGAGAACGAAGTAAAATTGAAACCTTGACTCCATAGTAATATGTTAAAGTATGTATGTTGTCTGTATGTTTGTATGCGTGTTTCTATGTATGTACATTATACATTCATATCATGTCTTATACCAAAAACAGTCCAATTATTGCTGTTCGGTGATTCTAGCAATAATTAATTAATTATGCATGCGTCTGCTGTTGTCGCGTTTTTTTTTTCCCGCCGTTGTTTTTTTCAACGTTGTCAGCTGGTGGTGTGTTGATGCCGAAGCTACAAGAGAGACTATGCGATATAGATGTAGAGAGTAAATAAAAGAGAGAGAGAGAGAGGTATGAGTTGTGTAGTAGTAGTAATTGTGTGACCACGTTATGCTGAACTAATGTATATCACGTTAAAAAAAGAAGATGTTTAATTTAAGATGTTATCATGGAGTGTCAATTTCGTGAGTAAAAAATATTGCCTTTTATAAGAATCTAGAAGCAAATTATCTAAAGATGCACTTTTTTTGGTTTATCTATCACTTAGGTTTTAAAGCTGTAGGATTTGCGTAACTTGTGGCTCCGGCTGCCGAGATATCTTTTTATGAACTGATTTGTCATCATTCAAATATTACTATGGCGGTGGTTTAGGACCCCTACACCCCGGAGGTGTAGAAAAGTTTATTGTAGCTCCTGCATAATGAAAACCATAATGAGAAAGGTCCAATAGAAATGTGTAGTGAAGACTGCAAAGAAGTATCAAATAATACAGAAGTATAACTATAGCTGTAGCATTTAGCGTGAAGACATAACAGTCTACAGCCAGCTCATCATACTACGGTGACTAATGAAGCAATCAACTTGTTGAATGCCATCTGACACACTGAGATGTTAATGTGCTGTATAGTTCGATGAACTCCGCAATATACTATCATGTTCTATAATTAAGTTCACGAAAAAAAAAGTGATACATCTTATGATTTACTCGTAGTAAGTAAAGTACCCATCGGACTAAATTGCATCGTTTGGTGAAAAAGCGTTCGCCAGTTTCTGTGGCCACGGCATACCACGGGATGTGTGGCAAGCCGCCTTTACTTTACTCCAAACTATAGTCAGGTACCCATCAGAGCTGGTTAGACTCACGGACATCCTGAGTCCCGGGAAAAATATCCTAGCCTTCACCAGGATTCGAACCCTGGAACTTCAGTACGCTATCTAAAACGCACTGCAACTCTTTCTTTGAGTGCAATTTTAATGATAAACACGGTACATTTTTACTATGAATATTTACAACAATAGGAATAGCTACAACCTGATATTTACCTAAACCAAAGCAAAGAAAAAAACAAAAAGAAATAAAAAAAAAGGACGAATGTTTATTGTATGTACTTTAGTTCTAGACATTGATGGATCGGTAATATCGACCTGTTCGATCGGGGTATATTTATCGATGTATTTCAGTCCCCCCTCCTTCCGAGTGCCATCACCGCCGCCCACCTTCCTGCCTTATGGCACCAAGAGGCAATGTTACCTGTCCCATGTCCGGATGTTAGCCCGCGAGCAGAAAAGGTAATATATTACTTTGAGGCGCGATGGTAACATTGACCGTTTCTAGGGACTGAAAGAGTCCATGTTAAAATAAACTACAGCAGTACATGTCCAGTTGGAGGTCGACGATATAGAATGATTAACCTATAACCTCTAACCTCTTCTCCTGGCAGAGTTAGGAAATAGAAGAGGGTGATGTAACGCAAGATGACCCTAAGCGCTCAAAGGTACATACAGTAGAACATGAACCGGCAACCTTTTGATAATAGAGTACTAAAGTAGGATTTCTAATTCATTCAGCGTGCCAAAAGCATACAAGTCTTTCTTCTCTTGCACTCAATGTTTTGTCATGGAGACTTGAATTGATGTATTTTTTTTTTTAGGGGAGGGGGAGAGGACGGTTCTTTCCACGCGCCATTGAAAATCGCTCTGCGTGCCAAGTAGTGTAGCACGCGTTCGTGTAGGTTGCCGATCCCTGCATTAAAACGTAATGCTCATTTGAAATCATCTGCCTTGAACCAAGCCCAAAACAATGTCCAGAGTCCAGAAGAAATGCATGCATTTCATTAACAGGCAACGAAATTGTATTTGGGGATGGGGAGGGAAGATACTATCGATGTGGTCTATCGCAGCAGTTCCCCAACCAACCTTTGGTATGCGCAGGCCTATCCTTGAGCGTAGGCCCTATAGGCAGTGGGCCGGATTCAGGCACACACACATACAAAAGAAAACCCATTCGCTATAAAGAAAAGCCACAGAAAAATAATTTCTTAAGACAGAACAATTAACAATCACAAATGATTGCGTTAACAAGAGGTGCGAGTTAATTGACAAAAAATTAATAAAAAAAAAAAAAAAAAATGAACGAAAATCCTAATTACATGTTCAAGGCTGAGGGCACAAACAAAAAGGGGAAAGGCAGGGTTGGCAGTAGGTGGGCTGTTGTTTGTAAAGCAATAACTACACATTTAATTAACGCACATCTACACACTCTCGGAGTTAAAACACGTTCAATTACATTTGAACCTCGGAGACTTGGTGTAGTATAATGGTAATAACTAGTCCACACCTTTGCATACAAATTGTGCGTATAAATAGACATATACTTATCGAGAATGTATTTCGGTGTATCCTTGATTACATATAGTATCATTATTTCATGTTATTTTAGCTGAGACATGGATAAGGAAATCGGCTGTATAGGGTGTATTTAAATTTATCTTTAAAAAAAAAAAGAAATTACTTTAGGTTGAAAACTTGTCGAGGAGGGAAAGAAAGGAGCCCATCCTACAGGTGACAGGTGGGTGAGACTGTGGCTGTGTGTGTGGTGAGACTGTGTGTGTGTGGTGAGACTGTGTGTGACAAAAACTGTGTCGCATTAGCACGACATTTAAATGTCATACCCTTGTAACTATCTATCTATCTTTCTTTCTGTCTATCTGTCTATGTAAAACTCTTAAGTCTGTATATCCGTCTATCTTCATGTCTGTATCTTTTTATCTATCTTTCTATCTGTCTGTCTATCTACCTACCCATCTGATCTGTCATCTATCGGTCTGTCTATCTACCTATTTATCTATCTATCTATTTATCTCTCTCTCTCTAGTTGTCTGTGTCTGTCTATCTATCCAATCTATTTGTCAGTCTATCTATGTATCTATCTGTCGTGAATCTATATATTTATCTGTCTGCCAACCTAGCCCTGTCTCTTTAGTATGTAGGTCTAACTATTATAGGCTTGAACAGTGTTTATGTTTGACATTATGTGAATCCATTTATCCCCCTCCTACCCCGAGTCTGTCTCTCTTTCGCTCGATATACCCCCCCCCCCACACACACACCCCCCCCACTCCCCCATACGGTCAACCTATTTTAGTTCTCACAACAACAAAAAACACGATATTCTACATATCAATGGAATCGATAGTAGCACGTTTATTTCCAAGAACTCATTCCATTGAGGCATTACGCCCAGTCTAAACGAGCAGATTAGCTTCAATTCTTATATAAGCCGTAGAAGTAGAAAAAACTGGAATAGAAAAAAGAGCGATGTGTGGGAGCAGGTTACGTTACTGTGTGTGGATTGATCTATTCACGTTTCTGCGTTGTGTAAATTTGATTAAGGTCGATTGGGAAATAACAATACTTCAAATTGCAAAAGAAAGGATTATTATTTCATGGGAGTAAGTGAGTAAAGTATCCCGTCAGACCAAATTGATCCATAGGACCGGTGAAGCTCCTTTCACCCGTTTCAGTGGTTACGGCATACTAGGGGATATGTGGCCAGCACAATGCCACAAAGGCGGCCGAGTATTGTGCTCGCCACACAATCCTATAGTATGAAATAGTATACCTCTATAGTACGAACTATAGTACAGAATAGTATAGTATATATCATATCTCCTATATAGCCCCTAGTACGCCGTGGCCACAGAAACAGGTAAACACTGCTTTACCAACCCTGTGGACGAGTCTCGTTCGACGGGATACTCTGTTTTATTAACTGTAAGGATCTGTTAATAAAAAAATAACAACAACTAAACCTAAATTTTGAATTAATAACTTTTACTATAAGCTATAAATCAAGAAGCTATAAAATATAATACAATATATTTATAAAAAAAAATGAAAAACCAAACATTATTGAAAACCCTATTTAATACTTATATTTAATACTACAAGACTAGCCTCGAACCACTTTGGACGCAACACTCTTCCGTATAGGTATAAATGAAGCGTATGAAACGTAGACAAAAAACACAAAGACTTATAAACAATTAATCGTGTATTTTGAATCTGTTTTTTCTTTTCATGAAGCTGTTTATAGTTTCTTATTGTTTTGTTTGTTTTATTAACGAAAACAAACGGTCGATGTTCCTGTTGGTGATTTTTTTTAATTAAGCAAGGCTAGATTCGAAATAACAATAAATGTGTATTTTTGTAGGTCATCGGGCTTCATGTAAAGCTGGACTCTTGCACACGCACTCACACACATATACACACTTACACAAACATACATAAACACGAAACTACACCCATATATAGTTTACATACATACACATATACAGACACTCACTTGTTACCAGCGCAATCGAAGCCCACGAAAGAAAGTCGACCACATCTAACGTCATGGGTTTCAAAAAGAGTTTGCGAAATTTGGGGTGTGGGCGCAGATTTATAGCTTATTTACGGGTCGCTGTGGTGGGTGTCTTAGAATGACGCCCCCCCCTCCCCCCAAATTAGCAATTTGTAAGTTGATTTGTTTTCTTTCTTTCAGTTCAGTGTGGGTGTTAATCTATTCTTCTACGTTTCTTGTTTATTTCTATTGCAGTTTTTTTGTTTCTTCTTGTACAAGTTACTTTGAAGTTGTTGTTTTTTTTTCTGACTAGTTCAGGCGACCCATTCTATACCCCTTAATGTTACTTAGAAATAAATCGAGCTTATATGCATTAGTCCTTGCCTGGTATTGCCATTGGTTTGCCGTATCGATTTGTCTCTATATGTCTCTATATGTCTCTATGTGTCTCTATATGTCTCTATATGTCTCTCTATGTCTCTATGTGTCCCTACATGTCTCTATGTGTCTCCATGTGTCTCCATGTGTCTCTATGTGTCTCTATATATCTCTATATGTCTCTATGTGTCTCTATGTGTCTCTATATGTCTCTATGTGTCTCTATGTGTCTCTATGTGTCTCTATGTGTCCCTACATGTCTCTATGTGTCTCTATATGTCTCTATATGTCTCTATATGTCTCTATATGTCTCTATATGTCTCTATATGTCTCTATATGTCTCTATATGTCTCTATATGTCTCTATATGTCTCTATATGTCTCTATATGTCTCTATATGTCTCTATATGTCTCTATATGTCTCTATATGTCTCTATATGTCTCTATATGTCTCTATATGTCTCTATATGTCTCTATATGTCTCTATATGTCTCTATATGTCTCTATATGTCTCCATGTGTCTCCATGTGTCTCTATGTGTCTCTATATATCTCTATGTGTCTCTATATGTCTCTATGTGTCTCTATATGTCTCTATATGTCTCCATGTGTCTCTATGTGTCTCTATGTGTCTCTATGTGTCTCTATGTGTCTCTATGTGTCTTTATATGTCTCTATATGTCTCTATATGTCTCTATATGTCTCTATATGTCTCTATATGTCTCTATATGTCTCCATGTGTCTCCATATGTCTCTATGTGTCTCTATATATCTCTATATGTCTCTATGTGTCTCTATGTGTCTCTATATGTCTCTATGTGTCTCTATGTGTCTCTATGTGTCTCTATGTATCTCTATGTGCCCCTACATGTCTCTATGTGTCTCTATATGTCTCTATATGTCTCAATGTGTCTCCATGTGTCTCTATGTGTCTCTATATATCTCTATATGTCTCTATGTGTCTCTATGTGTCTCTATATATCTCTATATGTCTCTATGTGTCTCTATGTGTCTCTATATGTCTCTATGTGTTTCTATGTGTCTCTATGTGTCTCTATGTGTCCCTACATGTCTCTATATGTCTCTATATGTCTCTATATGTCTCTATATGTCTCTATATGTCTCCATGTGTCTCCATGTGTCTCTATATGTCTCTATATGTCTCCATGTGTCTCCATGTGTCTCTATGTGTCTCTATATATCTCTATATATCTCTATGTGTCTCTATGTGTCTCTATATGTCTCTATGTGTCTCTATGTGTCTCTATGTGTCCCTACATGTCTCTATATGTCTCTATGTGTCTCTATGTGTCTCTATATAACTTTATGTGTCTCTATATGTCTCTATGTGTCTCTATGTGTCTATGTGTCTATGTGTCTCTATGTGTCTCTATATGTCTCTATGTGTCTCTATATGTCTCTATATGTCTTTATATGTCTCCATGTGTCTCCATGTGTCTCTATATATCTCTATATATCTCTATATGTCACCATGTATCTCTATGTGTCTCTATATGTCTCTATGTGTCTCTATGTGTCTCTATGTGTCCCTACATGTCTCTATGTGTCTCTATATGTCTCAATGTGTCTCTATGTGTCTCTATGTGTCTCTATATGTCTCTATGTGTCTCTATATGTCTCTATGTGTCTCTATATGTCTCTATGTGTCTCTATGTGTCTCTATGTGTCTATGTGTCTCCATGTGTCTCTATATGTCTCTATGTGTCTATATATGTCTCTATGTGTCTCTATATGTCTTTATGTGTCTCTATATGTCTCTATGTGTCTCTATATGTCTCTATGTGTCTCTAAATGTCTCTATGTGTCTCTATGTGTCTCTATATGTCTCTATATGTCTCTTTATGTCTCTATGTGTCTCTATGTGTCTCTATGTGTCCCTACATGTCTCTATGTGTCTCTATGTATCTCTATGTGTCTCTATGTGTCTCTATGTGTCTCTATGTGTCTCTATGTGTCTCTATATGTGTCTATGTGTCTCTATGTGTCTCTATGTGTCTATGTGTCTCTATATGTCGCTATATGTCTCTATGTGTCTCTATATGTCTCTATGTGTCTCTATGTGTCTATGTTTCTCTATGTGTCTCTATGTGTCTCTATATGTCTCTATGTGTCTCTATATGTCTCTATGTGTCTCTATATGTCTCTATGTGTCTCTATATGTCTCTATGTGTCTTTATATGTCTCTATGTGTCTCTATATGTCTCTATGTGTCTCTATATGTCTCTATGTGTCTCTATGTGTCTCTATGTGTCTCTATATGTCTCTATGTGTCTCTATATGTCTCTATGTGTCTCTATATGTCTCTATGTGTCTCTATATGTCTCTATGTGTCTCTATGTGTCTCTGTCTATTTCTCTATATCACTCTCTATATCTCTAGATGTCTGTAAAAATCTCAATATGTATCTCTATATGACTCTCTCTATGTTTCTCTCTATTTCTCTATAAATCTATATCACTATATTATGTTTCTCTAATGTCTCTATGTCTCAATATCTCTCTTTATGTGTCTCTATCTTTCTCTCTCTTTATATCTACATGTTTCTCCATTTGTCTCAATGCATCTATCTATATGTCTATATGTCTCTCTATATCATTATATATAAATCTTTTTTCGAGCATGAATGTATGAACATGCTGAAAAATGATCTCGGCCTATGGCTTAGGCCAAAGAAGTTAACCCTTCCTGTACCGACCTACTTCTATCTATGCTGCCTTCAGTTCCGCTATATACGCGCCCGGGACTGTAAGGGTTAAATAAATAGCATTTATATCTTAGGTTTACCTCCTTGTGTGTGTGTGAGTCTCTCTCTCTCTCTGTCTCTCTCTCTCTCTCTCTCTCTCTGTCTCTCTCTCTCTATGTTTTTCTCTGGTGTTAAAAACATATCCTGATTAAGACCATTAAGAGGTTGACGAGTGGAGGGAGTAGACGAGAGGTGATAAGGAAATATAAATCCCGTAGACTGCAGGCGACACTGTCTACACACCAGTGTCATCCCTTGGCAATTAGTTATGTTAAAGGCTTCAAGAACGACAAATCCTACTGCACCAACGAGTTCTTTCCCTTTCGCATTCACTTTTTCTTTTCTTTGTGTGTGTCTCTTTTTTTTTCCTCTTCTCTCTCCTTGTAACCTTTTCCTCTTACATTAAACTTGAAATGTGTAATTAAAAGCCCCTTTATGTTTTTCCACGTTAAACTCTTCCCCCCCCCCTCCGTCCCCTCCCCTCTCCAACCTGTTGAACGATCTCTTCATTCTTCTGCTGGGGCTATTTGCCAAGAGTCCACAGCGCCATGACTCATAGCCTACTCATAGGTAACAGATTAGAAGCCAAGGTTTTCGAAAACCCTCACCTGGAGCACTCAAGCCGTGAAGCTGGGAATTAATCTGCAGATCCTCCTCGCAGTTTTTATGTAATTTTTGTTTTTCCTGTCTCGCGAATTTCTAATTCCAAACTGAATATATTAATATACAATTGTATTGCTTAGTTAAAGCTCGGAGCTACAATAAAAGTATGATCTTCAATTCTTGCTAGAAACGCTTTAAAAAAAATCAACAAACCATAACAAAAAAAAAGCACTTTTCGTTTCACAATAATAAAAAGCCACAAAGCATGCTAATATTATTATTTAATTATCTTTGCGTATATTCTGAAAGATTTCCGAAGAAAGTCGGCTTTCTCTTTGCAAATAGATCTACATCTCGTTATTAATTTATTACACACTAAAAACATCTTTAGGCGTCTACATATTTAAGTGAAGTAACTTCGTCAGACAAGATCCATAGCGCATGGGAAGCAGTTTTCTCAAGTTTCCATGTAGATGTTCATGTGGCCTGCACAATGCCCAGTCGCCTTTACTTTCCCCAACTGTCATGTGCCCATCAAAGCTGGGGTAAGACTCTGGGACACGCCTTCTAACTTCTAACCCCGAGTAAAATCATTGTCTTCCCCGGGACTCTACCACCATGCCCTATATATATTACAAGTTTAAACTATACAGCATTTTTTTAAAAGGTCAACATTTGGAAATTTTTTTTTCTAAACTCGTCCGGTGTCTTTTAGATGTGTAGTTCTTGTTGTGCAATCAATGTTTAATTTTATAGTAGACCATACTGTGTGGCTTTTCGACTTTCAATACGTTGGAAACAATTGTGTTTAGTTTGGGGGAGTTTGAGTAAGGGAGTGGGGGAGGTTGTTAACAATAGCAACAACAACAATATAAAAAGAAATCTACTTAAAGAGGTGAATCATAGAAGGTATTGCGTGCGTTCATACTGCTTCTTTAATGCACCTTAGTGTGGAATCAAGTTTAGATTGTGTCTATTACTTTGCGAACAACCAAATCAGCCGCTTTAATTAGTTGCAGTGGCCTTAAAAAAAAGGAAAGAAGGGAAAAAGAAAACGAAACTTTAGAATTTTAATTGCTCAACGAAAGCATTACCATTTATTTTCTAATTTTAGATTTTAGAGCCAGTAAATTAAGTCATTGTAAAGAAAGCCATACAATTTTTACTTTTAAGCAGGCCATTCGTTAAAATGACTAGCGCCACTGACACTGCTAGTCCCATCCACTCCTCCAAGAAAGTAACAACTCGTGCTTGTGTAGTCCAACTACTGCGCCCACCATCCCCCCACTTAAGGTAACTTCTTCAAGACAAACCTTTATGGAGAACCGAACACATCTGAAAGCCACTGCGCATATTATAACGAAATTCCACTGACTGGTTTATGAACTTCTCCAACTGCAAGTTGAGACCAATGTTGATGACGATGATGAACAGTTTAAGCTACACTCTGTAGTCACGCTCTTGTCAACTGGCCCTTAAGACAGGAAGGTCTGTTTGCGAAGGTTTTCCCGAGCTGCGCCAAACACTGGGGCCTATCTGTGTACTGTTAATACGTTACGCAATTGAGGGTTCTCAAATAATTGTGACGATTGATATTTTCTTGCAAGTAGATTTTCTTCTTGTTGTTTTAACTGCATACAATTGCTATTCCAAACCACTGAAGACAATAATATGTTGATGAGCTTATACTGACTCAAGTCCGTTCTCTCGTTTCTGATGTCTTGCATTCTAGCCAATCTTTCTCTGAGAGAGCACCCAGCTTGTACTTAATTATCAAGACTTATATAACGATCCTTTATGTTTATCTTTATATACAGTTCTTTTATTTATTGTTTGCACTAAGTGACTATAAATAAATATTTAAATTTATGTCTGCATGCTTTATGGGGGACACGGTGGTCGAGCGGCAGCGCGTTCGGCTAACGTTCCGATGGTCTTGGGTTCGAATCCTGGTGAAGGCTAGGATTATTTTTTTCCCGGGACTGGAGGGTGTCCCTGAGTCTACCCTGCTCTGATGAGTATCTGACATTAGTATGAGAAATGTAAAGGCGACTGGGTATTGTGCTGGCCACACATCCCTACCAGAAACTGGTGAACGCTAATTGGCCCCATGGATCAATTTGTTCCGGCGGGATACTTTACTAAGCGTGCTCTATAACCACAGACGTTTTGTATTCAGTGTGTTTGTATAGATGTTGTATATAATATATATATTGTATATTAAGTTATGGTATTATAGGTCTACATGTATACTATTTCCCTTTTATAGTTTATACATTTATATAAAATGTTCACTAAACAATAAATAATTATTGAAAACCCTAACCCTAACCCTAACCCTGAAAAACTTACTCTATACATTGTAATATTTAAGTAATTTTGTGTTTGTGTTTTTCCTTTGTTTCCAGCAACGTTGGTGATCAGAGTATAGACGTCCAGCTTCAAGTATTTGAGGAAAATCTCAAATCAGACGAAGAGCAGTTACCTGGCACTAAAGGTATCGATCTCGGAAACCCAGTTGACGTCTTTCACGCTGTACACAGACAGGTACGTGATCCTACACTTGTCCTACAGTTTTTGGGCTCTGGATAGGCCTATTAGTACGTGAAAAAACAAACAACCTTTGGCGCGATATTGCATTCATTAACGTGACAAAAACATTTTGTCGGTCTTTCTATCAATACGGTGGCAACGTCAATGGAGGTTTGAGATCAGAGACGTGGCAAAACCTATGTGGATTGAGCCATCGGTATCGTAACAAAACCTTTTGGGGGTTTAGCTATCATTAACGTGACAAAACTGTTTTGGGTTTAGCTACCAGTAACGTGACAAAAACCTTTGGAAGTTTAGCTATCAGTAATGTTACAAAAGCTTTTGGGGTTTAGTTATCAGTAACGCGACAAAACATTTTGGGGGCGTAGCTATCAGTAACGCGACAAAACATTTTGGGGGCGTAGCTATCAGTTACGTGACAAAATCTTTTGGGGGTTTAGCTCTCAGTAACGCGACAAAACCACTGGAGGTCTGACTATCATGGTATATACCACCGTCACGCGGAACCAACGCTGTGATCATTGTCTCAAACCTTGGCGTACACAGAAAGCAGTTGTTGATTTTCGTGTTAGTAGTAGAAACTAGAAAGTTACAAATGTAACATTATATTTGCAACTTGATACTAAACCGTTTTAAAACCTGAATCGACTTTTTGAGGGTTACCGCGTGCCATTGAAAATCACTCTGCGTGCCACGTTTGGCACGCTTGCCGTAGATTGCTCCAGCAAAGACAATCTCCCATTAAATTAAGAAACACTTTGTTAATTATTCCAAAACTTGTATTTGAACATTTTTTTTCAAAACTTAATACCATTTAGATTACTGGGTCGTTTTCTTTAGTATATCGATACAATTTTGAAAAGTCATCCAAAATGTTTGATAAAAGACACCGATACAATAGATAAAAGCTATATATATTTGTTCCATCTTTTGAAAGTAAACTATCGAAAGTCCATCTAAATCTATAAGTGGATTCGTATAATGGCTTAAAGTGAAATAAAACTCTTGCAAAATAACACGTTAGTTCTAAAAGTACTTTAATCACAAATCAAGCCTTTTGATATGGACCGTTTTTCAAATATAAATTAAAGCGAACATTATAACGTAATATAACCTTGTAATTAATTGTTTTAATAGCAGTTGCTTTGAAAAAGGACGACGGCCTTTATTTAAGTGTATAATCTCGCAATACAGAGCCTATAGTCTTGAGACTAACTTGCTAAAGTGTCACGCGCTGTTTAGTTGTATTTCGACTTCAGGACACAAATGAGACATTAGCTACTTTAAGCTCTCATAGCGTACCGAGGCGAAAATTAAACTCAGTGTATTGGCCTAACATGAAAATAGAACAAGCCTTGTGGTTTAAACTCTTCTATCAAATCTTCCGTCAATTTTTTTTTTAAAGCATAAAAATGTCATTTATGACTATTCCGGGCTTTCATACTCCAAAAATAGAACGCTGTCTTCAGGTGGTAAAAAAAATGTACAAGCACTAGGCTCTGGTTATAATTTCAAATATGAAGTTCGGATTGTGTCATTTATGTAGTTTTCTCCATCGCAAATCTTATTTCTTTGTTCCTTTATTGTGTGTGTGTGGGTGTTAAGAAATAAAAATGTACCCTTGGTTCTCTGTATGTCTACAGATCTCTTCGGCGCTTTATCATCTGAAATTGTATCTCTGGGGAAACGTACAAAATAGTTATCTTAAGAATCTAACCGCTACGTAACTAAAGCCGCGTTGAATATTCCTGTATCTTTTCTTCTCTTCACATTGGTTACGACTCCCCTCCCCCCCCTCCCCACAATCAACTCAAGAACCCCTAGGTTTTAAATTTCGAACCAATAAACGCAGAAATTATTCAAGCGGTCATTTTTAAGAACGGCTGCCAAATTTTTTTCTTTTAAATATTCGAATGTTTTTTTTTTCTTTTGGCGACATTTTTTAAATCTTCTGTAATTCATAGACAGCAGGTCTGCAGGGTGCGCTATTAAATATCTGACTGAACAATGGGACATTAATTCGTATTACTTGAATCTCCCTACGTCTCGTGAAGTAGACATTCGTTTATGTTTTTATTATTTCTCAACAATCTTTTCAATAGTATAGACTAGATGTATGCTAACGTACTCTGTTGGAATCTTATGAAAAGAAGTATCCAGCCCTCTCTGCCTCCCCCCTCCCCTCCCAATTCCTCGAATAAATTTTTGTGCGTTATGTAACGGGGGCGGGGGTGGGGCTTATATGAAAAGTACTAGGACAGGAGAGCCCTTGAGACTTTATTTCAATCTATGCCGTCTCTATTGGTGGCAGGGCTTGTTGAAACTGGCTATGAATAACGTTTATCTGTTTTACTGTCTCTCTCCCCTCTTTCTATTTTTCTCTCTCTCATTCTCTCTTTCTTTCTTTCTCTCTCTCTTTCTCTTTTCTCTCTTTCTTTTCTCTCACTCTCTTTCTCTCTTTCTGTCTCTCTCTCTTATTCTCTCTCTTTCTCTCTCTCGCTTTCTCTCTTTTTCTCTTCTCTCTCTCTTTTCTCTCCCTCTCTTTCTCTCTTTCTGTCTCTCTCTCTTATTCTCTCTCTCTCTTTTCTCTCCCTCTCTTTCTCTCTTTCTGTCTCTCTCTCTTATTCTCTCTCTCTTTCTCTCTTTTTCTCTTCTCTCTCTCTCTTTTCTCTCTCTTTTCTCTCACTCTCTTTCTCTCTTTCTGTCTCTCTCTCTTATTCTCTCTCTTTCTCTCTCTCTCTTTCTCTCTTTTTCTCTTCTCTCTCTCTCTTTTCTCTCTCTCTTTTCTCTCCCTCTCTTTCTGTCTCTCTCTCTTATTCTCTCTCTCTCTTTCTCTCTTTTTCTCTTCTCTCTCTCTCTTTTCTCTTCATCTCTTTCTCTCTTTCACTCTCTCTCTTATTTACTCACTCTCTTTCTCTCTTTCACTCTCTCTCTCTCTATCTCTTTTCCCTTTTCTCCCTTTTATAAATTTAGAAAAGCTTGGACAGTTTACTACTTACTGTACACATTTTCTTGACAGATTAGATAAATCAATTAATTATTTCTACGTTGTATTGTAGTTTTATATGTAGGCTGATCGGTTAGTTGATTGTTAGGTCCATTAGACTGGTCGATCGATCGATTCACGTTATTAAAAAGGATACGCACGCATAGGCAGATCTATTGATTGGATAGATACGCAGATAGATAGACAGATACAATACACAGCTTGGCATTTACATAGACTGGCAGATGAGATAGATAATAATACAATTGCAGACAGCTCTATAGATCCACAGGTAAAGAGAAATTTCGACAAATTATTTCAATTTCAACTCTGCAGTTAAGTTCAACCCTCTTGTCTTAATTATCTTTAACCTTTGTAAAAACAAAAACAAAATAATAATGATCAAGTAACAAAAAAAAAGATTACGTCAAAAATATATGTTAATATTGAAAAAAAATAAAAACAACAAATCCCCGCAAAGATCTGATTTAACATATCATTCACCGAAGTATTATTGCACCGTGGCTTACGGCGATAAATGTCACGTCTTATTTTTGCGCATGCGCAGAACTAATAGCTTTTTTTTAAAAACATTATTGTATTATTTATTTTTACGATCAGACATAACTTAGATCAAATCACATAATATATCTCCCCATCTTCCCCCTCCATCCCTCCCAAGATATCTAATCTTGATCGTCGGCATTATAAACTTTTTTGGTTTTATTGTATGGAAGTAGAGAGGGAGAGAGAGAGAGAGAGAGAGAGAGAAGAAGAATAGGAGGGTTGGGTTGAGGAAGATATCGTGTCTCTCCATTGATTGTGGTTTGATTGTTTTACTGGGGATTCCCAAACTCTGTAGCTTTGTTTGTTTTTTGTTTATTCTTTTATTATTATTTTTGAACAAGCAATAACAAAAAAGGCTCGAGTTATAGTTCTTTGTTTTTGTAAGTAAGTAAGTAAGCAAAGTATCCCGTCAGACCGAATTGATCCATAGGGCCGATGAAGCAGCGTTTACCAGTTTTCTGTGGCTACGGCATACTTGGCCAGCGCAATGACAAGCAGCCTTTACTTTCCCCCAGCTAAGGTCAGGTACCCATCAGAGCAGGGTAGACCCAGGGACACCGCCCTCCAGTCCCGGGAACAAATCTTAGCCTTCAAAGGATTCGAATCCCAGGACGTTCGGTACGACATCCGAACGCGCTGCCGCTCGACCGCCATGTCCCGTGATTGTTGTTGGCTGTTTGTTTCAATTAATGGAGACACACACTTGGTATGTCAGTTGCTGATGGATAAAGATACATTTTTGATTGTGTGTGTGTAAGCTTCGTCACGTGAGGTTTACACATTGCTTGTTCCACGCTCATAAAATGCACGCGCTTACACGTGCGCAAGACAACCGAGTTGTCATTGAGTGGGGGGGGGGGTGGATATAAGAAGCTGTTGGGGAAATGATAATGATGTGTCTCCAAAATGAAGGAATAATGACATATACGCGCATTTAGTGACAAAAGGAATGACCGTGTCTGATTGACAAGAGATAGAAATCTTGTAGAAGAAAGATAACTTATTGTGGTTGGGAGATAATCTATAGTGGACGTGAGAACTTATAGTGATCGAGAGATAACTTATAGTAAGCGGGAGATAACTTATAGTAAGCGGGAGATAAGATAAAGATAAAAATAGAGAAGTTACATTAATAAAGTAAAAACTAATTTTTTTAAAAAAGAAGGCCTCACCAATACTGTTAAAAATTTTAGAATTTTCTAGTCAAAGTCCTCTCTAACTATGGCAGTAATGGTTAGAGTTTTTGGAAAGACCCTGTGATATGAAATTCGAACAAAAAATAAAAAATTTAAACATGGATTTCGTAATCAAGCTGGATGCGAACCCATTGCGCAAATACAGCAAGGCAACGCGCTGTCGTCAGTCAATCCTCTCAAAACTTGAATACTGTGCTTGGAGGCACTAATAAATAACAGACAATTAGAAGCTTTTGCTAAACCCTTCTCACTCCCCCTCTCGCAGCTTTCTACCTTTCTACAAACAATGATAACAATGGGCTGTGTGAATGTACTGAATGTACTATGTCTAAAATAGAACTCAACAGTGGGTTGGGGGAAGGTATAGTGTGTGTTTTAACAAAAAGTTGTTGTGTAAGTGACAAGTGAAATTTTCGCCTATCTGTCATAAAGTCTTCCTTTTTATTTTTATTTTAAAAATAATATTTTGTTTGGAATATAGTTTGTTTAGCTATGCCTAGATTTCAACGCGCCCCTCCCGCACCCCACCCCACCTTATAAAATGTGTTTGTGTATGAAAGAAAAGCCTCTTTCAAATAATCGGCTTCTGTTGTTGTCTTGTTGAATATTGTGATAACAGAACAGCGGTACACACACACAGACGCAATGACACGCGGACACACTACACACCTACCATACACCACCGACACACATGGGCGAGTTTGATAATTCTTTTCCAATAAATCTATGCAGTGGGGGGAAATTTGATACGCCGAGAAGGAGAGGGGGAGGGCAGGGGAAGGGTCGTTATTGACCCTTTAACATGAGGGTAGTTGAATGAATATATAATATATACGTATATAATTAAATCTTGGGGGTGATAAATAGAAAGTCAGAGAGATCTAAAGCTAGATAGATAGATAGATATATATATATATATATAGATAGATAGATAGATAGACAGATAGATAGATAGATAGATAGATCGATAGATAGATAGATAGATAGACAGATAGATAGACAGATAGATAGACAGATAGATAGATAGATAGATAGACAGATAGATAGACAGATAGATAGACAGATAGATAGACAGATAGATAGACAGATAGATAGACAGACAGATAGATAGACTGATAGATAGTCAGATAGATAGACAGACAGATAGACAGTCAGATAGATAGACAGACAGACAGACAGACAGACAGACAGACAGACAGACAGACAGATAGATAGATAGATAGATAGATAGATAGATAGATAGATAGATGTCTTTCCATCGATTTTGGACATATTTATGGCAAGGCTAGATAGGCACAACCGCTTCTGTAAATGGGTAGATAGTCAGGTTAAAAGACAAACTGAGTGACTGATCGGTTGATGAAACACAAAAAAAGATTAACATACCCCGAGAAAGATAAGAAATAACAGAGGGATGCAAATGCAAATTCACAACTTGAACGTCAAAGAATGCAATAGAAGCTAATGCTGGATGTGGATGTGTGGAAAGGTTGTGATAACACAGACAAACCACATCCTGTTCTGATCAGAACAGTACGATAGTCATGGAAATTAGTTCATGTCTGAGTGACTTTGTCTTTTGTCATATTAATGCAATCGTCCACCTGTTTCTAGATTTACTAGTTGGCTGCTGAACTGTAACAATCCACCTGTTGGTGGTTGGGGAGACGGCCACGGGTGAATTAGGTACGTCGGTGCAAGCAATGCCATATTGGGTGTGTGTGTGTGTGTGTGTCGATGTGGCGGGATGGGGATAGGGGCTCATTTTTTTCCTACGTCAGCAGTAAACCTGGTTCTCGAGAAAGACACGGGGTCGGAAAGATACGTCGCCAACACGAACAAATCAGACGCCAGACGTTGCTGTTATTCATAGTGATTATAGCCGTCACTTCTTTGCTAATGCGCTCTTTGTCAGGGGTTACGAAAGTCCGGAGTACGAAAGTCTGTAGTCCGAGTACGAAAGTCTGTAGTCCGGAGTAAGAAAGTCTGTAGTTCGAGTACGAAAGTCCAATGTTTGAGTACAAATGTCCCTGGTGCCAATAGGAAAGCCCGTTGACTGAGAACGAAAATTCCGAAAGGTCATTGCCAAAGTTCGAAAGTCCTTTGTACGATTACGTAACTCCGTTGTTCGAATATTCCAAATACCAAGGCTTTTGAATGCGAAAACAAGCGCGATGCCAGTGGAACATTGAAAAGGTGAAAATAACTATCCACACTCTATTCTACATAAAAAAAACAACAACATCGTAATATGATTGTGTCTGTAACTATCTAGTTTTATTACTATCTAATTTCTTATTGACTTTAAAAAAAAAACTAGTTGATGCTGTTCACTACTTGATAGGCTTATGGCTAGTTTAATAGTCCGAATAGTTCAATGACTTAGTAGGCTATAGAACTAACTAGAACTGCTCTTATCAGTCAATGCTAATTGAGTCATTAAATGATAGCTCGCTGGCAGCGCGCCCTGTTTATGTTGTGGGCGGCTCTGCTGGTTTATTGGAAACAGATTATTAGTGTCTAAACATAGGCCATATCTATCCCTCCAGGCCCCTCTCTCTTTTAATAAATATATATATACATGTACGGATTCACACACATAGCCTACAAAGGTGTCAGCAAGAGGTTTTGTAATGGGGAGCCAATTTTGTAATTATTTTTTTTATGTTTTTTGCGCGAAGATTATCCACGAACACAACATTACAATATAATTAATTATGTCCAGATATAGAAGTAAATTTGAGTAGGCCTAGGTTGAACATGCTAGTAATAGTACTTTGACAAAAGTCCAGGCCCTCACCTCCGGACGCCCATGCACACTCATAGAAACATGGTTATAACTGTATGGTCGCATATCAAAGCGCCAGGCAAACTTAACTTATCTTCTGCTACAGTCTAATTTTGGAACTTGCAGCCCGATGAATGACTAAAAAGGTTGCCACCCATGTCTTGCTAGTTTGTTTATATTGTGATGTTGTTTGTATTTAATAAATGCTTATCAGCCAATTTAGCCTGACCTTTCACGCACGTTTATATGAATTGAAAAAAACAACAACATTCAATACTTAGATTACCTAGCGTGCGTTATCTCCCCTGTCCTTGTTGTTTGCCAATGGCTACCATCAGTTTCTAAAAATATTCTCCAATATGGCATCATTTCTCAACATTCTTTTTTTTTCCTTCAAAGTTCTTAATGTTTCTCATGTTTGTTTTCAGTTTGCAATTTATTTATTTCTGGGAGTCTTTAATTGAGTGCAGTCAGATAAGATATTTTGTTTTACAATTCTGTTGATTATTTGTCACAACATCCAAACGATTGGCTAATCTCGCTTGGTCTTCAACGTCACTTCCGCCAAGCGACTCTCCCTAATCAAAACAATTCCATTAAAAAAAAAGTGAATCTAAAGATAACGATCAACAAACAAACAAACAATTTTAAAGAAACTTAAACCAGATCCACCTGTGTTGTTTGTTTACTTATAAACATAATACATTTGCCAGCGTTTTCCTTGTTTAAGTTCTTTAGCGAAAAATAAACAACAACATATAGGAAGAGTTTGAGGACCCCCTTCTCTCTCTCTCTCTCTCTCTCTCTCTCACTCTCTCTCTCTCATATCTACCAAGGCCATAACTTCTCCTTAAAATTACGTTCTTTTTCAAAATCCTTTATTATATTAAATTCGCTTTTAGGAGTTGTTTTTTTTTTTTACCTTTCGTAACATATAGTTTTGGTTAACGTCCATTTTTATAGACTTTGAAGAGACCTAATTTATAATTTATAGTCTTTTACATTTTCGCTATCTTGTCAATAGATTAAACATAGTTTAACATTCCTGTTAAAAGCCTCTTATTTACATGTCCCTCGTTTTAAGAAATTTGTTCAAAGATAATCGTGTAACTTATAAAGTATTCATTCGTAACAAAATTTAAAAAACAATAACAATGGAATAAAGAGGAGATCAAAACGTACCATTTTCTTTCTAGACATCAAAAAAATTAATTCATATAAATAAAAACGTGTATTATATATTTTTTTAACTAAATATTTCCTTGTGTCAACGTACACTAAAATTAAAATAACGAGGGCTTGATGTATTCACGATTTGAGAATTTAAATTGAAAAGAATATTGACAGTGACAATGGCAGTGATGACATTATTGGCATAATGACAGCCTGTGAAGCGTTTCAAATGATGACATTGCGTCATGATTAAAAAGCCAATCATATGGACTAATGGAATTGATGAAGGACATTTTCAGTTAAGGCTTGATTGCCATACAGATTCAAATAGTTCACATGATTTCAAAAAATGTATTTTAATGGATTTAAACGATTTTAGAATGAGCGTAGGCTATCTTCAATTTTTGTTCAGACAGACATTTCGCCTTTTTTTTTAAAAACTGGACTTCTGGGTGCCATTGAAACTCGCTTAGCGTGTTAAATGTGGCACGCGTTTCGAATGTTGCCGACCTCTAGTTTAGTGGTTGTACGTTTTCAATTATATTCTGAAAATTTTATGTTATTTTGTTGTTCAGCGTCTAAATAGTGTCAATCATTTTTCTTTTGTAAATGCGACTTGGCATTGCGCTGGCCACACAATCCCTTTTTATGCCGTGACCACAGAATCATGTGAACACGGCATTACTACGGGCTAAGAAAAGGTTCAAAAGCCTTGAATTAATTACTCGTGTATGAGATCACGACAATAATTCCGTTATAAAGCAGATTTTTTAGTAACCCAAATCATTTTCACCACTATGGATTTTTCCCCGCCAGGGGGCATAGGTCACAAACTAGAGCTATCCGGGCATCTCTTTGCGCTAGTTTTCTCCTCTCTCTCTCTCTCTCTCTCTCTCTCTCTATCTATCTCTCGCTTTCTCTCTCTCCAGTTATGACCCACCAACTTGATGTCTTCTTCCTGTTTACATCTCCATGTCATTTTTGGGTCTGCCTCTTAACAACAAAAAACAAAAACATGGTAGGTTATAATATGTTCATAGACTACTCAAACAAATGTCATACATTTAGATATATTAGCTAAAACACACAGAGCTGTAAGCAGCATAGTGCATGAACAGGATTTCAACAAGATTGTACATTTCCAACTTTCGTTTTCCGGTTTTCCGACATATTTTCTGCGAAAAAAAAAAGTTACGTGATACTGATAATCGAATAGTTCTTCAGAATTCGAGAAGCTATTGAAATATTGACATAATCGATTACATGTCCTATGCCTGCATGACTGTTTCTTTTTCTAGCTCTCTCAGTTTTGTTCGATTCTAATTCTTTTTTTTTTTCGTGACGTGCTCTATTCGTGTCTGAGCAGTCACTTGGCTCGTCCTTGTTGTTCCTCCCTACCCCCCATTTTGACCTCTGTCTCCATGGTTATAACTCAAACAAAACGTAGTAAATTACCCGCCCCTTACCCGGAAGCGCCGATATCCTGCTTTGAAGTAATAAAATAAAAAGTTGGACAAAAAATAATGAAATGAAATATGGATTGTGCTCTTGACTTTTACGAAACAAGCAAAGGGAGGGTATTTGCAGCTTTATAGTGTGTGTGACTAAAATGCTACAAAAGTACTTTAAGACAAGCAGCTAAATTTAAAATAGAATTTGCATTAGATTAACTTCATGAAGTCGTTTTGTTGTAAATATATAACCGCTGTAAATGTTAATACTCGGTGTGAACTATTATAATTTACAATTCACAAATGACTAAATAAGAGGTCGTTTTTTATGGTAGGCTTGCTGTTAGGTGCTCTTGATAGCCCATGCACCTAAAAGTTTTACTTCGATAATATATAAGCCACTAATAGAGTCACGTTGTGTAAAACTTCACCGCTAAAAATTCGTTTTGTTGGAACACGTTTAGTCAGCATAATCAGGAGATTGTGTGGTTATAAAAACGGCCAGATAGCATACAGTTGCCAATACCAATCTCAACCACTATTTTGAGACCAACCAGACACGGTAAAAAAAAATAACAACAGCAAAGTAGCCTATTTCATAACTAAGTAGTTCCCGAAGTGTGCGCCGCGAACTATTTCAAAAAGGCTTTCGTAATATTTCTTTTTCGTTTAAATAGCTAAAATGCTAGCTACATTTAAGCCTATTGCACGAGGTAAAAGCGACGAAGGAAGAACCTTGCTTCACAAAAAAAAAGGTGCCCCGAGTAGGAAACAAACTGGGAACCACTGCCCTAATTGCTTCTAATTGTGAATGCGCCCTGTGAAGTAGTACGCGTATTGTTATTGCTTATATTGTTATAATCTGAAACTGTTAAGCGTTTTCTTACATTCTATAACATTTATAATGTAGGTATTCTTTTTTATTTCTTTTTTTATAAGAAATACTTGTATCTAGTTGTTTTATTAAACATTTGCAACATAATATGTGTGTTGGTGTATAAATTACTCTGAAACTAACCCGAATTGGCTCTCTATGTTATGTTTGTACTCGTAGTCATGCGGTTGTTGTTGTTGTTGTTTTGTAACAGCATTAAGAAGAACATGCTCATTGTTGGGGACAATATCCATCCAAAATGGTTTTGCTTCTTAAATAAACATTAACATACACAAACACACAAAACCCACACTGCGACACACACACGCTGACACACACACACCGACACACACACTGACACAGATATACAAAACAGGATTAATTACTGCGGATCTACGTTATAATTATCTTTAGACGGAAAGGCTTAAAGCGGCCGACAGGGACGCGTATATGATAATTATAATTGGGGTATGAATTATAGTATGTGTTTTAAACGGACATTTTAGCAAGAAAATAAACCTGTGATTGTCCAATACAGGTCCAGAAATTACGTTATTTAGATCACAATCTTTTTGTCCTTTTCAAGCTATAACAAAGAAAATATATAACTGTGATTACAACTGTTCCAAACTTGCCTTTAAATCATAGGTTCTCAGCCTTTTTCGGCTCACCGCCCCCCCCCCCCCAACTTTCTTTTAGTGCCAGCTCCCCCACCTTCCGCCCATCTGGACTATAGTTTCCGCAATTTTTTTAGGCGGACTAGACTTTTGTGTGATTAATTATCTTAAAAAAAACTGAAAAGGAAACATATTGTAAGAATTAATAGATAAAAAAATTGCCTTAACAAAAGGTTTCAATAAATCAATGTGAATCGTTTGCCTGGTGTGTTGCTAGCAATTTGTCTATTTTTGTTTCAAATTTTGGTTGCAAAAGCCTTAGGTCTAATAATCAGTAATAATTGTTATATTACAAAACAGAACTTGTTCGGCATCACTATTGAATCAAATGTGGAAACAATTTTTTGTTAAAGGGAGATGATTAGCCCGTTTTATTTGAGCTAATATTTCTTTTTTTTTTTTCATAAAAAATAAATGGCTTACAATTTATAACTTTGAAATGATCAAACTGTAAAAAGTATTTGAAAATTATATAAATATTATATGACTAAAGAATTTATATGTATATTTTTAAAAATTACAATAACTACCCAGTTTGTTTGATCACTACTTATCTATACCGTTTAACCATATTACAAATCTCCTAAATACGGCTTAAAATACAAAAAGGACATCTCGGTTGAACTGAGATCAAAATATCATTAATATTAGCAGATGTTAGGGCGACAGTGATCGGTCAGCAGGGTTGACAGTCCGGTGAACCAACCACAACATTTGAATCATTGAAGACGTTTATTGAAGTGTTTTAGTTGATACTTGACATATTCATGGGTATGTCAACATAGTTTTGACCTCTTTACGGCATTAGTTTAAGGCCTATTATTTTCGAGCTATTGTTGAAATGTGTAGGGGTCTATTATTAGTATGTTTATGTTGTTGTATGTGTTGCTTGTGCGCGCTCTCGTGTATCGCTGACTTGCGCCACTTGTAAGTTAGGAACTTAATAAATGAATGCACTTTTATTTGAAGAATTAATTTATCTCTTTTTTATTTTTACTTTTAGGTTGTAGAGAATCAGCTTGAGTTGCCGTTCCTGACTGTGCTCCAGCATTTACTAAAGATCGGATCCAGTAATGAGTCGCTCAGCGAGACAGTGTGGTCCACTGTGGAACAACTTGTTGCAAAGGCTACAGTGGTTGAGACAAGGGAAGACGCCCAGAAGCTCGTGACCTCCATCTCGCGCCGCATCGACGGAAGAGAGAGAAGCGCGTCCGGCTCGCGATCCCGAAAGAGCTCCCACACGCCCGCCACCGAGGATGATGTTCGCCAGCGCGATTCAGACGACGCCCCAGCTGTGATCCCCCCGCCGACGCCACCGACGCCCCCACCGCTAAACGGAATGATGCCCGGGGCACCACCCCCACCTCCGCCCCCGCCAGGTGCGGGCGGCGGGCCTCCCCCACCGCCACCACCTTTCATGGGAGGAGGGGCGCGCCAGGAGTCAGTTCTCCCGCAGACGAACGTCCCCAAACCGAAACAAAAGATGAAGTCATTGAACTGGCAGAAGATCCCGATCAACAGCGTTATAGGGAAGCCAAACCTGTGGACGGAGGTCAGCAGCCTTCAGAAAACTTATAATATGGACTATGACAGAATGGACGAGCTGTTCGGGGTCAGCTACGACAGCGGTCCAAAGAGGTCCAGTCAGCCCGGAGACGGGCAGCCGGACAGCAAGAAGAAGAAAGAAAGCACTGAGGTAAGTAGAGGCTTCTTAGTTAGCATTATGGACTGACGGACTGACGGAATTTTAAACTTACGGAATTTTAAACTTACGGAATTTAAACTTACGCAATTTCAAACTTACGGAATATTTAACTAACGGAATTTTAAACTTACGGAAATTCAGACTTACGGAATTTCAAACTTACGGAATTTCAAACTTACGGAATTTCAAAATTACGGACTGACGGAATTTCAAACTTACGGAATTTTAAGCTTACGAATCTTAAACTTACGGAATTTCAAACTTACAGAATTTTAAACGTATGGACTGACGGAATTTCAAACTTACGGAATTTTAAACTTACGGACTGACGGAATTTCAAACTTACGGAATTTCAAAATTACGGACTGACGGAATTGCAACTTACGGAATTTTAAACTTACGAATCTTAAACTTACGGAATTTCAAACTTACGGTATTTCAAACTTACAGAATTTTAAACATTCTGTATGGACTGACGGAATTTTAAACTTACGGAATTTTAACCTTTCGGAATCTTAAACTTACGAAATTTCAAACTTACGGACTGACGGAATTTTAAACTTACGGACTGACGGAATTTTCGGACGACGGACGTTTGAACACGGACAAAGGACTTTCAAACACACAATTTTTCAAACTAACGAGCGTTTTGGATGACCGTAGGCTATAGGCCAATGACGGACTATTCGTAGGTCAAATCGGACTACCGATATTTGTACTTAAACTGTGAATTTTCGCAGCACATTTTTAAATATTTGGATTGGAGTGAAAGAAATGAAAACTTGTAAAAACTAATACTAATAAATGTTTGCAAAACGATTTCTGTATACTTCTTATCTTATCTTATGGTGCTAACGGCACGTTCCTACAGCAGGCCTATTTACATGATAATATGACCCACGTCTCAAGCGTCGCCATATTGTATCAAATAGCGGATAACTCTATAACTGAGACGACTATAAAACATAAACCTTTATATATATCACTACTTGAATGGTACTTGTTAAAATGACACTATCCGGGCCACGCTACTGACCTTCCAGAGGGCATGTACGAATAGGAATAACTTATAACAGTTCATAAGAAGAAAGAAGCAAAGAACAGCAGAGGTCGATGACAAAGCGTCTGCTGTATATTACGACATTGACAGCACGGTTAACGCACTACCTACACGGCTGGTTGAATTTATTTAGAAAACATCGTTTTCTCGAAACGGAAAAACACATTACCAAATTTTAGCACGCAAGGTCTAAAGTATCAAAGTCCGCAAGGCTAATGTATTGAAAGAAATCAAAGCAATGTAACAACGTTTTCTTTCATTTGAATAAATGGGAGTATGGGGGAGCCGAGGAAGGGGGGGGGGAGAGAAGGGGCGGGTGCCAGTATTACTAATAAATTGCGATGACATGTTTAATTTAATGATAGCGTAAAATAATGGAATGCATAAAACCAGTTCATTGAATTTTTTCTTAGTGAAAAGAAACATGACGTTGATAAAAAAAAATATCGTTTGAATTTCAGCTATAGTAGTACAACAAATCTATGTATCTATACAATATATATATATATATATAAGACCTATAAATATATAGGCCTACACAAATACAAAGACAAATATATATATATATATATATACCGTTTTATTAATATTAGTTTATTACTACCGTAATAGGCTATAGCATCTTTGACATAAAACCTTTTAACACCCTTTCACCATTCAAGCAAAATTTGGCGGCAAAAATTGAATTCTCTTAAGAAATTCAAAACTCGTTGGCTTCAAACTGAAAAGGAAAAACTATACCAGCCTAATGCACTCTGCTTGCAATAGGGTTGGGTTAGCGGCGGGGGGGGGGGGGAGAAGACAGGGTTAATATAAAGTGGGGAAAGGCGAAATTATAAAAGCTAAGGCACACCTGTCTCTCTTTTAACAGACGAGTTGTGCATTTACATAGTTTATATGTGACGACAATAAAAAAAGACGGATCTACTTGTTTTAGGGGGGGGGGGGTGGAACGGTGGCCGTGCGGTAGCGCGTTTAGCTGGCGTGCCAAAGATCCTTGGTTTCGAATCCTGGTGAAGACCAGTATTTGCTCTCGTGTGTGTGTGTGTGTGGGGGGGGGGTGTCCCCGAGTCCACCCAGCTCTGATGGTTAACCTGACTTTAGTTTGAGGTAAAGTAAAAGCGGCTTGGGTGCCTTGTGCTGGTCACACAATTTCCTAGTATGCCATGGCCGCAGAAACTGATGAACGGTGCTAAACTTCACAGATCAAATTGGTCCAACGGATTACTAGACTTTTGAGTCTCGCTACTTGGGGACTTATTGGAATGATCTCTCTGTTTCTTCCTTTCTTCAAATGTTGTATTCAAATTGCACTGAGTCAGCCTTTGCTACTGACAGCGCACATGTTATCATATAATATATACAAGTCTAGGTGCATTTATATGTGTGTGTTAGTTACGGTGTTTTACAGTAACCGCGTTTTTTGAAGACTTTTGTGAATAGAAAGGGTGCGTAGGCGGAGCTTGTGAAAGAAGTAGGTATGTCTGTGTGTGGGGAAGGGGTGGCGGATGAAAAGTGGAGGGGGGGGGGAGTATGGTATCTGGTCACACACATACACTAAATTTGACTGGGTGTGGGGAAATGAGAGAGAGAGAGAGAGGGGGAATGGGTATGTCAAAATTTTAATCCACGGTTGAATGACTGCAGTTATCAGATTTCATAATTTTTTTATTATTATTTCTATATATATTTTTTTTGCTGTTTCGTCTTCATTTGACCTTCACCCTCTCCAACTTATCATCAACCCATCCCCCTCACTGTCTCCCCCCTCCCCCCCCCCCCCCACCAGCACAGCGTTGCAACCACCGTTTTCATTGGATTTATTCTTCTCTTGAAATAACTCTTTTTTTTTTTTATCTTCTATTAAATATGTTTGGGTTTTTTTCCCCCTAACTTTTCTTTCCAGCTCGAAACAGTCTACCGCGTCTTTTCTTATCCTCTTTCTGTCTTGTTTCGCCTGGGTTGGCCCTACGGCTTCATGGACATTACGTGTATTAGGCCTTAAGTCTCTTCGCCATCTTGTCTTCCACGACAAACATGGATTCCGCTATGCTTGATCCGGTTCCAGAAAATGGAGATGACAGTATGGTAAGGGTTAAAGTTAAAGTAAACACATAAGTAAATATACGCAGCTTATGTGTGTGTTTAAGTTAGTAAGGTTTACAGTCTACAAGCGATCCAGACATTTTCATTCATGGTTAGTGATAGGAAATCTATATTTACTGATTGTGATAGTTCACATAGGAAATCTTTATTTACTGATCGTGATAGGAAATATTTATTTACTGATTGTGTTAAGGAAATCTTTATATACTGTTTATGAATAGTAAATCTTTATTCGATCTAGCTGATTGTGATTTGGATTATTTCACATAATACTGTTTGTGATAGATTTGTGATGAGCTTGTGATATATTTGTGAAAGGTTTGTGATATGTTTATATGTTTGTGATAGGTTTGTGATATGTTTATATGTTTGTGATAGGTTTGTGATATGTTTATGATATGTTTGTGATAAGCTTGGGATATATTTGTGATAGGTTTGTGATATGTTTGTGATAGGCTTGTGATAGATTTGTGATAGGTTTGTGATAAGCTTGAGATAGATTTGTGATAGGTTTGAGATATGTGTATGATATGTTTGTGATATGTTTATGATAAGCTTGTGATAGGTTTGTGATAATCTTGTGATAGGTTTGTGATATGTTTGTGATAGGCTTCTAATAGATTTGTGATATGTTTATGATTTGTTTGTGATAGGTTGTCTATGGGTAGGTGTGCTTCTATTATTCACAACACTTTGAGCATAAGAGCTATTTTTTGTTGTTGTTTTCAACGACACCTCAACTATTAGCTGATCGTGTTATTAATCCAGCTAAACTTTCAACACTTGCTTCTTTAGCCTAACCTAGTGTAAACATTCTTTACGTTTAGCTGCTCAGAAAACAAACAAAAAATGTAGGCCTATTCAAGATCACCATAAGTCAAGGCCAAGGGCTATCTTTGAAAAATATACTCTCTTGTTGTTAGTTCATTGCTGTTGCTCATTGTACTTGTTGCATTTGGAAAAGACCATATCTCAGACAGGCTAATCCAGTATGCATATTAAGAAGCTTGGTTACCACTTGTACTGTGCCACATTTGACTTTAAAATTATTCCACTTGCAAAAAAGAAAAAAAACAACCTTTTTTCCAGTCAGTCAGTCGTTTTTTCAAAATGAATTATTCAAGGGAGTGAATTTTAATTCTATGAAAAATCAATATGGGTTGTAGAGTTGTAGAACGTTATTCAGCAAAGGTTGCGAAACTTTACCAGTGTATATCTAAAGGCAACTCTTGTGAGTTGTTGCATTTTTTTAACATAGACCTGGGTTATTTCTTTTTTTTTTTGTTATTGTTATTGTTTGGTTATGTACGAGTCTCGTCTATGGGACTATGTATAAAGTATAAAACCCAAACATCGGCTTTAAAAAAAAAACATGCTTGAAATTATTAATTGACTGTGAATAAGTTTATTAAAACAAACATGACCTCTTAAAATAAAAAATAAGAACAACCTATTTCGGATTTTATCTGAATGCACACGAGTCATGACTAGTCTATTATTGATAGGACGTTTATTTATTAAATAATAAATATAGTATAATAAAATTATAAATATTATAATTAACTTTTAAAAAGACCCTACTATATACTAAAAATTTTTGTCTTTTTTTTTCTAACCTATTTTTTTAGTATTCTTACTGTTAGGTTATTGTTCTTTTCTTGTCTTTTGTTTGTGTTTTTTAATGCTCAAAATATACTTGGAAACAAAAATAAACCTATCCCTTGATTGGCTTGATAAGAACAATGTAGCGTCCTCCACACACAGTCATTACGTGTGTTCAGTTTTATTATTGTGTCTACATTTGTCGTCTGATTCATTCTGGGGTCATAAACGTCAGCCGTTGACATGCTTTTACTGCTGTAAGGCGGTAATTAGTGTGTTTTCATGCTATGGAATTCTATGATAACGAATTGGAGAATAATATTATTTAAAAAAACTATTAAATAGGAGTGCCCCCCTCCCTTTTAATATCCATACCAATTGTCGACACCCACCAAAAAGCACAAGGTAATCTAAGTTTCAAGCGTTAAAATAAAAGGTGTAACTGAAATGTGTAATTTTTTTTTTGTTGGTATCTTTTTTTTAATGTTGTAGTCTTTGAAACTGCTGTCACAAGTTTCAACACATATTTTGTCCGCCCACAAACTTACCGACTTATCAAACGTAGGGTTTCGGTTGTGTCAGTTGTGTCCCTTTGTCCTCTTTAGTTGCGTCTGGTCGTGGGTAAAATTTATGTATTTTTCAATGGCAGTAACTAAGTCTTTTAACACACAGACAAACACAAACACACACACACAGACATCAATTTCCCCATTCTCCAAATCGCATTTCATGAGATTAATATAAAAACTAAAAAAGCAAAATATAATACAAACAAAAACAACAAAAAAACCAAGGGAAGTGAGCTAAAAATAAACACAGCTATAACTTGAAAAACACAACCTTTTCGTTTTAGTTTAAGCTCGCTATAAGGTCGTGTGCGGCTATGTCATGCAGACAACAGCTTTTAAATAGGAGAGACACAATTTCTCTTTTTGCTCCCCCTCCCCCCTTTTCGCTCCGTCACCCCCAACCCCCCACCCCCTACCCTCTTCCTCAGCAGGATATGTATCCTTATATCCTTAAAACTGACACGGCCTACAGAGCCCGTTTAGTGTCTGCCAGTGACAGTAAAAATGGCGACATTCCAAATCCTCGTACAATGAATAACGCAATTTGAACGTCATGCAATACGTTACATAACAAATTCTCAAAAGAAACTCTTTAAAAAAAAGGATAGTTACAACAACTGGGTACTTTTTTAGTTGGGGAACGGGGTGGAGGGGGGGGGGAATGATGGTAATTTTCTGACCTATGTTTCAGTAAAGTGTAGCAACTTTTGCTTTTGGTCGTTAGCAGCCATTGTTTGCCCGAACATTGTTTGTCGTTTTTAAATTGCGAATTCGCACTATGTCAGAATGTCCAGGATGTCATTTGCTCACTTTGTCGTGTGAATCAACAAAGTCTTTCAGGAAACCAATCCACCATCTGTCAGCTGACATTTACTCCTTGTGTCATGTGCCATGGCGAAACATTCGCCCATATATCAGGATATCCTTTTTGTTTTTGCCACTTTAGTCTATGGCATAGACTCCATTCTGTGGCTTTCCAATATAGAGCGAATTCACTTTAAGCTAAGATGTCATGTCCTTCACCGATTTTACACAAGGGTGTTCTCTCTCTCCCTCCCCCAGCGATCTGTAAAGCAAGAGATGATCTCGCCTAATTTGTTTCCTTCCTTACACAAAGCCTAGACTATATCTTAAAATTATTGTGTTGAAATTTTTTTTGCATATGACGTCAATGAAGGGAACGAGAAACGGAAGCGCTGAATACACCATCAGAGATTGAATTTACCTCAAATTTTGAGAACCCAAGTTTGGAATTTCGTGGCTAATCCTTTGACTGGTCTATCCACAACCCCGTAACCCTTTCAAATATACACACATAATATAACAGTAGTTGGGTTTATTTGTTTATGGGGGTGGGGGCTGAGGGGGGAGGGGGTGAAGGGTAATGTGATCTTCTAAAGAAGCGTTAGATTACAAAGATAAAATGAAATGAAGGGTGAACAGAATTAAAAGCCGAAAATATACCAAGCTGCATAGGGTTTTTCAGATGCACCAAATCTCACAAAGCTACTGGTTTCACTTACATTAAGTTACATGTGCATATACATGCAAATACAGTAACGCAACACACACACACACACCACACATCTTAGACATTGCTTTGGTTAAGTTATATAGGCTACCGAGTGACTACATTAACACTTCTTATACAGGTCGTAAATTTCTCAGAAAAAAAGCCATTAATTAGAATTACGATTTCTTTATTTATCCAAACAAAATACACGTAAACATTCACTAACTATTGTTTACTGCAGTGTGTTCTGGTTTTTTATGTGAAATGTTTTAAACTTGAAAAAGGGTCGAGTTTACTAAAAACGAGAACCCTCTCTAACCGTGACGGGGTCGTACTTTTATTTTCGTAAATACACAATTTGATGTTAGAAACGAGCCCAGAATAGACAGTACTAAGTTGCCCCTGTGCCAACATAGCTAACAGTTTCAAAAATAAATAAATTAAAAGCCTTAATCTCGGTCTAGGTCCTAGGTGGTTTTTTTTTTTCTCCAAAGAAGACTGAAATTCCACAAGAGATACAGACCTATATAAGTAGGTGCAATAACAGGGGCTTGCTAAGCCAGTGATGACGTCGGTGCGCGCGATGCAAGCTTTGATCTCTCTTCCTTCTGCAAACACGACCGGAAGCGTGCTTCAAATGACTTTCTCCTATCAAAATCTGCTTTAATTTACTTTGGCGCGCTTTCTCCTCGATCTTGGTGTTTGGGGGATGGGGTGGGGGTGGGGTATTCAACAAGATAGAATTTGACTTTGAATTATAAAAATAGCACTTGTGTGTGTGTGTGTGTGTGTGATTTGCTAATGCGTCGGTTGTGTTAGATTACGTGGAGCATTGGTAGGATTGTGAGTTAGTATCTTAGAAAAAGCAACTATAACGTCACTTCCAATCAGAGTCGACTCAAGGCACAGGCAAATAGGGCGGTTACAGGGGGCGCTATGTGCTAAGGGGCACCATCGAAGCTCGTTTAGAACAAAAGGGGGGGGGGTAAAATGATACCCACATTTTTGCTTCGCTATCGTCTCAGTTAATAACGAACTCCACATTGGGCGCCGTAGAGGTCTGTTGAGAATGGGGGCGTTGATAAACGCTAGGGCGGGAATGCACTTACCTATATTTAACACAAAATTCCACTTGTCAAAGGCACCAGCCATTACAGAGCATTCAAGTGTGTTTCCCCCTGTTTTTCCCATCCTACAATAATCCTAATTTTCATTGCCCAATCTGGTACGAGATATTTTTCTTGCATCAAATCTGTCTTATAGTGAGGAAAAATATAATCCCAGCTTCATTCACAGTACTTGAATGTTGTATTGACAATAGTAATGTAGTCTAGGTTATCTTGTGTATTGATCGTTCTTGATTGGTCATTTTGGCATTTTAGCTTGTCCCAAAGCATGCTGGACTATTCATTAAGATCGTAAGTGAAACAAACGCTGTCTTTACTATTCTTATATTAGGGAAGCAGCTATAGGGTGAGCATAAAAACATTAGAGGCTTCAAACTGTAGTTCAACCACATGACCTGCCCCATGATTTCAACAACACATTAAAGTCTAACTTAGCAATACAACACAACAATAATCTATTACAATGCTCATTTAGACTCGACATAAAGATAAAAATATTTTCCTGCTCCATATGCAAGAACAAACGCTTATTATGTCTCTTTCTTCCCAAGTGGCATCTGGGGGTGAAATGGGTTGCCTGAACAAACCAGAAAAACCATTTACTTAACATAATTTAAAACACTAATCAAATTGCAAGACCCAAGACTAGACTCAAACCACGGGTAATCGTAGGATGCAATAATTTTCCGTATAGTACTAGCGTCCGTAACATATAAGAAAAAATTGTCCTTTTTTGAAATCCATTAAACCTAATATTTTTTTACGATTCGTATAACATGATTTTACTGGACACTTTATATTATATATGTGTGTATATGTGTTGCATAATGTCTACACACACAGGTACACACTTTCACGTGTGTAATATCGACATTTAAAACCAACTTTGATCTAGTGCCGTCGGCGACGAAGTCTCTTCCTACTGCGTCCCTTTTTTTTTTTTTTTTGCAAACTTGCAACAAGCAGGACTTTGATTTTCTTACAATTTGAAGAGGTAAGATTCCGACACCTAGACCCAGGCTTTTTTGTCACGTATCTTTCGTTTGTGCTAAACCAGACATGTGGCTGATAGTATGTTACATTATGACCGATGACCCTCACATTTTTTTCCTCAAAGCTTAATAAGTCTACCAAGAAAAATTGAATCTTTTTTTATACAGCTTTTTAAAAAAAAAATGCACTTACACACAACATACACAAAAAAACAAGACCAAAATCTACTATTATTAATAAAAAAAAAGAAGTTAATATTTTCCATGAAGATATAAAGAAATATGCACCATAGTACTTATTAATAAAGCCTACTTCCAAACGTAATCAAAGAGCCAGCCCTTTTTTAAAATTCGAATGGATATAGGTCTAGGATTAAAAAAAAATAGTTTGTTAATATTATTTGAATATTTATTTAGCTGTTCGTATAAAAATGTTAGTGACAGGGGCGGCCCACCAAAAAAAAAAGGGGAAGAGGGGAGGGGTCGGGACGCCTTTATTGTAGGCCATAATTTGAAAAAGAAAAATTTCAGTTGGGTGGGATGTTTGCTAAGTGTGCGTCTGTGTCAACATTCAAGAACTTTTTTGACTTTATTCCTAATGTGTCCCCAGTCTCCTAGTGTTACCAAGGAAATAAAAGAAGAGATGAATAAACCTATTAATGCTTGCTGGAAATGGAAAGTTATTTACGTCTGAAGTGCACAGCTAACAGTCTATGCATCTTTGTATTCAACTGAACTGCATTTAAATATAGACTATAGACACACACAGACATGAAAATCTGGTTATGACTTTTGGCAAACATTTTTTAATACCATTTTGAACTTCGGTACATTCTTTTCATCGGCCATTATTAAGTGTTTTCACTGCGAAATTAAAATACAATTATTGTGAAATTGATCAAAAGTTTAGTGGGCGGTTAAGTTTATTAAATCCGGGTTTAGTGTTTATGAATAGCCCGAGCGGTTTAGAGGGGCCAAATTTATCAAATGGGGGCCTAGTGGGCCACATTTTTTTTTGGAGGGGGGGGGGGGGCAGATTTATCAAATGTGGAGGCTTAGTGGAGCAAATTTATCAGAGAGAATTTTAATGGAGCAAATTTATGACAGGGAGGTTTTGGTGGGCCGAATTCATCAAAGAGGAGTTCAGTGGGCCAAATGTAGGCTTATCAAAGAGATGTTCAGTGAGTTTTCGTTGACTGTGTTATCTTTACCTGGCTTTACCAACATAGCAACACCATTCCGCCATGGGTAACCACCGAAAGTTTTCCAAAAGCATGAGGGGCAGTCTATATATAAAATATAATAGTACAGCCAGAGGGAGGGAGGGAGGGCGACATTTTTTTGTCCGTACAAGCGCCCCAAGTTGGGATAACTCGCCCTTTGTGTGAACGCCAATATGTATGCCTACTCTCCACCGTTTAACAAAAAAAAAATCATAAAACTCCACAAGGAGTTCTCCCCGTTCACCAAAAAAAAAAATGTTATCTTTCATCTCGCAAAGTCAGCGGACCGAAGTGACTCCGGTTCTAACAGTTATGTTGTCTGTTTGAACCTGTTGTAAGCTTAACTGTAACTAACGTGGTTAATACCTATCTTAGAGTAATTTGATATCGAGGGCATTTCTTTATTTGAAAATCGTGTGGTTCTTTATACTTTAATAAATGATGTTGAGTTCTTTATACGCAGGAGTCGTTAGAAAAAAGGTTAAGCCTTAAGGTACTTTAAAACTGTTCTATTGGTTACTTTTGTACAAGTTTATCCAAATGTTTGTATATGTGTGTTTTATCATCTTCTTTATCATTCGCTGTCGCCTGCTGGCCTGGGTCATATTATGCCACAAACAATAGCTCTCCAGGCCTCTCGGTTGGGCTTGTGCCTGTCCTCCAGTTTTGTCCCTTCATACTAAGTCCACTTTCTAGTTCACCTCTTTACTCTTTATGACAAAACATATTTCTTATAAACGTTTATACATATATGAAGAAATCGATTGCCCCTCCCCCCCCCTTTACCTTAAATTGCAATGAACAATGACTCTCAGTGAGCTTTGAGTGGTTCACTTATATCGGTAATTAGAGCAACCGTCTGTCTCTCTGTAAAAAAAAAAATAATTATAAGAATTTGATTGACATGCGCCGCCTACAAATAAAGGACATAAAGTTATTCTGTTAAAACATCACTGAAACTCAAACACACATGCTAATATGTAAATCATCATGTAAACTAACACTATACTGGACGAGCAATGCATAGTTTGCTTTTCTGTTCACAGATAAATATACTAGATGGAAAGCGCAGCTTAAATGTCAACATATTTCTGAAACAGTTTCGTACTCCTCATGAAGAAATTGTACAGATGATAAGAGATGGCAGACGAGAAACGATTGGAGCAGAAAAAATGAGGAACCTCCTCAATTTGCTTCCATCACAAGAAGAGGTTGATACTTTTAACTATAGTCTACTAGTTATCTTTAATGTTATTTAATATGTATTAGGTCATCAACTTTAGTAAAATTAGGCAGGCTATTGGGTCATTTTTTGGGATCTATATGTAGGCTTAAATAATATATATATTTAAGATATATCTAACTATCTCCTTTCTCTCTATATATATTTATATAGATTCGAGTCTATATAGTGATTTCTTAATTCTTTGCCATAGATTTGTTTTAGTCAAAACTTCTTTTAAAAAAAGGATTTATAGGTATACCACTGTAAATAAAATAATTTTTAAATGTTTAATATAAGCACTATTCTTGCGTATGAATAAAAAAAATAAGCTAGATATAGACTCTATAAACAAAATAAAATATAGGGGCCAATATATATCCTTTTTATATTTACAGATTGATGCTATCCATGCCTTTGATGGTGACAGGGAAAAGCTTGGCAACGCTGAGAAATTTTTCATTGTTCTAATGGGTTTGCCAAAGTAAGTTTTTGGGTCATTGCACTTTATTTATATTTTAGTATTTGTTCATATACATGTGTAGGCTATATAAAGGTCTAAGCCTACATATTATGTTAAAAATTGAAATATCTCTAGATGTCACAAAACAAGAAAGACAACTTTACTTTAGCTGTGATCTCATTCTTTTTTTTTTTTTTTTTTAAATTTTCAGTTACAGAATGCGACTAGAAGGTCTGCTCATTATGGAAGAATTCAACACAAATATGGAATGGATTAGACCATCTATAGAAGCAGTGATACAAGCCGCTAGAGGTATTGTGCCTGACATGTAGAAAAATTTATCATCACTAATATTTGCACCTAGCGGCTGGGCTAGTGTTACGAAGTTCCCCGGGTTAGAATTTCGGCAGAAGCTTTGATTTGATCCCAGGTCTGGAGGGTGTCCCTCAGTCTACCCAGCTCAGATGTGTACCCGACAGTTGTTAGGGATAAGTTTGGTGGTTGGGCATTGTGCCGGTCCAACATCCCCTTGTATGATGTGGCCACAGAAACTTGAGAATGCTGTTCCCTTGCCCTACAGATCAAGTTGGTCTGAAAGGGATAGGCCTACTTACTTTGTACTTAATATTTGCACCAGAGTACAAATTATTTGAAGCTTAACATATGCACAAAGATCAGGAGTCTATGTATAAATATATTAAATATAGCTGACAGTTTTTTGGTTTCATTACTTACAGCTATGTCCTGATCAATCTGACTAACATTTTGCAAAAAATTTTACATAACAGTATAATATAAACAAATAGCTGAATGCAAATTGTTTTTACGTCAACAGACATTCAAGAAAGTAATTCCCTCAAAGAGCTTATACTGCTTATTCTCATATCTGGCAACTATCTCAACTCTGTAAGTATTTCTCTGTTCAATGTAGCATAGTTGTGTTATTACCTCAACACTGATATTTAAAAACTCTTGGAATACTTGGAATACCACACTTCCTTGTTCATGTCTTATTAATAGACATATTCTCCCTACAGTTAATTGTGTAAATAACATGTTTTTTTGCCTCTCCAACAGGGAAACTATGCTGGAAATGCGGCAGGGTTTAAAATCTCATCTCTCTTGAAGCTCACAGAGCTAAGAGCCAACAAGCCTGGGATGAATCTTATGCACTATGTGGCACAGGTAACATTTTACACTCTGATAAACTCTTGTATTTGTATCCAACCTTGCACTCCATGGAGTTGCTTACCTTATAGATGTTTATGTGTCTATTAAAAGCACGCAAATTAACAATTCAACATACATTTATTATCATTTTTTGGCAACTAGATTCTTCAAGTTTTAACTTGTTTTAAAAGTTTTAAAAAAAAAAAGATTTCTTTCTGCTTTGATTTCAGGAAGCTGCTGAGAAAAATCCAAAACTTCTGAAATTTCCAGAAGAAATGAAATTTTTGAAAGATGCCTCAGGGTATGTATTTTGAGATTAGCATTCTTATTGCAGAACAATAAATCATATCTAAAATTTATTTGAAATAAAAATAATTTCTTTAATACTTTTTAATTAAACTATTTTTAAAAAGAAATGTATTTAGGTATTCAAAATTTACAGGTTTCAAAAGCTCATACGAGAAATAATATTCTAAATGATTTACTTTCAAGTCATCAAAGAGACAAAAAAATAGTGTTATTGAATCGGCTTTTGACTATGTTTCTATTATTAACCAATAATGGATAGCTTTTATTTTTGTTAAAAAATATAACATGTCATAACAATCATTTGAGAAATTGGAAAATTTGACACTGACAAAACACCCATCTATTTTCACCCATCTGATATATGTCACAAAAATAGTGTTTCCATTTTAGTGTCAGATTGGAAGCAAGAGGCACTCTTTTTGTTTTTCTCTCTATTATTCGATTAATCCTTCTGTTTCAGGGTTTCTGTGGAGACGCTGACCTCTGATATCAAGAACATTGCAAACAAAGTAAGGGCCATCACTGAACAAATATGTATGGCTGGTAGAGATTTTCAGCTACAGATGCACGGTTTTCTCAAGGTAACTGTTTTGGTTATGTTGCATTCAGAAATGACTCACTGCCAGTTTTGGAATTAGATACATTTTTAGATTGGTCTATTTGTAAGACAAACTAACATTTAAATTCAACCATGAATATTATTATGGATCAGTTTTTTCAGACGGAATTGCTTACTTACTATGAAGATTAAAAAGGGGTTGAAATCAATTAAAATATATGATGTGTTTCCAAAAATCAATAAATGTATCACTAAGTTTGTTTCCGTTTCTCTAAATAAGGATGCCAATATTGAGGTTGTGGAACTGGAGGATGATTTGAATGAGATTGAGGAAATAAGGACAGAAATGGCCACATATTTCTGTGAAGACATAAGCATCTTTAAGCTTGAGGAGTTCTTCCGAATCCTTCAAACATTCTGTGACAAGTTGAAAAAAGCACATGAGGTAAGAGGGGAGACGATTCATAGATTTTTAATAAACTCAGGTCTCAAACTGGATTGCAAGATTGTGTTTGTTGTATTGATTAAAGATTGTGTTTGTTGTATTGCTTAAAGATTGTGTTTGTTGTATTGATTAAAGATTGTGTTTGTTGTATTGCTCAAAGATTGTGTTTGTTGTATTGATTAAAGATTGTGTTTGTTGTATCTTTATTTGAAAAATATATATTTTGTATGTTTTAATTTTGCAGGAAAACGTTCAAAGGTCAATACAAGAAGCTAAAGTGGAAGAGAAGAGAAATAAAAGAGAAAATGAAGAAAAACGAAGATCAAGTAAGTTGTAATAATTCATTTGTAGTTTAGTGACTATTTTAATTCGATAACAAATATACATTTCCAGTGAACATAACTGACTTTTGGAAGATCATGAATTAATGTCAATTTAATGTAATAAATATGGTATTTAAAAAAAAAATATCCTCTATGTTTATGGTCTCATTCATAGCTTTGAAGGAAACTTTTCTTTTTCTTTCTGAAGATAATTGAATCCTATTTCATATGCAAATTTGTTTTTATTTCAAAAACCTAATGCAGTAGTAATTGTTACTATTTTTTTAAAATCATTTCAGGAGATCTGTCAGAACCAAGCAGTCAAACAATGGAAAGATCGTTATCTACAGAGAAGAAGGGAACTATTTTAGATGTGCTTCTTGCAGACGTTCGAAGCGGCTTTACCTCCAGCAAACTAAATGATGGAAATTTTTCTGTGACAAAAATTACTAAAGTGAATCTTAGCAACACACCAGACCTATTGAACATATTAACTAGTGATCTGTCAAATTCAGATAGTAATGGCGGCATATTTGTGCGCGGTGATTATGGTCGAACAAGCCAAAGAAAAAGACGGGGAGAGGGTTCTGTTGACAGTCCTGTCAATGGAGTGTCCCCAACTCCAGACTCCATACCTCAGGATCTTTTGGGACAGGAGTCTCAGCCAAATGAGCAGCAGAAGCCAGAGACAGCCTTTGAGCGCTACGCCAGTCTTCGTAGGCGCAGAATAGAGCGCAAGCAGAAGAAACCTGCACTAGAAGTGATTGGTGCCGATCGTGAACGTGCCCCTTCACCTTCTTTGCCGACAAGCACCTCTAGCTCTGTCACGATGAGACAAGGGAGAGATCATTCATTAGCTTCACATTCCGCAGAGAGGCCCAAATCAGATAACCAGTCAGATTCAAAGGCGAGCACTTTGCGCCGTACACGCAGCGTTATGGACAGGCCTAAAAAAGAGCAACACAGTGAAGATGAATCAGAGGCATTGATTAATAGACTGAAACAAAAGCTGGGTAGAAAAGATGGTCGAACTACACCAACAGATGAGCCAGATGGTGTCAAAATAGAAAATGCCTCTTCTGTGAGAAGTACTACACCTACTTCTCGAAACTCATCAAGGTGGAGGAATAACATTCCCGTTTCAGATATAAATTCTCCACTAGAGCCTATCACTGAAAAGAATCCAACATTAGAGGACTTTACCACAGAAGCACAGATAAAAGCTGTTCAAAAAACAAGAGATACCACCAGGTTCCGAAGCAGTATAGATCCAACAGAAGTGAACAAATTCTTGAATGATTCTTCTACCCATGAAGATGCTAGCAAACATTCTGTAGATGACCTTGATATGAGGTCGCAACCGGTCTCAAAGTCTGTAAGGCTTCAGATGAGTGAGAGGGCGGGCACAAACATTGACCAGCTATTGAAAACAGTGGAGAACAC
Source organism: Anisus vortex (assembly GCA_949126835.1). Taxonomy (NCBI): domain Eukaryota; kingdom Metazoa; phylum Mollusca; class Gastropoda; family Planorbidae; genus Anisus; species Anisus vortex. The sequence continues at coordinate 14,551,084 of OX421502.1, read as the reverse complement.
CCAAAGACAGATAGACTGCATTGGTGTAGCTGGACCCATGCAGAAGACATCAGAAGCACAAAAATCCAATGGGCTCCAAACAGCCCAGCCACAGGTGGCTGTGGTGGCTCACGTCAGTGCCTCTGTTACACCATGTATACCTGAGCATGACCTTAAAGCCAAACGAGAAATGAGGAAGAAACGTTCAACCCTCTCAATGGAGGATGTAAAGGCAGCCATGAAACTTGAGCCTGTACTTAGTAAAAAGGAAATTGCAAAAGACAATGAAAACTCTGTATCAAAACATTCAAAAAGTTATAACAATGCAACTATGCCTGCTTCAAAAACTCCTCCTTCTCAAAGGAAAGGTTCACCTTTGAAAGAGAAGGAGAATAAAGAGATATTGCGGAAAGAAACTGGCAACAATAAAGAGTTAAGCAAAGCTGCCAAGCTAGCAGGAAAAACTAAATTTCGTTCACAGCGCTTTGGTGCTCCCAACACTTCAGATTCCAACTTTCGTGCTCGTAGTAATGTGGAACCTGATAGTGTTGACCAAGCGCTTATGGAACTGATAAGTAAGAGCAACATGAGCAGATCCAAATCTTTCGATGAAAACGTCGATGAGAAGAGTTTGAACAGCAACGGCATGCGCAACAGTGGCAGTGCACCTGATACATCTCAAGAGAAGCAAGCGGTCTCACGAAACAGCAGCAAGAGGCTGTCACTCGATGGCCGACGTAATGGCCTGTATGTGCCTGATGATGATAGTGACTCTGAGAGGAAATCTAAGCATTCCGCAAAATCAGCCAACACATCGACAGAAACCATCCCAGGCCATGCCGATTCTTCACCTGAGCAGAAGAGAAAAGCTGCTCAGAGTAATTCTGCTCCTATTTCTAGCTCTGATGAAACTGGACAACATCGAAGACCTAGCAATCTGATTCCTGCAGATACTGGTCCTAATCCTTTCAGGAGGTCACACAGTCTACTTGACAAAAGTAAGCAATATGAAGAGGACAGTGATGACCCCAATGCCTATATGGCCAAGTGGAGATTGAAGAGAGAAAAAACTAGAAGAAGCATGTATGACAACGTGTATGACAGTGAAGTCAGTACAGAAGCCGGCTCAAGGAGCAGCTACGCCAGCAGCAAAGATGAAGGCTTTGAGTCAGGCTCTCTTTCTCAGCGTACATCAATGAGCAGTACTCTAGAGGCAGAGTACAATATGGTGATAATGAGAAAAGCTGACACCACAAAACAAAATGTAACAGGGGATAAGACTTTATCTGGTCCTCAAATTTCAGGCCTTTCTGAAGAGGATGACCGCAAGAGTAGAACTGAGTACTGGACAGAGCAAACGGTTATGGTTAGCCAAAATGGTATTAACAAAGAAGTCAGCTCAGATTTAAGTGAATCATCCTCCATACTTTCCCCTGACAGTGGAATCAGTACTGCGAAAGAGGACTATTGGAGTGATGATACCAGTACCTCTGTCAAGTCTACAGACAAATCACCTGTGGGGAAAACAGCTTCACCAAAAGATGTAGCTGCAAAGCCTGCAAAAAGTAAACCTGTGCCAAGTTACATGATGCCTGTAAACAGGACTCCTGCTAGACCTGCGTCAACTACTCCGGAGTCGTCACTAAAGCGTGATACACCCAACAGGACATCTGTCATGGAAAGATCCGTCACGCCCACCTTTAAGCGTGAAACCCCAGTGAGAGCTTCAATGAAAGCGGAACTCTCAACAAATACGTTTCAGCGAGGAAGTGTTGCACGAACATCTGTGAGGGGTCCAAGATCATCTTTAAAGCTTACTCCAGACTCACATGAATCAGCTTCTGCTACAGTAAGGCAAAGAACTGATTCTAATGCAAGTGTGACATCAAGATTGAGTGCAACATCCAATGCAAGTGCAACACGATCCAATGTTTCTTCATTAAGTAAGCCTAAATCTATTTCCACCCCATCACCACAGAGCCACTCTGCATCTGCTTCTTCAAGGCTGTCTGCAGGGCCATCCACACCCTTGTCTCGCTCATCCACTCCATCCACAACACCCACTAAAACAACTATCTCCACGCCATCGTCAACACTTTCAAGAACTCAGTCTGTGAGGGTGACCTCATCGCGTAAATCTTTAGGTGCTGACACAAAACCAACTACTTCTGGAAACAGAAGTGTTTCTTCACTGTCTCAGGAGCTCAGGCGCAGCATGACCCCACTTCCCTCAGAGAGCAGCGGTCGCACGACACCACTGCCTGAGAGGCCGCACAGCACAACTCCTATGTCACAAGGTGCAAAAGCACCTTCAAGCCGTAGGTCGTTTATGGCTCCGACTGCTTCCTCTAAAGCCAGGAGTGATGATCAAACACCAGTGCCTCCACCCAGAACAAAGTCGCTAGTTAACAAAGCCTCTCCTCTCACTAGGCACAGCAGCTTGAGAGTTCCCAAAACTACTGCCTCATTGACTTCACAAGAGCTCGCCTCTGGACGAAAGTCTCCGGCAATATTGGGCTCATCAGCTAACAAGCCAGACCATCACCAGTCTCTGTCGACTGTTACCGAACAGGCTGGAGACGAAGCTGCCGAAGAGGAAAATGTAAAAAAATCTGCATCTCTTCTAAAGAGATTAGGCAGAGGCAGCATGAGAGTTGCTCCAATGAACAAGAGCCCTAACAAAACAAAATGACAATTTAAAAGTTTAAAATAACTCCTTATAGAAAGTACTGTGATTGATTTTTCAGTTATCTGAAAACTTCAGGGATATCCACATAAAGCTGGCATAATTTGCAGTTTTATTACAGTTTCCATCGGACTTATATTGAACAAAGTTCTTGTCAATGGATAAGCTTCGGAAATCTGAGCAAAACTGTGGACTCGTTTCCAGTGTAAACTGGACATAAGACATTTTAATAGGCTGCAGCTACTATATTATTTCTGTGTTCAGAAGAGAGAAAAATTATTTTTGCTTATATTTCAATACAATTCATAATTAAGTACATTCTTAATGTGGGCTGTGTTAGATGTCAAGTAATAGGTGCATCAATGGTGCTGATTACAAAAACAAAACAAAATGCCAAACTATGCATCTTTCTCCCAGAGATGCATTTGGGTCCTGGCAACATCAGTTATCTCTTCACGGTCAAACTACAACCACTGTATCACACTCGTGGTTAATTTAAACCAAGATCTCATTGGTTGAAATTAATAGCACCTCCTCCTCCACTAATAAAAAGTTCATTTGGTACAAAACTGAAGGAAACAAAAAAAAAACTTAAAACAACCTAAGCCTTGGTTCATTTTCAGAGCACATAAAAGAAACATGGAAATTTTCCAGTAAATTTATATGCTAGATAGACTCATTGTTAACTATTTTTTTATTTCTCATAATGTTTTATCTGACTTTGATCATATTATACACATTCAAATATATATATTGGCATTAAGTAGATCCGAGAGTGGCCAGATAGTGCTGTCTGCTATATTTTCATAATCAGGTAGCTTATGCTAAATTTAACAACTCTCATCTGGTTAGTTTTCTTTTGTTTGCTTATAAAAAGAGAACAGAATTGAATAAATTAAATAAGCTAACAAGCTGTCACATGAATTTGTGAGTAATACAATGCAATTATAATGCTGGCTTGGTGTCATTGTTGTTTTTAAATATGAGTTTATTGAATAAGTTGTGTAACCCTGTCTTTCACTCCATGTAATATTTATTTGTCTCTACTGTCACGTTTCAAATATCTAAGAGCTCTTTTTATTTGTGCGTATTTATTTTCTTGCGCATGCTGAGACTACAGCTTACATGTACAAAGGCAAATGTCTGTCTGTATATATCTGTTCTAAAGTTCAATTTTTGTAAATATGATATTCTGAGTTTGTAGGTGCTTATGTGTTTGAGAATATGTTAAAACGAACTTCTGACTACAAGCCATATCACTGGATCCATGATAATCTATATTTCTAAAACAAGCTGAACCATGTTTTAGTACAAAATACACTGTGGAATAAATTATTTTTGTTTGTTTGCTGTCTAGAACATTTATCATAATTTAAACATTTTCATATTTAACAACTCATGCATATATTTGGGTATATTTTTAAATTGTGCAACATATCAGATATGTATATTTATTCACACGTTCTCTCATTTGCACATATATCTTGGATATGAATACTGATCTTGCCAAATGATAAATATTATTGTTTGTTATTTTAATTTCTCCCATATTGTTCACTGTTTTATTATGAATGAATTGAGGATAAATCAAACAATTTTACATTTTAAAAAACTACAACCCTGTAATGTTACATACAATTTAAGTGTTTATATACATTTCAGTTTTTTTTTTGCTTATACCTGTATGTAAAAAAAAAAATGCCTTGTCAAATTGTGATAGGTGTGTTTTATACAAAGTTACAACTGCTTATATAGAGCAGTGCTGTGAACAAAAATTGTATGAGACATGATTTTAAGTTCTCTCTGAAAGGGAGTTAAGCCTCACCTAAGACATGGAGTTATCTCACAATCCTTTAAAGAATCTCTGTTTTACATCAATGTTCTTGTGAAAAGTGTAAACAAAAATGTGTGCAGAAATCTAATCTTTTAAAAGATAAAGAAAATGTTTATACTTAAAAGCTTATATGTATTAAGGCTTTGCATTTGTTCAGATAATCATTCCATGTGTTTTGCAGACCAAAAAATAACACCCCTCAGGCAATTATTGTAACTTTGAAATAAATTTGTTTAATATACTTGTTAATAAAAACATTTATGATAGACTGTTATTTTTTAAAAAGCAACAACATTTTTTACATTGTTATGTATGTAACATTTTTACGACTTATTTTTTTAAAAACAATTTTTACATAAATATATTTAGATATTATATAATTCTAAATTTTTTTTGTTACAGCTTACAATATATTTATTTTTTAATAAAACATTTTAGTTACTTTTAGTTTTGTTGAAGCATTTTTATTATCTGCTTTAAAACGACCAATTCTGCCAACGGAGGGGAATCAATTGAACTGAACTGCAGATATATCTATAGATTCTATCTGAGCTTTGATTTAATTTTTTTTTTTATATACTGTAGATATAACAAGATTCTACCTTAGCTTTGATGTAACATATTTTTAGATTGTTAGTTTGTATAAAAGTAGCATTTCATATCTAGGACCTTGATGCCAGCGTCAAATAATTTTAGCATAGAACTGACATAGATATTATAATAATAATATTATGTAGCCTACTATTTATATATCTGTACTCACTGCCTTAATAGAATATGAATAAATCACAATGACATCTTGCAATGTTCACATATTATGGTGAAAAATTGGAATTAAATCATTTAACACGTAGATAATTCATTAACATTTAAAAAATAAAATAATTTCTCACAAAGCTGTGTCTCAGTATGTATCATCAGTGTAATAAATAATCTGTCCCAATAACTCAAGATAAGACACATTTTTACATCACACATGTATATTTTTTTAATAGTTCTTTTTTTAAGAGTCCTTAAAAAGTGCAAAATAAATCAATGAAGTCAAAAAAATGTTTCTTACATGTTGTACTTCCAGTTAAAAACAAAAATCAAGAATGTTAACTCTTGGGGTGACCATTAGTTTTTAAAAAAACTATTTGTATTTAAATGTAATTTACCATAATGAGTTATAAAACAAAATAAGTATGTTTTTAGTAATCAGGCTATTATTAATGTAAACAAATAAATGAACACAACCCTATAAAAGTAACTTGGGGCCTTAGTGTTGTGTCACCTGCTTTATAAAAACAACTCGTGTTTATACTTTTACTGTATATGTATAGTCTCTATATATATACCTTTTGTATTGAATTTGTATTAAAGTTGTTATTAGTATTTTTGAAACATTTTGTTTGTACATAACTGAATTTGACTAATACTGCTATGTAAATTACTTTATGAAAAACGTTGTTTTGTTTTTATTATACTGATATATTTTATTCATCTAAAATCTAAAGCAATAAATAGTATTTTATAAATGGAAAAAACAACAACTCAGCTTTTGAGATATTGTGTTTATGTTTTTCTTATAAGTTACAGACGTTTTTTCTAGGTAGAATATTATTACGTCCCTTTGCCCCAAACTCATGCAGGCTGGGCTAGAAGTTGAACCCTACTGCAGGGCCCTCGAGAGAAAAAAAAGATGCCGGTAGGAGATATTTTCTGGGCCCCCTCCCCCCCCCCCCCCCCAAAAAAAAAAACAACAACTTTTTTTTTCTAACACTAGTCATATCTAGATGATTTATTTGTATTACATACGTTTGAAAAATCAGGAATCTTTTTAAAAGGTCTGTGGATCATTTTGTGAAACTGACTTAAGTGTTACCATTTACCATTAGAGTGTAATCATTTCAATCACAGCCTTACAGGTCTATAACAAAAATACATTAATCAAGTACATAGTTCTTAGTTTAAATTGTTGTAGATCTAATTGTTCCTCCGCTTCAGTATTGATCAGAATGGATCTAACTATTTACAAATATACCAAATCATTCATCTTTTGAATGCTTACTGTTTGGTGAAAAGAAATAGTCAACAGTAAATACATCAAAAGGCCTACATGAATGATAAAAAAGACACAGAAGAAAAAGACTAGTTTTATTAAAACAGGGCTGCCTTAAATTGCGTGCCTTTTTCTTTGCAAAACTACGAATTACAGTGTCAAATGTTATTTGTCTTGCAAAGCCAGACTCAATACTGAGCCTAGCCAAGTTGTTCAGGCGATCCTGACTTATGGTGGACCTAAGGCATTTTTTGATGAGCTAAGTATACTGAAGCTCCTCTCTGCTAATTCTACTGTGGTTGGTGCTGTAAGTGACATCCTCGAACTGACACTTATGTTATGAAAAATTATTTTTTAATTTGGAATTTGGCAAAACATTTAACAGTTCCAATGCACTTAACTGTTATTTACCCAAATTTGCATTGTGAACCATTGTTAGGTGAATTATTTCGTGAAGATAGTCTTCACAACTTTTGTCATTATAATACTTTTCTGCTAACTTAGTAGCTTTATACTTCAAGTCTTCTTCTGACATCTTTTGGTAGTTCTAACGAACGCTGAATGTGTCAGAAATATCTTTGACTGAATTGAACCGAACTGTAAACTGTAAGCCCTCCAATAACACTATCCAATACAACATAAAATATGTGTTTTCGAAAGTGGGCTTCCAAAGGGCATTCTTCTGTTTCATTCATCTCATTTACATATTCATCAGGTTTATCCTCATCATGAAATCTTGTTCTTTTTCTGGCAGTCGTAATGCTATTCCTAAACAATTGTACTTCTATCTGCAGTATGGCTACAACAACCGTAGCTTCATTCCACATTGCTTTCCAACTGTTTTGCAAAGCCTCTAGTTGTGCATATTATAAGCTTTCTATGTTTGTAACTTCCATATCTATAGTCGCATCACAAGCTTGAATGACTTTATTGCAGAAGTCAATAGGGACTAGTATACTGTGCCACACGGCTGACATTAGGATGCAAGTGAAAGAGCCGACATAACATATAGATTTCATGGATTTCGTTTTTGGTTTTTGGAGTAAGATTCAGCTTTAACAGGTCTTCCAAAGCCAACTCAAACCCTGGTAGATGAGCTATAAATGGTTTTACACTTTCAATTCGATCTGACCATGTGGTGCTAGAAATGCCATGGAGCTTTGACAGTATTTTCCACCTCTTGAGGTTGCAACTGAATAATGTGTATTTACATTAATTGTCTAAAATTATGATTACTTCAACCTCCCTTCTTGGCTATCGCACAGGAGATCATTAAAGTGTAAAAGGATCGACTAACTAGCTTTGACTGCCGTACTATTATGCAGCGATATAAAGTATATAGGCCTAGGCTACTAAGCTAACAGGAAGAACTGTAATCCTTTAAGGCTCATAGGTCTATATCTGTAATCGTCCCTGGAGAAAAATAATAAAAAAGAGATACGAAGATATGATTAAAATGGGCATTTCTTATAGCGCCTCAATCCATGCTAATAAATTAATATGCTCGGTGTGCTCTTGGTTTGATTTGCAGTGGCAGATTTATTAGCCAAAAAGAAAGTTGTTTAAGTTATTTTAAAAAGACTATCTTGTCCCAGATTCTATCAGTGTCTTAGATAAACTGTTCCACAGAGAAAGCGCCACTGATTCAAAAGAGTGCACTCCCAGGTAGGCCTACTTCTATTTGTGTCCATCCAAACTGGGAGTTTTGAGGAGTGACTGAGATGAAGAGCGCACATCAAAATTAAGGGCCCCCAACGCCACGTGAGATTGTAGGAGGTTTTTGTTGGGGCATGTCCTCTTAGCTTAATAGTAACAATTAAAAAATACTTGCGTAATTACCAATTTAATTTTAAATTTTATTATTCATGGGCTTCATGGGCCCCCTAAACTCTCATGGGCCTCGTGGGGCCTGCCCTACTGTGCCGGCTTTCAAATCCTCACTAAAGGGCTGGTCTAAAAACCTAAAGTGACACTCCGTCATCTGTATATAATTGTTGTGTGTGATGTTTTTTATTTGATGTTTAGTTAATTTGTGGACTCTTTCCTCGGTCCAACGGCGTCTTCACAGTAATATGAAGAAGAAGAACCAGTGTCATCCTGTTAACAGTCTGAAGTACCGGTATTATAGCTGCAAACTTCTCAGTTTACCGTTGTCTAAACCAACCATGTATTATCAACTAGTATTTAAGTATATATATATATATATATCTTCTTTGCACTCTACAAGTCAGAACTCTAGACTACACTACAACATTTAGATAAAAGCTATACATTATTACAAACAAAGAAAGAAAACAAAAGCGAATAGGGGTTGGGGGGAGGGGGAAATATCTTAATAGTATAGTTTGCACCTTCTTATTTTATGTAGTGGGGATTCACCCTGTGGAGAAACAAAATATCAATAGGCCTAAGGAGCGGATAGTGTTGCCAACACACTTGCTTTATCCCTTAAGTTCTGCAGACAAACAAAAATTTTCTGTCTATTCATATAGTGTATATCAGGGGTCGGCAACCTTTTCATAATAGTGTGCCAAAGTGGGATTTCTAATTCATTAAGCGTGCCAACATAATAAAATTCATACTTCTATAGCACTCAGTTCCTTGTAGAAGAAACTTGAGTAGCCTTTTTGGGGGGCATTCGCGTGCCATTGAATTTTGAAAAATGCCCTGCGTGCCAAGTCTAGCACGTCGGTTGCCAACCCCTGATGTATATAGTGTATATGTGAGGTCGTTGTTGTGAGATATTTTATTAAAAGTCGAATGTTTGCTGGCACGTGGGGGTATAAATAATGTTATTTTGAGTGAAAGGAAATGTGTGTGTTTGGGAAAAAGAACAATATTTTTTTTTGCCACAGTACATAAGTAGCCTACAATAAAGGCATAGTCAAAGACATATAACTAGAAATTTATAACATTGGTAAATAATATAAAATGTTAGCCAAAATAATAATGCTAAATTAATTAATTTTAAGATACCATCAAAGAGAATACAAGGGAGGTAATTTAGTTTAAGGTACAATTTAAAATAAATAAATATATAAAATAGAAATACAACTATGATAATACACTGTTTGTGATCTAACTCGCACTTTTCTTATTAGATCTTAACGTTACATCACTTTCACTCTCTACAAGTTTGCATTGACACAGTGACAAAGTGAAAAGTATCCAAACACTTCGAACCGTGCATCAGTAAGCAGTAGTAGCCTACTTTAGTAAATATGCTTAACTTTTTAAGTTCTTTAAAAGATCTAGAGTTTAGAAGTTCCATTTTTTTTTCATTAGATCTGTTATATTAATACTTTTTTTAACACACTTTTTCTGTTAGCTGCAGAAGTGTTCACATTCAAGTAAATAGTGAAATGCATCTCCTATATCAGTAGTGTTGTTGCAAAAATATTTGTGAATGAATGGCATTCGGGTATGCATGCTTTTTACGCCCCCCTCCCCCATCCTCCGAAAAGAAAAAAAAGATAGGCTCTACTGGAATATCACTAGAAGACCTAGATGAATTACTCAAATTGGAATCTAACTGGACTGGACTATGTCTATTCACCCAGCAAAGTGTCAACTATCAAAAAAAAAAAATAACACAGTAGGCCTACTTCATTCACGGAAAACACCAAACCAAACTTAAGGTGCAAAGTACTAAGGAGTAATAATAAATGATAAATTGTCTTGCAATCCACATATTGATGAAGTACAATTAAAAAATCTAATAAAACATTAGGCTTCAGAAAAATTAAATTTTACAAATGTAATAAAAGCATAAAACTTAAATGTCACATTATTTAGACATATCTAGAATATGCATCTTCTGTATGGGACGAACCAACTAAATAAGGAATTTAAAAAATTAGAACAATCCAGAAAAGAGCTTCACTACAAGCGAATATTCACAACTTACAAGAGTAACAACAATAGTTAGGCCCTAAATCACTCAACATGGAAACACTCCAGCCAGGTTTGCAGTAAAGAAATATGGCACCCCGGAACGGAAAAAAAAAATTGTGCACCCCCCCCCCATTCCCAAAAACTAATGTAAAAATATACTGGGCGTCATTGGCCCTAGAGAGATAGTTCTAGTGCATATACGGCTTGAGTAGGCCTACTAGATTTATTTCGCCGTTTAGTTGTGTTCTTATATGCATCTAGCGTCTATCTTCTCTGGCCTCTTCCGCCAAAACTCTGCAAGTGGCTCACCATCTGGATTCGGGTTATCATTTGCGTGAGCCTCTCATTGGCCTAATACAACCGCTGGAGTCAATATCGACTGTCTTCTCAGGCCACCGTCTTTATATTCTGCCATATCATTGTAGCACAGCCTTTTGGGGAACTCTCAATGGGTCCACTAATTTTTCCCGTGACCAGGCCACAACGAGTACGGTGAACGCGCTGTTTATTTTGGTTGGTGTCCAGACATCAGAATGGAACACTTTGTCCAGCTGACCGTACGACAAGATGGGATGCAGAAAAATACACTGTTGAGTCTCTATGTAGGCCTATAACGAACGCATTTGATTTAACCCTGAAATTTCTTTATGACAACGGCGGATGCAGGTCTATTGTTAACACAACTGTTATTCTGTAACATGTAAGCCTACATAAGCCTACGTCTAACTTTTTTAAATTATATTAATAAGATATAGTCTACTTAATTTACTTTGTATAAAACTGCATAACGTAGGCCTATGTAGGCTATAGATCTAATAGACCTACCTATGCCTATGCCGAACCCGCCATCCTTTTTTTTTTTCGAAACTTCACACTCATTACGCATGTCTCTGTTATATTAAAAATAAACGCTTAGACCTTATTCATTTTTAATAATTACGAGTACAGTAGCAACAATATGAATGGATACGCAAATATTAAACAGAATTACCAATAACTTTTTGGCCTAATATTTAAATTAGATCAAGTGTGTTGCATTTTTAAGCAATAGAAGGGAGGTAAACATTTTATTTATTTGGGGTTTCCTGTCTTAAAATTATCTTTCTTTCACTCATGTTCGCCAATGTCATGAACCTCGAAAAGCAGAAGTAAACACGGGGAGGGAATTGTAATTTATGGTTTGGCCACTTGGCCAGGTCATTCATATTTATTTTTAAGTATCGAAACTGTAGTGAGAGATTTAAAGTTTTGGAACAGACTAGATTATAAAATGAAATATCCGTGAAAGACTGAAAAGCAAAGAATTTTTTAACTTATAAAATGGAAGTTTCGTAATGAGAATATTTTTGTGTAATGCGGTGTGTTAGCCTATATAGGCCTACTGGTCCTGTGGTTATAGTTCACCGGACTGTCGACCGACACGTTGCAGGTTCTATCCCTGCCGCCCTGCAGGAGTTTTGGGCTAGTGGACGTAGTCTAATAGCCTATAATAACCTTCTATCTAGAATCTAGAAGGAACGTCTGTAAAACTTATATAGGCTATATAACCTACCCAAGCCCCCCTCCCCACTCACCCCATCCCAAGATATGCAAATTACATACAAATCGATTGAATAATGTAGATATTAAATTAGGCCTACAAGTCAAACCAAAATTATTTTTCATTTCAATTAATCAGGTTAATAGGCCTAGGGCCCAGCTATATGTAGGATCCAGTTTAATTTGAAAACGTCTAGCATTATTATTATATATAGGCTAAGTGACCCCAAAATCAGGGTAAAAATGATCAAATAAAAAATTTATTAATTTGTTATTGGCCAAAATGCAAATTTTTTTCTCAAAAAGGCCCTTTTTTTCGAAAATGGTCGTAGGGGGAGCGGTAGGGGGAGCTCCCCCTCCCACTGGCTACGCTACTGATTTTAGGGTCATAGGCGCGACATAGGCCTATATATATTATAGTCAATTTATAATCTTTCATTCTAATTATTTTATTTAAAACAAAAAAATCCAGCGTATAAAATTGCGTTAGTTAATCGGGGAGGGGGGGGGGGGAACAATTGTTAATATAATTTATAGGAGCGGGGTCTCTAAAAGTTTGACAATTGTTAACAGGGGGGGGGGGGTAAAAATTGTTGTCCATTGTTCAAATTGTTGACGCATAGTATAGGCCTAAGTAATTTAATGGACGTCCCTTCAGCCTAATATGGGAATAGGCCTATCATGGCAATTGCCTATTGCATATAGGTCTAGGCCTATATACTATAGATCTATAGCCAGCCCACCATAATTTAAAACCCTTAGGCCTTATCACAATTCGAGACCGGACGTACTACGGATACGCCTAGGAAGAATAATTTTCTGTATCTAACATGTAGCCTATGATAAGATAAGAAGAAACGCGTTTAACTTTTTTTGCGACATCCTAGAAAACTCAGTGACGACACACCGTTTAAAGGTCGTTCCAGGAATAGCTATACTATTTTTAGATTTCCGATCCATATTTTTACTGTACACTATTGAAAAAAATAATTTCTTCCTGGTTCTACTATTGTTTTTATTATTTGGATTGTACCTATTGTGCTAAATATTTTTGAAGGACTACATAAACGTTTTATAATGCTGACATTTCTAATGTAGGATAACACGTTAAACTAGATTGGCTGTTGTGTATGTTTTTTTTCCAAAACATTTTTTACGCTGTTCATTAGTCATGATTAGCATTGCATTGCCACATTTCAGTGAATCATGCTGATGTCGACATGAACATGACTGACATGTTGCCAACCTAGCTTACTACAATTAACAATTACAATATACTACAAAAAAAAAACAACAACAATATTATATTATATTATATTATAACAATATAACAATACTACTACTAGTACTACTAGGTTATGGCAACTTAACTTATGGTGACTTATCACAAGCCATGGTCCAAACCAAAACTTTAATGCCCCACTAAACTAATGACCCGTTTCAATCACTCTTCATTTGTTTAAAGTTAAATTTCAATCCCAAATAAATAAACCCTGCCAGGCTCCCAGTCCCAGTGAGTAAGGCTAATAATAAATAATATTCTTATTAGTATAATAGTAAGAGTATTAGAGCTACCATTGCCATGCCATTAGGACCTAATACTAATATTAATTTTATTTTAATTAATTATCAATGTTTGTAATTTGTATCATATATGAATATATGATATAGCCTATTGAATGTTTTAAAAAATGGAGTGTTCAGGGCGACCGGAGAAATAGGCTGGGAGATATTGTTCCGGCGGCCATATCACGAGATATATTTTTTCAGGCAGACTTAACTCTATCGTGTATTTTTGGCTTAGTGGTTAGCGTATTTGACTGTCAGTCGGGCGCACTGGGTTCGATTCCACACTACCTTTTTTTTATTTCTCTACTTTTTTTTTATTTCCATTTTTTTTAAAGAATGTAAAGAATTTCAGGACTTAAATTTTCCAAAATGTTTTTAGTTAGTAAAATCTTAATAATTATTATTAATTATATTTTAGACGCATGTGGCTTTATGCGGGTCAAGACGGGGGTTTGATTCCCAGCCTAGTTTATTCTTAACTTTTTGTTCAATAAAAAAAGTTAAGGATAACGCTAGGGTTAGGGTAATGTAATTATTGTCCCTGGGCCAGACCGGGGAATTTAGTTTGTAGGCCTACATGATAGTCTTAGGTCTGCCTAAAAAATATATCTCAGCGCTTGTCGTCCGGCGGTCGCATGACATGCCCGCCAGAACAATATCTCCCAATCTATTCGTCCAGTTGCCAGACGCATAGACACTGCCTTTAAAAAATAATTGAAATTGCCTTGTCTTTTGCGCTTGACCATCACAGTCATCACTGGCAACAATGCTATTTAAAGTCAGGCCTATATTATGTATATTAAACTTTTATACTAGTTAGCCTGCTAGTAATTAATATCAGTAAATAAAATTATAACATAATATGTTACTATTAAACTATTTTAATAAAACCACAAACAAGGACTACGATATAATTACCGTATATACTCACGTATAAGTCGCACCCCTAGTTGAAGATTATTTTTCTTTAATGTTGTCATTGACCCGCATATAAGTCGCACCTCGACTTTCAGGGGTCTATTAAACTGTAAATAAAATCATCTTCCTCACATGTAAAGAAGTTGAAATTTCAAGTTGTTTTCAGTTTTTCATAAATAGCCTTTTATACATTCTCCTGTTTGTTATTATGGGGCACGGTAGCCGATCAGCATCGCGTTCTACTGGCAAGCCGAAGGTCCCGGGTTCGAATCCTGGTGCAGGCTAGGATTTTTTCCCGGGACTGGAGGGTGTCCCTGAGTCTACCCAACTCTGATAGGTACCTGACCTTAGTTGGGGTAAATTAAAGGCGGCTGTGCATAGTGCTGACCACACAATCACCTAGTATGCCGTGGCCACAGAAACTGGTGAACGCTGCTTCATCGGACCTATGGATCAGTTCGGTCCGACGGGTACTTTACTTTTACTGTTTGTTATTCTGACATGTAATTGAATGGGTTGTCTGAGCCTGAACTATTCAGGAAAATCAACTAGCTTACTTTAGACATATAACTGACATTATAGGCCTATTATAAATTATTTAAAAACTCTTTGGAAATTGCTAAGAAGAACAATTAACTCATTCTGTGCCGGGGGGTTTACCGCGTTTGTGCCAGACCATTTTTAGACCGCTAGAATTTTTTAGGGTAGCCTTATTTATCCATAAATTTTTAAAGGTATTTGTTTAGCAAGATACCTGTAATTCATATCAAATTAAAGAAAATTAAACAGGGAAGAATAATAAGTAGAAGTTAAAACAATATTAGAAGAATATTAACATCTTAGTAATTTTTAGAAATCAAATTTTTTGTTTAAAAAAAAAAGGAGCAAAAAAATATCGATCTTAACAGATTTTTATATGGTAGGCCTATGCGTAGCAGATATCCTATTCGGCTTATAACCCCCAAAGGTATATCTATTCCAGATCAGAATGCACTTTGAATTTTTAAAAATATCCCATATAGTTTCTGAGTTATACGCATTTTTGTAATGTTAGTATCAGCCGGAAAACGCCGATCCTATACATTTCCATATAGCTTACATAGGGCTAGGCCTAACCACGAATGTTGAATTCTCTAATTAGTAAATAAACCGACAGTCCTGAAAACCAGATTTAAATGATTTAAAGTTATTATCTGGTGAATAGAAATTGATAATTAGAAATAAATTAATTTTAATAGCAAATTTGACAAGTTCCAAGGCCTAGAAACATTTTGAGTAGGTGTGGCTATGCTTCGTGTACAAAAGTTTAAACAGAAATTGATTAAAAATCGTCATTATTATTTAAAAACCAAAAGTAAACCAAGCAAAAAGGAAGCAGAAAGAGTTGTCATTCGTTTGATAATATAAAAAGTTGAATTAATATGCTATAGCAACAAAATAAGCTATGAAAACACAATCCGCGATATATCGTGGATTGGCACGGAATGAGTTAATAATAATATTAGGATGTTTTATTAATACATCATGTTTATTTTTTCCAAGACCATTGCCATTAGACTGCAATTTTATAGGCCAGGAAACCCAAAACTATATTAAAAGCAATAACTGCACTGGGATTTCAAACAAAATTATTCTAAGTCTAATTAATTTCCGCAAGACATTCAATAACTTCATTTCTGGGAATCGGACCAGTACTAGTCATGAACAGAATGTATTGTTGTAATGACATGTTGCAGCTAATGTTATAGTGACTAGACTAAGGATTACAGAAGCTATGGATTGTACCAAGCAGCCTTCGTTGAGTGCCTTCATGAATTATGTGTGTGTCTAGTGCCTGTGACAGAATCCAACATGATTTTTTAAAAAATCATTCCCTTCAGTAAAAATTGAGTGTTACTTGAGGTAAAAGATTACCTTCCAACAAAGCCGATAATTGCTTTCAAAACCAATGACCTTATATAATATAATTTCCGATTATCATTTAACTTAACCCACTAGATGGGCAATCGCACAGACTTTGTTTTATCATCCCTAATTTAATTTTAATTCTATTTCAACTTTGAAGATAATAATGACGTTGGCGTTGTTCTATTTATTAAGTCATTTGCCTTGATTGGCACAGGGTCCATAATGGTTAGGGAAAGTCTGTGACAGTTTGAGAAAATGTATTGGATTTTTCAAGCTTGGGTAAACTGGCTAAGGTTTTGGAAAGTTTGTGAATTTTATTGAAAAGGAGAAAGTAGTGTAAAAATTATTTATTTTAAATTTCAACATGTGTAGAAATTTGTTGTTAAGTTAAGGTGTCCTACCATGTTTTTTTCCTTAAATTATTCCTTGGGGAATTTAAAAATACCAACAAACATAAAAAAAAATGTACTTACTAAGTACACTACCAGACATTCACATATTTCATGCATAAAGTTATTTAGCTAAATGATCAGATTTTGACATATATATACATATCAAACAGCCAATGTTGTATTATCAGGCTAATAATCAGAAATAATGAGAAAAATTAAAACATTTACACTTAGAAAAAAAAACAACTGGATGTATAAACAGTTGTTTTTTTTTAAGTTAAAGAAAAAAATGGAACTGATAAAAAAGCTTATGAAATCCTTCAAATATTAGACAATGACAGAGTATATACTCTGTTTCAATATCGTTGCTACCATCTTCATTAAAAAATATTCCTAATTTTGAAAATTTCTCTTGTAATTATCCATTTGTTTGGAATTTTAAATTATAGGAATATATGAAGATTATTTACAAAGATTACCTTTGGTTCTAAAAAGTGGGAATAAAAAGTAATCCTGTCGGACCAAATTGAGCCATTGGGCCAGTAAAGCAGCGTTTATACTAGAGGATCGTAGCTACAGCATACTAGGGGATTGTGTGGTCAGTACAATGCCAAGCCGCCTTTACTTTACCCCCAAGTTTAGTCGGGTACCCTCCAGACGCGGGAGCAAATCCTAGCCTTCACCAGGATTTGTACCCAGGACCTTCAGTACGCCAGCCGAAGGCACTGCCGCTGTGCCTTTCGTGCCTTTAAAAAAAGGGAATGAGGCACTCTAATTCTAATTTTAAAAAGGCATTCTTTAACTAGGGACGTTATTTAAATCTCTTGTTGGAAAGTAATCTCCTACCATGATTTATTGGTTCATGTCGGATTTGCACAAATCAAGTCATTAAATGCTTTTCTAACTCTAATTAATTTAACACCAATCCCTACATGAGTTTTGCGCCAAGGCTGGCTTTAGGTGGAGAATCTTAAAAGACAAACTTATAAGACTTAGACTTTTTTTTACCAAAATCTTGCTATTGCATTTGATGTAGTATAAACAACGCGGTTTTGACTTTTATGTCTTGGGATGTTATGGGGTGGGGCTGTTTCCTTCAATCTACAATTTCAATTAGATAGAAAGAACACAAAAGGAATATTAGTTTAAGATCAAATAAAAATTTCTAATAACGATATTCAATTTTGAAAAAAAAAAAATCATCCCTTAATTAAATATATATGTGAAACTCGTGAGCCCTTCCTGACGGGCCCTATAGATCAAAGGGGGATACTCTAACTAGTCTAACTTGAAATAAAATTTAGTCATTTAAGTTAGGCATTGTTAAAGGATTTCAAGCATATGAAGGCCAACTCTATCACATCTATCTTGTAAGACCATACATATGCAAGAGAGTATTATGTTTGAGAACTTTTGTATCTTTTTTTAGGCCTTTTAGATGAGGAGATTGAGATGAGTGCAACTCGCAAACAATCCTCCGTCAATGGATATGGGCCAGTCATTAAGGAAGGGGTCCTGTGTAAAAAATCTATCATCAAGAGAAAACTTTTACAAACTCAGAATTACAAGAACAGGCTGTTCAAGCTGACAGATGCTTGTTTAGCTTATTATGAAGGGGATCTACAGGTAGGTTATTGTGACAGGATTGTGTAAGTAGGATATTTGCTTATTGTGACGGTGATCTGCAGGTAGAATATTGGCTTATTGTGTCAGGGGATCTGCAGTTAGTATAATAGGTTATTGTGACAATGATTTGCAGGTAGAATATTGGATAATTGTGACAGGGGATCTGCAGGTAAAATATATTGGCTTATTGTGACAGGGGAACTGCAGGTAAAATATTGGCTTATTGTGTCAGGGGATCTGCAGTTAGGATAATAGCTTATTGTGACAATGATTTGCAGGTAGAATATTGGATAATTGTGACAGGGGATCTGCAGGTAGATTATTGGCTTATTGTGACAGGGGATCTGCAGGTAAAATATGGGCTTTTTTGTGACAAGGATCTGCAAGTAGGATAATAGCTTATAATTGAAGGTAAGATATTAGCTTTGGTTGTGACAGGAATCTGCAGGTAGGATATTGGCTTATTGTGACAGGGGATCTGCAGGTAAAATATGGGCTTTTTTGTGACAAGGATCTGCAAGTAGGATAATAGCTTATAATTGAAGGTAAGATATTAGCTTTGGTTGTGACAGGAATCTGCAGGTAGGATATTGTACATATTTGCAGGAACCAGATTTAGGGTACTGGATCTTTTCAGAAAAAATAAGTGAAATATTATGTGTAGCGTAATTATATAATTAAACATTTTTTTTTTAAGCTTTCCTAAATTGAGATCTTCAAAAAAACAACAACACAGAATGTCCAAACTTTTGTTGCTTAGAATGCTTATGGCTAAATCAAATTTAAATGTTATTAAAGGGATTTAAATTTGATGGTAAAACCTGACATTTCTTTGCGCTAGATAGCCTATGTATTTTGTGCATGATGATAAATACCTCAACTCCTCCACCACCCGAGGCTTGTATCCTAGGACAGCTACCTGTCTAGTGACAAACCTTTATTTTAAAACTTTTCTTTCTCTTCCACACAGAATCCAGGCAAGTTGAAGGGTGAGGTTCCACTGATATTAATGAAGGTGGTCATGGAGATAGAGGACAAGAAGCTAGATGATAGAGATAATGCCTTTCAGGTATTTGCTAATGCTTCTCTGAGCTGTGGATATATAGTTTAAATTAGCAGATAACTGTATTGTAACTTTTTAAAAACCCACCTTTTTCCAGTCTCTGTAAACTAAGAAAGAATGGAACTAAGTTATTAACCTTGCATTTCATATATTGCTAGTATGACATTAAAGTTCTTTATATAAATTTGATGTAATGACTAATAGTTCTCAACACCATTAATACACATAAAATAACACTCCTTCATTTTTCATTAAAGAACTTTAATAGAATAAATTAAAAGAATAACAGAATGAAAATAACAATTTTACAATAGTCCATGGTGACTCCATAGTCTCCTCAGCAATAACACACAGTACACAAGCACAAACACAACTTTTCAGCCGCTATCTCATAACCCCACAGCCTTGCTCTATACACACATACTGGTCTTCCCCACAACATTGACCCACTAAAAAACAACTCACAAACATGCGTAAACACCACTGACCCACAAAACTGTCACAGCTAGCTGTAGGGAACTAGACATTTGATTGCTGAACCTCTTGTAAAGTAACTAAATGTAATGCCCTGTGGTGTGAAACAATGGCTTTTAAACTGGACATGTTGGTTTTCCATCAATGGTATTGTGGGGTCGATCTCACAAACTCCGTCAGATTGTTTATCTTGGTATCTATAGTGGGGTCGATCTCACAAACTCCGTCAGATTGTTTATCTTGGTATCTATAGTGGGGTCGATCTCACAAACTCCGTCAGATTGTTTATCTTGGTATCTATAGTGGGGTCGATCTCACAAACTCCGTCAGATTGTTTATCTTGGTATCTATAGTGGGGTCGATCTCACAAACTCCGTCAGATTGTTTTTCTTGGTATCTATAGTGGGGTCGATGTCACAAACTCCGTCAGATTGTTTATCTTGGTATCTATAGTGGGGTCGATCTCACAAACTCCGTCAGATTGTTTATCTTGGTATCTATAGTGGGGTCGATCTCACAAACTCCGTCAGATTGTTTATCTTGGTATCTATAGTGACTAAGGTGTAAAGTTGTTTTTTTGCTGAACCTCAAAACTCTACAAGTGGTTCCCTGAGGTCCATATGCAAGTTATTTTCATACATATCCAAAAATCTTCTTAATCGTCCTTACATATTCTTAATAAATGGCAGGAAATAGCTGCAGCTTATGCCATAGTTTAGCTGTACTTACAACATCACAATTAAAACCAAATTTGTTTGATGATACACCAATTTACTTAGCTTTGGCTTATGTTGGGCCAGTGTTTTACTATGCCAAAAAATTAATTAGGTTTGCTTAATATACTTTATAATATAAATGAAAATGCTTTAAGAAAAAGCTTTAATAGACCTTTGGTGTACATAAAATGTATGCATACAACAGATGATGCTGTGTGCAAAAAGAAACAAGCTACTTGTACAATTAATTCCTAAAAATCTTTATGCTCTGCAGATTGTTTTTCAAGACAAAGAAGACTTCTGTACATTGTACATTATTGCAAGCAGTAACATTGAAAGGCAGGCTTGGCTAGAAGCCATCCGAACAGGTTCAGATTTAAACTTTTAAAATATTATTTTATTGTGTCAATTGATAATGTCAGTTCTGTGGAACTCCAATATCCATCTCTCATGTTCCTGAAAAAAGGACAAATAGTACAAAGTATATATTATCAAACCATTTTATCTCACTGTAATTAATATATTTAATTATTTTCTCCCTGATAACTTAACTCTGTACAAAAAAAAGCAGCTTAAACTCTAAAAACTAAAATTAGATGTAAGAAACAGGATGAATATATAAAAAAGGGCAAATATCATCTCAAACATATATTGGATTTCTGCTGTATTCCCATAAGTGCTTTTATTCATCCCATAAAATTATAATCAACAGAAACACACCAAGCTTTTTTAAAATATTGAAGTATTTTTTTAAATTAAGAACCATCTGATTCTTGCTGTTTAATTTTTTACCCCATTAGTCACAGTGTATCACGAATTTTGTTTCACTTTTAGGTGCCCTAAATGGAGGCGCCCAGTTTTTCAGTAAATATCACACAGGGGTTTGGAGCAAGAAACGTCCGTATTATAACTGTTGCGATCAGTCCAACCGCAACGCCATCGGGTGTAAACCTTGCGGTAAGCTAGTTGAAAAAAAATATCTTTATGTTAAATGCACAAGCTTTCACTCGACATTTTCGTCCATTTTATTTTCTTCTCTTTTTATTAATACATGTTAGTGCTTCATAGATCATGGAATAGTTATGCAGGTATATTAGTACCGGTACTTTCATTGATGGTAGCCAGTGATGGAGTAGTTATGCAGACATATTAGTACCGGTACTTTCATTGATGGTAGCCAGTGATGGAATAGTTATGCAGGTATATTAGTACCGGTACTTTCATTGATGGTAGCCAGTGATGGAATAGTTATGCAGACATATTAGTACCGGTACTTTCATTGATGGTAGCCAGTGATGGAATAGTTATGCAGGTATATTAGTACCGGTACTTTCATTGATGGTAGCCAGTGATGGAATAGTTATGCAGACATATTAGTACCGGTACTTTCATTGATGGTAGCCAGTGATGGAATAGTTATGCAGACATATTAGTACCGGTACTTTCATTGATGGTAGCCAGTGATGGAATAGTTATGCAGACATATTAGTACCGGTACTTTTATTGATGGTAGCCAGTGATGGAATAGTTATGCAGACATATTAGTACCGGTACTTTCATTGATGGTAGCCAGTGATGGAATAGTTATGCAGACATATTAGTACCGGTACTTTCATTGATGGTAGCCAGTGATGGAATAGTTATGCAGACATATTAGTACCGGTACTTTCATTTATGGTAGCCAGTGATGGAATAGTTATGCAGACATATTAGTACCGGTACTTTCATTGATGGTAGGCAGTGACAAGAAAACAAATTGTTAACAACAATCAAGTCACTTTTTAAATAGTGTTTCTTTAATTGTAAGTTTTCTGAAATTCTACCCTTTTTTTTAAAATTAAATAGAAAGGACTTTTTCAATATCTTTTTTTTGGTCTGTAAAACAGATGGAAGCAGAGTGTTACCAGTTTCATTGGCATCTATGGGACAGTGTTGCCTATGCAATACCAAATCCAAATATTGACTTGATTAAAGCATTAAAAATATAATTAAGATAAAATATATCTCTGTTTTGTTCCTCTTTAGTTAACCTAAAAAGAAAATTTCATCATATTTTGATCTTCGAGAAGTATTTACAGTGTGAATTTCATGTGAATTCTAACTCTGTGACTTAGCAGTTGGCAGAGCTTTTTTGAATACCTGTTGTTTTAAAATGAAATTTATCACTTTTTAAAGCCTTTTCCCATTGTTTCATGAGTAAAAAAAATAATAAAAAATGAAGTTTTTGTTAATGAGCTAAACATAAAAAAATGTTTTTTTGCATTAAATGGTGCTTTAAATTGTCTAAAATCTAATCTATTTTTTTATGTTTTATAAGGTTAGTTGCATGTTTATTTTGTTGTTGTTTTTCTCTTGCTAGAGCCGTTAGAACCGATACCACCCGTACCACCTGTACCACCGCCAAGAGTTGAACCACCGGGTGAAAAAATTTACATTGCAGTCTTTGACTACCAGCCTACGGATGACTGGGGACTAGAGCTCATAGCGGTAAGGCTGACCACCTCAGTAGTTTTTCAAAGCATTCCACTCGTGGCAAAGGGTTTTTATTATAACGGGGGTGGGACAGGGTGGTCTAGCTGTCTACCAAGTCTGATGTTTGTTAAGGAAGTTTTGAGTCAAAGTCCACACAAAAAACACCATCAGAATTTGTTTTTCACTCTGGCCTGTAGAGTGTCCCTCTTTTTAAATGTA
This sequence comes from Anisus vortex, assembly GCA_949126835.1. Classification (NCBI taxonomy): domain Eukaryota; kingdom Metazoa; phylum Mollusca; class Gastropoda; family Planorbidae; genus Anisus; species Anisus vortex. Next base: position 14,527,754 of record OX421502.1, on the reverse strand, counting down.
ATGTTCTTTTATTATTGATCTTTATAGTACTGGCCTCTATAAAAGACCATGGAACTTAAGACTTGTTTGTAGTTAGTAAAGAAAACTGTTTTTATTATATGTTACTTGAAGACGCTAAAAAATTGAATGCATCACAAAGTAGAAGTATGAAGATAAAAAAAACAATTTGGGAAATGCTCCTCTATACTGTTGCTGTCTTGTTTTGGTTCAGATCGATTTAAAAAAAAAATCTTTATAGATTACCTAAGGTTACTAAATAATGTACAAAAGATGTTGTACTTGTCGAATTATCAGCATTTTTCTAGTTCTGGGCCTCAACAGCGAAATTACCGGGTCGTGAAAAGAACATTACAAAATTGTATTCTTATTTCTGTGACAAACTAAGACATCTTTGTTTAAAATTGGAGATTTCATTGAGAATTGAACCTGATTCTAGCTACAGCCCTCATGTTTAGACTAGTCTACAAAAATTGTGTGGAGATTCAACATATATATTTTAGTTAAAGGCTAGAATAGGCAACAAATATGTGTTAGTGGGTCGCAAAGTAGAAGATTAGAAACAACTAACTGGTTCATGTAAAAAAAAAAAAGGAGAAATACTGCAGCTTATGACAGAATGACCTTACTGGCAATACTCATAACTTTCTGGGGTGTTTGTGTTTTAACCGTTCATCTTGCCAATTGCATATGGAGTAACTATTGCATATTTCACTAACCTTGCAGTGAGCTTGTTTGTACTAGTTGTTGTTGTTATAAGTTTAAATGATTGTGTTATAAATCTTTGATTAGAAATTGTATCTGTCACTTTATGTTTATGCTTTGACTCAACGTGTCTTCTGAATTTACAAAACAGTGTACATCCGTAGGTGTAGTGTACTAGTCAATTAATTGTGAACTTACCAACAAGCGACCTGACATTACATTATATCCAAGCCCCAAAATGAGTATTAGATAAAAATGCCATTTTAATTTTTTTTTAATTCTGATATTGAATAATTTGTGTGTGGTTGTCTTATTTTCTTATTGTAGGGTGAACAATACTTTGTGAAAGAACAGTCAGCTGAAAATTGGTGGTTGGCAGTTAACAAACAAAAGTAAATAATTAGTTTAGCTCCTATTTGTGAAAGGTTGTTTTTTTTGCCAAATAAATTATTGCTGGTACTCAATTGCTGTGTCCCTGAATAATTAAAGATTTAGGCACATCTCTGGCTTTAATGGAAGCTGGCCATCCAGGAGTGTGTTACACGCACTTATTGCTCAACTTGTTTGGTGCCCCTTCCCACTTCTGTGTTCACTTACCTCGTAGCTGGTGAAGTGTGTGAACCGCCGATACGCTCCCATTAAAATTACACCTGTGGGCTAACACGTGGAGACATGCCTGAGATTTTATTAAACAGGCTAGATCCACAGAAGCTTTGGGAAGGAAGAAATGTGCCCAACAGCCCGTCTCGCCAAACCCGGTACCTGGATGTCCAGGCTTATTGTCTGGAATCTGTGCTACTGGGCAACGTTGTGAGCCACCGCGCTAGGATTCGGAGGAAATCCACAGCAGGGAGAAGCAGAGTAGTGCATGTGATTGCGGAGACCTTACCCTATGCCATGCGGCAAGCTCTATCGGCATGTTGCGGGGTGGCTAGTCTTGGCAGGATGTTGGTGTGCACCCCCTTGATGCCTTGGACTTAAGAGCTGGAAGAGTCTTTCTTCCTGTAGTTTAAAGAGACATATCTACCAAAAATCTGAATGATTCCAGTCAGGGATGCTGGGTTGTAACAAGGTTTACTAATAAGTGTTTGCATGTAGAGACTTGTTATTACATAAAGGCTTCCCCCTTTCCCGCCCTTTGACCCCCACTTAGTATTTCAAATAAAAAGTTGAGGTTAAGTGGCAGAGTCTCAACCTCAAATCATGGTGAAACGCTGGAAGGTTCCCCTGAGTCCCAACCATGTCTGATTAGTACCTTGTGATGGAATGAACCAGCCACTGTCCAATGTTGTGACCCGAGAAACTGGTGTCTTAGCCTTTAATCAAAGGATTGCTGGAAAAATGTAGTGTTTTTTTTATCACCCAAAAATATATAAAACAAATGCTCTGAAATAAAAAAACTCTGTACCAAAATTACTTCAATGGTGCTAATGTTGTTAATGTTTAAAATTTCAGTCAGGAGGGCTACATCCCTGCCAACTATGTTAAGAAGAACTGTGGCCTTGAGGTCTTTGAGTAAGTAATTGATGTGAAATGTTTATTACATGTTGATTTAAAATTCATCAACAAGTAACAGCTGCTTTGCATTGTAAACAGTCTTTAAAGACAAGAGGAAAGATTTTAAAGTTTAATTTTTGTTTTAGGAAATAATTTTTTTTTCAAGATATTCTGTATATGGTGTCTTACAATTATTTATTTTTTGTTCTAGGTGGTACTACAAAGAATGCTCAAGGGAGAGAAGCAAAGCTCTCCTGACAAAAGCTGGTAAAGAGGGCTGCTTCTTGGTGAGAGAGTCAATCAGCTGCCCCGGAGAGTACTCTCTGTCAATATTCACTACAGAAAAGTAAGTTGGCCCAAAGGGGAAAACTTGTAGAATTTTTAATTTATCTACGTATTTAGGAAGTAGAAAGACATGTAGTAGACTATCAACTTTCATTTCCTGTGTTGAGCTTCGTGTAGTAATGTAGGCTTATGTACAAAATATAAGGAAAGATTATACTATTGAATAAACAGAAGAACAGAAGGGCAAATAGTAAAGTAGTAGTAATACATAAGACATTAAATTCTAATTTAGAAATACAACACAATAACAATTTGTTACAATGCTCAGATAAACATAAGGACAGAAACACTTTCCTTATCTCTTATGCGAGAGCTAATGCATATAAGTACTTTATCTTCCCGAGTGACATTCAGGTATGGAATCGGTTGCCTGAACAAACCAGGAAAACAAGTAACTTAACATCATTCAAAACACGAATAGAAATGCAGGGCTAGACTCAAACCACGGGTGAGCGTGGGACGCAATAATTGTCTTTATATATGGAGCGTCTATAATGCATAAGATAAGATAAACACTGTTTGTACTTAGTAATAAACATTTTATAGTAGAATCAGCCATCACCGTTTACAAAACACAATCGCCTCACCCCTGTCCCTCCTAATGAAGATTATGTACTTATCTAATCTCCTTCATATCTTTAAAAACAAACAACTAAATACCTACAGGAAGGTTATAATTGATAAATATAAATTAAAAGATTAAAGCCTTCACATACAAGTTTGTTCTGTTAGCTCGCCAATATTTATATATCGTGGTACAGAATTGATAAGAGTTAGGCTCTTTCGTTCAGAGCTCCAAAATACAGCAGCCTTTTCACTTTGAGTTCTAAATACAGAAGTTGTTTCCCTCTGAGGTCTGGAGGAAAGTGCTGCTCTAAATATAGACACAATGATAAAATTACAGCTTCATAGAAAATAAATGTCCCTTTACTTGAGAGGAATGAAGGCGGTTCTTTTGTGTAAAGTAAAAAATAAAGTAAAGTTCCCATCGGACCAAACTGATCATAGGGCTGGTGAAGTAGCTGTGGCCACAGCCTACCAGGCTATGTGTGGCCAGCACAATGCCTTTACTTTACCCCAACTAATGTCAGGTTCCATTCAGAGCTGGGTAAAATAAAGTCCCGAGAAAAAATCCTATGCACCAGGATTCGAACCCAGAACCTTCGGATCTCCAGTCAAATGTGCTGCCGGTTCGGCCACTGTGCCTCCATATTGTTTTGTGTATAAATAAATTTTTTCCTTTTTGTTTCAGCGGGGGCAATGTGAGACACTACCAAATCAAAAGGAATGACTCGGGTCAGTATTACATCTCCGTCAATCACCCACACAACAGTATTCAGGAGCTGGTCCACTACCACAAACATAACGCAGGAGGTGAGTAGTTGTTCTTATATTGTAATGACTAACTCTGATCTAACAGTTTCAGGTATGTGGGGTTTTAGATGATAGTCAAGGCTGTTGATTCCTGTATATAAAGTCTAATTTCATAGTTATCTGTCACTTGTCCAACCAGTAGGTCGTCTTTCTTTGCTTGTGGATCCCAATCCTTTTGTGGGCACTTGCTGCAAAGGACAATAGATTGGCAGCAGCATGCCCTAACCATCTTTTCTCATCCACACACTGGCTGAAAAATGGGGAGACAGCCCTTATTCTTAAGCCCTCTTAGGCACAAGTAATTTCATTTCAAAATACTGAAAAGTGGGCAACTATTTTAGAGGAATTTTATCTCAGCTATTCTTTTGAGCAATAAAAAACAAACTGCTTGTCGGGTTACATTCATTTATACCTATACATATGGGGCACGGTAGACCAACGGCAGCGCATTCGACTGGTGTACCGAAAGTCCTGGGGATGAATCCTGGTGAAATCTAGGATTTTTTCCCAGGGTCTGGAGGGTATCCCTAAGTTTATCTAGCTCTGATAAGTACCTGACATTAGTTGGGGTAAAGTAAAGGTGGCAATCACCTAGTATGCAGTGGCCACAGAAACTGGTGAATGCTGCTTCACCGGCCCTATGATCTTTTTGGTCCGATGAGTACTTTACTTGCTTACTTTATACCTATACATAACTTATTGTCTTGAACAATTAACCTTGTTCAACTTTTCTTAATACTAAATAGTAATTGTATAGATAAATTATTGAATGTGCTCATTATTCATTATTCAGATAGACAGACATGCCTACCGTTCCGGATTTTCCGGAACCGTTCCGTAAAATGGCCGAAAATTACCCCCTGTTCCGCATTTCCGCATTAGACCCGTTTGTTCCGCAAAATCGGCGTCTCCGAAAATGCAGACATTTTAATTAAGAAAGTAATAAAGCGAAATAAACAAAAGGCGTTTGCCAACTTTTGTTTTCTTTTTCTCACTTCCGTTTTAATTTTTAATGTATTTCCTTTTGGTAGAGAGTGCATAAGCGTGTAGCGCGGCACTGTCGACTACTTTGCCGTTTTTGTTATGTCAAATAATTTTAGAGAAACTAAAACTAATCATTGCTAGCCAAAACTAAATAAGCTTATTACCTTTTAACTTCTAGTTACTTAATAAAAAATAAAAGTAGTCGCTAAATTAAAATTCAAAATAAAGTAAATTATATTGTTTATTGTCCCTACTGCTACTGGCCTACTCGGGCCTACTCCTACTGCTTTAAATAAGTTTAAATCGGCTAGTAAAACTGATGTCTGATGTTGATGTTTTAGAACAGACACAATGTTAGTGCATTTAGCTAGGCCTATTCAAGCATATCTAAATAAATTTGCTTAGGACTTAGGGTAAAGTGGCTTAGACCTTTAGACGTAGTCCTAGGCCTAGACTTATGAATTTAGTTAGTTTTACCAATTGACCAATATCAAGCATAAGTTCAATTGCCTTGTCCTTAGTTTAGAATATAGATAGGCCTACTGAGTAATTTGACTTTAACCACTTTCTGAGTTTCGGTCCTAGGCCTTAGACTTAGTAGATTGAAAGGTTTATTTTTTTTTTAAACACAGCATTGCAATTATTTCGTAATAGCTTAAAACCATATATCTAGCCTACATAAAAAGCCACTGTTTTAACTTTTAATAGATTTATAACCTTAGTGAAGTTAGTGCCTTAGTTAAACTCACATAAATGTATTCCCCCCCCCCCCATATTTTTTTTCGTTAACTCTATATTGACTTAGATTGTATTCTATATATTATATATATAATTATTAATAGGCCTATATTCTATATACAGTCTTATTACTCTAAGTGAAATCATTTTTCACATTTTTCTTTTAATAATATTATATAGCGTATATATTGGCTCGAAAATGCTTCCTCCGCGCTTATGTTCCTCATTTTGGTCCCATGTTCCTCATTTTTACCTTGGGTGTTCCTCATTCTGATTTGTGGAGGTAGGCATGTCTGGATAGACATAATTTAATGTCTCAAGTTTCAATGTTTCTGTTCTATAGGTATACACACACGGCTGCGTGATCCGCCCCCTAGAGGTGATGCTCCTTCTACGGCTGGTTTTAGCCGAGGTAAGTATTCTTTCGATACTTCACAGCCCTCAGTTGTTTTTTTTTTAACTTTGGAAATAAAATTAATCAGATGATACGGAAAAGTTATAGTGTAATTTTTTTTTTACAAATAAAAGCTTAGAAAGTGCCATATACAGGGCTTATCAAATTATTAGCTCAGGGGTGGGCTGACAAGACGTCAGTGAAAACTACATTAGAGCTTCTTTTATATACCTGTATTATAAACCTACACACTATAGTTGCATAGTATTAAGTTAAAACACATGGACACAATTTGAAATTTAATTAAATTAATTGGTTACATATTTTATCTTATCTTATATACATTACAGATGCTCTTTCTATGAAGAAATTTTAAGTGCTCTTTTAAGTAACGGTATAAAAAAATATAATTGAGAGGAAAAAGAATACAACATAATTATTTTCCAGCACTCTGCCAGTAGAACACCACGTCCTATATTTATAATAAAGAAGATAACAGTTTCCAAGATGAAAATATGTACATAATCTTCTAGGCTATTGCTAACAGTTATTCTATAATCTCCAAACATTTCTGTTCTATAAATAGCCTCAATTTTTCACTTTTATTTCAGGTAAATGGGACCTGGATCCAAGAATGCTGACAAGGGGCAAAGAATTGGGTCGGGGATGTTTTGGGGTGAGTAGATAATGCTTTGGTGTCATTGCAAGCGCAGCCGCTAAATCTGCATATTACGGAATGGCAAAGTAATTAACCCATCTCCAACCATTCGAAACTCGTCTGGGTTTGCTTCACAGAATACTACAATAGAATTTTGCAGGAATAGAACAAGTGTCAATTGGAAAAAAAAGTTACTTTTGCAAATTTGCAAAAGTCAAGGCTGTCACAGTAACTAAGCTGGCTAAGTAAATTAAAAACAACTCCAAATGTTCACAAATTTTCTTTGTCTTCTAAAAACAACAATGCAGTACTTGAAAAACATCTGTAATTTGCAAGGATATATACTAAACTATATTTGAACTTATTTCATTCTGACTTTTAACTCTGCCTTACTTTATTTTTAATGTGCACACACACCTGGGTAAAAAGGCTGGGATTTGAACCCAGAAACTTTATACTGTCTCTCCGGCACACTTGCCCTAAATCCCCCTACTCTAAACAAAATGAATAAGAGAAGAACGTAAAATTGATTTCTACTTGTTGATTGTTCAGGTTGTATATGAAGGTTCATACAAGAATGGCCAGAATGTCTTTCAAGTGGCAATAAAAGAAATGACAGTGAAGCCAACATCCGATGAAGTGCTGCAAGAATTCAAAACCATGACGTAAGTTGACAGAGTATATTGTGACAGCATTGTTGGCTTTTCTCTGGGTGAGAGGGGGAGGGGAGGGTTAAAAAATAAATAAAATGCTGTTGATAATAATTGTTGTTGATGTTGTTGTTTTTTGTACCAGTCAGCTAAGTCACCCTAATCTAGTCCAGTTGTATGGAGTGATTCTGAATCAAGAGCCACAGATGATTATAACAGAACTTCTATCTCATGGTAAGCCATATTGTATATAAATATTTATATAATATAAATATACTAATCTCTATATAATATAAATATACTAATCTCTATATAATATATATATTAATCTCTATATAATATATATATACTAATCTCTATATAATATATATATACTAGTCTCTATATAATATATATATACTAGTCTCTATATAATATATATATACTAGTCTCTATATAATATATATACTAATCTCTATATAATATATATATACTAATCTCTATATAATATATATATACTAATCTCTATATAATATATATATACTAATGTCTTTATAATATATATATACTAATCTCTATATAATATATATATATACTAATCTCTATCTATATATATAAAAAGACAGTGTTAAGCCCCGTGAGGATCCCCATTGGTCAATTTGAAAACACGTGTGTCACTGACCTATCTAGGCCTAGCCCAATATACCGTCTAATAATTTTTCACATCGGACATGTGTCTGCGATAGCTCAGTGGTAAACGTAGTGGACTGCTAAACGGGCGACCAGGGTTCGATTTTCCAGTTAGAGTATTTTTTTTTTTTCGACAATTAATTTTTCAAACTTTTAAAAACAAAAGACATTGTAAATCTATAGGCAATATAGATTTTGTTAAATAAAAATATTTGACTATTTTTTTTAACCTATTTCAATATTTATTTACTTTCCTAAAAGTATTCAGTAAAAAAATTATAATTTAAATATAAGATTTATAGCTTTCTTTTAAGTGTAGTTTATAAATTTGTTATCTGCACCTCAAACAGTCCTGTTTTTTTTTCACCCGGGCAACGCCGGGCAATGTAGCTTGTATAATATATATATACTAATCTCTATATAATATATATATATACTAATCTCTATATAATATATATATACTAATCTCTATATAATATATATATACTAATCTCTATATAATATATATATACTAATCTCTATATAATATATATATACTAATCTCTATATAATATATATATACTAATCTCTATATAATATATATATACTAATCTCTATATAATATATATATACTAATCTCTATAATTGAAATTAAACTATCAAAATTTCATTTTGTGTAATCGGAACAATTTAATCTTTTATTATTTAAACTTAATGTAAAGCTTTTTTCTCTGGTAAAAATTGTTTTTTCAAAAACCAGCATTAATTATGAACAAAAAAACAATTTGCATGATTTATGACTATTTTTTTCAGGAGCACTGAATGGATATCTACAACGCCATAAACAGAAGCTCTTCTACAATCAGACTAAACTGATAGATTTCAGTCTTCAAGTAATTCTAAAATAACTTTGCTATTTATGTTTTTTTGCCATTGGTAGATAGTGGGGCATATCCTTCATGTTTGCTTCTGACCTGTAAGAGTTGAAAGTCAGGGACAAGTTACCAACTTTCCATTGATCTCTTCTGTCTCGGGGGACAGAGAAGTTTCTTTCCATTGATCTCTTCTGTCTCGGGGGACAGAGAAGTTTCTTTCCATTGATCTCATTAATTGAACTATAACGATAAAAGCAAACAATATTGCAAAAAATTCAACAACAACAATATAAAATAGATTCCTGCATGAATCTAGTTAAAAAATAAAATAGGTTAAGTGCGAAAAATTACAAAACAAGTTAAAGCCTTTCTTACGTGCTTAGAAAAACCATACTACGTTAACAGTTATAATGACAGAGTTGGCTGAGACACCTGATCTACAACTAAAACATAAATGCCATCAAATTTAACAGCAAAGAGTTACTTTAATATTTACCTTCGTTAAACATTTGTTTAGACCCATACTGTTTTACGTTCATATTAAGTCGGTTAAAGATACATTTATTTGCTTTGTCCTATGTTTGTAAAGTTTTAAATTTTTTATTTAGCCGCTAGGAATGTTGTTAAAAAACCAGCGTGTTAAAACATTTTGATGCACGCTGTAACAATGTAACCTGTAAGCTTTGTGTGGATAATGATTAAATGAAGACTGTTTTGCAGATCATAGAAAATTTGTCAAAGATTATAAAGAAATCTTTAGTATTTAACTCCACACATACACCTCTCAGAAGATTTAGTTGGCCAGCTAGGTTTACCTTTTGTCATTTAGAAAAAGACCTATATAATTTGGTGGTCTCCGGGATGACTTTTTTATCTGAGAAAATTTTCAACCTTTCTATGAACATTAATCTTAACCTAACTTAACCCTTTTGCACTTAGATTATAATGCAGTTAATACATGAATAGTGCAGGTTACAAGCTAATGCAAACAACAAGGTTTCTGTTTGATCATAAGAACGATATTCATATTTATCTATTGAATATCTACATTACATACAATTGAGTATATATAATATAAAATTAAAAGGAAAAGGAACATAAATCATTTGCAAATAATGTTTTTTGTTTAATAATATCTTCCCCCCCCCCCCCCCCCAGGTATGTGCAGGTATGGAGTACCTTGATGGAAAAAATATTATACACCGCGACCTGGCGGCCAGAAACTGTCTAGTCGGCAGGGAAGGTGTGGTCAAGGTTGGAGATTTTGGATTAGCCAGGTGAGTCACTCCTGACACTTGTAGAAAAATATGCTTAGCTGGGGTTTTTTTTGCCACTGGCGTCAAAAGTTGAAAATAGTCTCGGCTGATTATCCAATCATTCTGCATTATTTTCCTTGACAAATAACACACACACAAATAGTTATAAATATTAACATTCTTTGACATACTTAATCGGGACTTGATAAATTTTGCTATCTCCGATACTAAGTTAGCGTGTTGCTGGACATTGGGAGGGATAAAGGGGAGGCTATGAGCTTTGCATATAATAGTGAAACTCCAGCGCTGCTGCTACTATCAATTTGTACCCGGATTCAACTAATCATATGTCCCAAAATTCTGAGTTGTGCTTAGTGGATATTGTTTACTTGGGTCTTGGTTAGGCCCTGTTAAAAATGCTGCCAACTTTCTCAAACCCTAAGAGCAGCATTTTCAGATATTGCTTAATGATCAAGTAAAAATTCTTTTTTTTAAAATGCTGAAATTTGATATTTTTATTTAATACTAGTAGTTATGCCTGTCATAATGACGTAGAGACACAAAATTACCATAATATGATTTGTCAAAACAATACAAACATTAGAGAAGGAAAACAAAGAAAAAATACAAAACAATAATAAAAAAAAAGCTTTTGCAACAAGGTAAAGCCAGGAAGGACCAAAGTACACATAATGTGAAGTATTTTTAAAGGGACATCAATCTGAATATTTTATAAATGGCACTCCAGTTGATAACCTTAAAATAATTAGTAATAGGTTTATTGAAATTTATTTTTTACGAATAAAGCAATATAGTTGATATGATAAAAATTTCTTTTGGAGGCGTTTCCAATTTTATCCTGGTCCCTTTAATGGCCTATGAGTCTATAGAGGACAACAAACATACATATAAACAAACATATAAGCTCACAGCTTACTTTATTTATATATATTGATAGTAATTTATAATGACCAAAGAACTATTTTAACTCATTAAAATAAATGAATATGTTGTCTTCATTTCATGTTGTTTATATATTTATGTAATATGTATATGTTGCTGTTTATTTTGTGTCATATTTGTCTTAAGTCATTGTGATAAAGTGCTCATTTCTAATGTTTCACTCTCATGACAGAATTGTCCTAGATGATGATGAATACCAAATGTCAGAAGGAACTAAGTTTCCTTTCAAGTGGGCCCCTCCTGAGGTTCTGTATCACAGAAGGTTTAGCAGCAAGTCTGATGTTTGGGCTTATGGCAAGTATACTTTTACTTTCTGTCAATTAATAGCTTTTCATGAACTTACCACTGCATACGATTGGCTGGAGTAGTAATTCCTCGACACTTTTGACGTAAATCCCCCGTTTCCCTAGACTTCTGAGGTACAATCGCTACAAAAATTATTTACAGCAGACATGGTTTTATATGTGTCGTCAATACTCAAGTGTCTTATCTTATATATTACAAACGCTCCTTCTATAACGAAGATTAAAGCGTCCTACGGTCAATCCGTGGTCCGAGTCTAGTCTTGCATTTCTATTAATGTTTTAAATGATGTTAAGTTACTGGTTTTCCTGGTTTGTTCAGGCAACTCATTCCATGCCCGAATGCCACTCGGGAAGAAATAGTACTTACATTATATGCATTTGTTCACGCATATGGGATAAGGAAAGCGTTTGCGTCCTTATGTTTATAAAATTCTAAGGATTTCATTCGAAGAAAGAGCAGTGGCGTATTTAGGCATGTTCCACATGTTCCATCGGAACAGGGGCCCCCACACAAAAGGGGCCCCCACATATCCCAAAAATAAATTTTTGTTGACATCCACATTCTTTTGTTGAAAATGTAAAATAAAATTCATTTATTCCCCTACAATTTTAAGCGCTCCAGTCCAACCAAGCTAAGCGTATGTGTAAGGCTAAACAAGGCCATGAGGGGTCCCCACATAAATTTGGGAACAAGACCCCCCACAACCCTAAATACGCCCTGAGAAAGAGTACTTACATGCATTTATTCTCGCATAAGGAATAAGGAAAGTGTTTTTGTCCTTATGTTTATCTGAACATTGCAACAGGTTGTTATTGGGTTGCATTTCTAAATTAGAGCTTAATGCTTTACTCTTTGCCCTTCTGTCCTCTAGTGTTTCTAGGTTTAGGGATTTGACTATTGGTGTTACTCTGGTCAGTTGTGAATATTCGCTAGAAATGTGTTTTCCTGTTCATGTTTGTATTTAGGGTAAGCTGATTAAGATCAAAGTATTACTTGTATCACTCCGTGAAGCATTTACTCCTTGGACAGTACAGTTGATCTAGATATCATTGAGCAGATGAATGCCTTTTTTTATTAGTTTATGGTAGAGCTTAAAGAATTTCTTGAAACTATTATAGTGCCCCAAATTTTGCTATTTGATTGATCATTAAGGAAGTCCATAAGAATGCAAGGAAGCAAATTTGATCATTAAGAATCAGAATGACTTATAAACCAAACAACAAACTACTAAATGTCCCTTTTTATAATTAGTTAACACTTATAATAGCATTTAATTCTCTAATCTGAAATTTAATTTATTTCTGCTAAATGTGAAAATGGTCTCAATATTTTACGAGGGCCCAAATCTTGTTTTATATCGTACAATAATAATTAAGCTCTATGGTTGGAAAAAGGGGTGGGGGGGTCTTTTTGAAAACTTTAAACACTAAAAACAACATAGAATCTAATTTTAAAAATCTAAGAAAAAAAAAATTGCTCTTTTTAAATCTGGGATGGTTTTTTTTTTTTTTTTAAAAGGAATACTCCTGTGGGAAATTTATTCTTGTGGAGAGATGCCCTACACAGGCATGAGCAATCCAGAAGTGTTGAAATATGTTGCCGAGGAGGGCAGACGTCTGGAGATGCCCAGATCCGCCTCAGCGCCAATTTATGCCATCATGAACCTGTGCTGGAAAACTGTAAGTGTCTGTTTTTTATGTGTTATTGTGTTTTTCGTATGTATGTTTTTTGTATGTGTTTTTTGTTTGTGTTTTTTTTTTGTTTGTGTTTTTTTTTTGTATGTATGTTTTTTGTTTGTGTGTTTTTTGTATGTGTGTTTTTTGTATGTGTATTTTTTTTTATGTGTGTTTTTTGTTTGTGTTTTTTTTTCGTATGTGTGTTTTTTGTTTGTGTTTTTTTTTCGTATGTGTGTTTTTAGTTTGTGTTTTTTTTTCGTATGTGTGTTTTTTGTTTGTGTTTTTTTTTCGTATGTGTGTTTTTTGTTTGTGTGTTTTTTGTATCTGTGTTTTTTGTATGTATGTTTTTTTTTCGTATGTGTGTTTTTCGTATGTGTGTTTTTTTATTCAAATCTCTAGACTAGCTAATAAACTGTATTTTTTTTCTATTGCTTTTTTTTCCTTTTTCATTTCAATTGAATTTAAGTTATACAGCTACGTGCATATTTTTCTTTTTGTTCCAGTCCCCTGCTGAAAGACCAACTTTTAAAGAACTGAAGGTCAAATTGGAAAGGTTAAACTCAAGGGGAGACTATATACCAACAGTATTGCCTTAATATGTTTCTCAGTCAGTTTAGTGTGTGCCTTCTTTTTGTTGTGTTCAGTACAGCTGAAGAGTTTTTAAGAGTTGCCTGCCCCTTCAAAAGATGATAACTCTGAAATACTGCATTGTTGGATGGCTGGTTGGTTCTTTTAGTAAGATCCTTCATCTCATTTTTGTTTCCATGCAAAATAACTCAGAAAACAATTTTCTTCTTTTTTTCAAATTTATGTTTTTAAGTGCCATAATAATTGTGATGATTTGAGAAAAAAAAAGTTAAATGAATTTTGAATTTAGATTTTGCTTTGATTACCCCAATGGATGTATTCATGTAACAATTGTTTTACCTTTAATGTAATGATCCAAACCACATCTTGTTGACCCACGGCCATGAAAACTTTTCTGCTTACTTTTTAATTAATCACCTAAGTGACCTAATTAAAGTTTGCCTTGGGGAGCCATTTTTTGCATAATAAACTTGAATATATTTACATAACAAATATTTACACTGCTTGTTTTGGAGATTAATAATTGTTGACTGAGCAGAAATATTGAAATTTCTATACATTTATTATCAATACACTTTATGGCACAAAGTTTTGCATGAATTCTTACACTACATTTTTGTATATTGGTGTAAGGCTGTTAAGTTCAAACTATCATCTTCAAACTGTTCTCTTCAAACATCTTATCAACTTTTTCATTTCATGAAAGGATTATGTTACTGTTACGGAGGCAGATCTATTGATATTTAAATTTGTTTTTGTAAAAATGATACACTTTGTTTTATATTCCTGTGTTCCATTTTGAAAGGTTTTATCAAAGTCAGCAGTTTCCCTAGGAGTGTGTGCTGGGGGAATGTACTATGGGAGCAAAAATAACATAAGAAAATCTCTTGTTCAGAAGTGGCAAAGTTTTAAATAAAAAGACAGGTGGGGCAGGTTTATACTCCAAAACAAAAAGCCCATCAAGGAAATACAGGAAAGAAAGAAGGTTGGGAGCCATTGATCAAAATAAAAATTTAAATTATTCTTGTTTTAGTATAGAATGTGAATATTTTAATGCCATTTCATTTTAAATATGATAAACATGTGACGCTACCCCACGAACCGGTACGGAAGTCTGTAAAACTGATTTTTCAAATAATCCAAAAAATGTGAAGAAAAGGGTCCTAGGTTTTAGATTATTATTGATTTGTAAATGTTGAATGCCTTAACTTATAGCTGTTAAATTTTCAAGCTAAAATGATTTTTAGAAATTTTATGCAGCTTTTGTATAAAATCACGCAAAATGTCCTCTAAACATTTAATTGTTTAAAAATAAAATAATTATTATTTAAAACATTTAAAACTTTAACAGCTTGTGTATTAATTCATTATGATTATGTTTGTTAAATTTCATGACGATTTGTTTATATTTGTTTGTCCTGGAAATAATTAATTATCTGTTGCAATTCTAAATTTTAAAAAATCAGCACTATTTCTTTTTTTCATTTTTCTCCAAACGGACTTCCCTTACATATACTTATGTAATTTTGAATAACTTTTGAACTAATTAATAGATTTTAAAGTTTTTTTCACAAATATGTAGATAAATGAATTAGCTTTAATTCAATACCTAAAACTAAATATCCTATTTTGTCGACTTCAGTACCATTCCGTGGGGTTGCATCACATATATACCAAAAAATGTAACTAATTTTATTTTGACATTTAAAAAAAATATATTGAATTAGCTACCTTTGTATTAATTCAATATTGTTTTCTTTTATTTAAATTTTTATATATCTTGCTCTTTATGACACAAATTCCACCTCAGTCTGGTTCATACAATAGGCCCTGGAATAAAGAGCCTTTGGCTCGTCCGTTTTTTTTTTAGAGACATATAAATTCGGTTCACACCATATCTAAGCTTCGCTATATATAATTTTTGTCATTTTGATGAAGACTTAATGTTTGCAATTTCATGCAGGCAGAATATTGTAACACAGCACATGGTGCTTTTTTTCTTAACTGTTTACATCAATAACAAAGTCTGTGGTTGATCACATAATATTTTTTTTGTACTTACTTAATTTTCACAATTTTGATGGCCGTATGGTTAATGAATCAGGTTTAACCCTTTTCCTTGGCGTCGTAATATGCAGGGGAATGTCCAGACTCCCCTTTACGTTTCCCCACTTCCCCTTCATCAGAGCTGGGTAAAACACAGGGATGCTCTTGTTAAACACTGGGGAGAAAATGCTGGGGGGGGGCGCTCACCTGGATAGCTTAACCCAACATTCTTGTGCCAGATGATGTCCAAAAGTAAGTCCTGTAGGTCTCAAGGAATGTCTCAGTCTTATTTAGCAACTGGCTTATAACAATTTGATTTTAATTGTACATACTATTGGATGACGATTAATTCCAATTAAACATGAAATCAATGGTGCGTAATTCTTTAGCGGTCTACATGTATAGGAAATATTTTGGTGTTTGCTTCAATGATATTTGGTATATTGACAGTGGACAAGGCATACTTTAAGAAGAGGACACTGTAATGTTTGTCAAAGTTGAGCTTGCAGACTTTGATAATTTTCAAAAGCCTATACTTGTATAAAAACCCAGAAAAGTTAAAATGCAAACAAACTACTGTAATGGATTCCATGTGTGCTTTGTTTGGTTGAATGTTTGATTTCAAAACTGAGTTTTTTATTGCAGTTTTCAGCAGTCTCTTTCTTCTTGGTTTTACTGTATATACAATCATTTGTTTCTTTGTTATTGTTTTTTTTTTCTTTAAATTAATATGAACTGCCGAGGGAGGAGCATGATACCAAAGGATAAAAAAGCAACTCATTCAATTAGTTCAGTGAAAAGAGTGTATCTTTCATACCACAATGCATCATTTCTTAACACTGTAACTATTGTGAATGAGATTCAGATCACGATTCTGATTTGAATCATTTTGATTCTGTTGTTCTTGTTGTTTGTTCACCTTTTACTGTTCTGTACATAAGGCTAAAACAAGTACAATTCAGATGAATTCATTACTGTTTTTATGCACATTCTCTCTGTTAATTTGTTTAAATGTTACATCCATCCACCGCTGTTTGTGATTCTTGGAATGAACAAAAAAATTTTTGTTGTGCTTTGAAATATGCAGTAAATATGACTGTCGGAAAAACTAACAACAAAATAATTCTAAATCGCTAATATAACTAAACAGGAGAATTCATATCAAAGCATTGATTTTGTCGACATGTCTGTTCAAATTTGTTTCTCCCAAGCTGATGTAAAAAATTTTTTTACTAGGTTTTCAAATGTATAACTGATAACAAAACAAAAACAAATTCATTTGATGAAAAAAAAAGTTTAACATTTTCTTGTTAAAACTATGAACAACAAACCCACGGTTGTCTGATTTTGTAGTTTTGTTTTTGTAAGGTCCTCTGTTGCAACTTACATAATACTTAATTCATACAAATTCAGAATGTATGCCTGTACTTTTGTTAATACTTTATAAGGCAATTTATCTGCTGTTTTAAGCATAGAGATAAACTATGAATCTTGAACCACAATGAAAAAAACTATAAATGTTGAACCAAATAAACTATTTATGGGGCACGGTGGCCGTGCGCGTTCGGCCGGCGTACCGAAGGGCCCGGGTTCGAATCCTGGTGCAGGCTAGGTTTTTTTCCCGGCTCTGGAGGGTGTCCCTGAGTCTACCCAGCTCTGATGGGTACCTGACCTTAGTTGGGGTAAAGTAAAGGTGGCTGTGCATAGTGCTGGCCACACAATCACCTAGTATTCCATGGCTACAGAAACTGGCGAATGCTGCTTCACCGGCCCTGTGATCAATTTGGTCCGCAGGGCACTTGACTTTTTTTTTTACTTATAATCGATCAACAAAATCTATCTACTGGTGGCCAGTTTTATCGGCAGTGATTTTTTCACATGGCTAGTTGTTTGTTTTGTTTTTCAACCACAAAACAATTGTGTAGGTGAGTCTGTTATCTACATACGTTTTTTATTTGTTAAGCTATAGGCAAATATGTTCAGTGCCTTCTCGTGCTTCTTTCATGTTTATAAAAAAAGGTTTGATGTTCAGATTGTAAAGTTCCACATTTGTATGCATGAAATACTTAATATCATGACAAATCTCTTAAAGGCTTTGTGGTAATATCCCATAATTCCACTTTTGTCTCTGAGATCATTTTTGTTATTACTTTCAAAGATGGCTGACCATTTTTTTCTATTCATTATCATTTATGATTTTGTTTCTTTATTGTGAGCTCTGCACCCAACCCATCTTGAGTAGGGACAGAAAGGGCGTTGGAGGGGGGGGGGGTTGTCCCATTTCAGCTCCCTGGGTAGTTGTTTTTGTTTTTAGGTCGAGTTCCCTAGTCTTGTATAGGACTTCACCCCTCCCCCTCCCCCACCAGACCTTTTCAAGTGGGCACAAAAGCTTGTGATGTCCACAACATCAAATCTCCAGCTAGTAAAGACAAGAGATCACATCTGAAGACTTTCAACATCATTGTATTTCTTTAATGATGTTTTTCTGTTCAATTTTCTTAATTAGGGCTATACATTTTTTCCACTAATTTAAATATAATTGCATAACTGTCTGTTAATCACAAGTACTGAATGATTCATTCCATTTCAGAATGAAATTATATTTCTTTTTCATTGAATTTACAAGTGTTGACATTGAAATGACTTGATTTAAAATGTTAATATTAAAGCTTTACTTTCTACAAAAAAATAAAATTTTGTTGTAAACTTGTAGAATAAAATGTCCATTCTGCTGGCTGGATGTATGTTGTTTGCCTATATTACTATAACATTTGAATCTATATGTAATTTTGGGAGTTGTAAATTAGCTGTTATTGTGTTGTTGTTATTTCTATGGTCCAGATCGAGAAGAAAAAAAGAACAGAGTTATGTACAATGTGTACAAATATGACTGTAGGAAAAGATTTCTTAAACAAAGTTGTTTCCCCTGTGGTGAACTTATTTCTTTTTTTTTATTTTAGTTGTTGATATGTTGGAGCAATTATCATGACCTTGATTTCTGTTTTTGTTGTTGATATTTTATTGGATTATAAAAATTATTTTTAGCGGATTATTAAAATTATTTTTAGTCTCCTGGGTCTTGTTTAATCTTGTAACAAAAGCCTGTTGTGCACTGCAGCAGTAACTAATGATGACCAAAGAAGCCTTCCAACTGTATCACGGATGCCACTTTCCACTACAATTTCCACTGCAATCTAATCTACAATTGATTTACTACTATTGCCAATACAGTTTCAATTATAATTACCACTATTACAATTTTCTATTACAATTTTCCCTACATTTTCTATTACAATTTTCTATTATAATTTTCACTACAGTTGCACAGGACGATTCTAAATCCTTTTTTTTATCATGAATAAAATTTCTGCTTCTTGCATTTGTGAATTCTATGTGACACACAAGTTGATGCATTAATGTCAAGAATTTCATAAAATTTTTTACATTTTCTTTTTTTAAATTTGTTGTAAATAATATTGTAATATTTATAAAAAAAGTTTAGCATACAATTATTTATTTCAATGCATGTTTCTGATGTTGTTTTTTTCACAGCTTTCACATTCATTCCTCTATGTACATACCTTTTCCTGAAATATATATCTATATAATATTATAATAATTATTTACATTTACAACAATTATGTGTACAAACAGAGTTCTCTCTCCCTGATTCAAAGTTTTTAAAAGAAAAAACAGCAAATAAAATAAATATTTATATGTTTCGTTTCAGCTATTCATTTTTTTGTTTATTTTATTTGGTGTTTAGCTCTTGATATTCCTTTCTTTGATGTTAATTTGTTGTTGTTCATGTGTTCTTCTTTTGTTGATGTAAAATTGTTGATAATTTTCTTACCTAGTATCCCTCATTAATAATGTTGGTTGTCTTAATTAGAATCGCATCTCTTTTTTTTTTTATTTGTTGGTCTTGGAAGTTATACCCCAAAATACATTTCTACTATAATAATATCAACTTTAACCAAGGGTGAGCTCGTTTCGGTTGAAGGATAATCTGCCAGACACCTTATCTTTACTTCCATGACTTGCTACAATGGACATAAGCTTTCAGATTTCCTGAATTTTTGAAACAATTTGCCAATGGGAGACAAAAAAAAACTTTTCTAAGAATATTATAAAATTGTCACCTTTTAATATATTACAATTTTCATGGGGTCTCACTATAAGGGGAAACTATTGTGGCAAATATAATCATAATAATTAAATTAGGTTATCTCCCTTAGTCCAACGAATTCTCACCAGAAGATATAAAAGGATGTATGAAGAGAGAAATACATACACGATACAGACATATAAATTAAAAGATAGAAAGATAAATAGTAGGACCCCATCGGACAGCGTTTATAATAAATTAGTGAAACCAGTCATAAAACTAACTTCACCATCATACTTTTCAATTCAGTAAAAGTATAAAAAGCAGACAAATTACAATAAACTCGTACAATTATAAAATAAAGTAAGGAAGACAAAGTAAGACAACTAAAAAGATTTTAAAAAGGGGAATTAATTGATAAAAAAAAAAATAGAAGAGTACCTCGGCTGATGATTCTTTTGTGAAAAACAATCACGAAGTCTACATGATTTAGTAACTTTAGTTACCGAGAAACTGTATGTATTAGTGCAGTAAGGTCATACCTTTAGTAGACAGACGTTCCTTCAAATCTCTGTAGAATTGAACTAAGTCATTTGTGACCATACAGCCCGGGAAAATTCTGAATCATTCATGATATTTATTTTCAAGGTTAAATCTTATATTAAAAAGTTATGAAGTTTTTCAAAACATTGTTTCAAGCATAAGGCCTAAAAGAAAGTAATTGATCTACGATAATAATTGAGTTTTAAAAAAGAACAGACACTAGACTATTATAACGATTGTTTATAATGAATTTATAAATAAAGTCAACACTGAAAGTAACCACCGAAGTCTTCAATAAAGTCACCACTAAATGAAAACCCATGAGGTCATTACTAGGTCATCAATCAAGTAATTACTATAGTAACCAAATACTTTAATAAGATGGACCGCTTGCTCTATTTTTAGAGCTTATATGTTTTTTTTTCCCGTGCGCATCCAATAACGCTGGCTTAAATAATAATACTTCTACGCTCCTACGTTTGTCTAAATGTTCCGCTGCATGCAACTTTCGACTTAAATTTTAATTTTCCTTGAGAAAATCATAGCGATTAAATAAAACGGAAGTGCACAGTACAAAAGGGAATCGGTAATTCCGAAAAGAAGTCATTCGAGTCATCAAATAGATGAAATATTAATGCAAGCGGTCCATCTTTTTAGTGTCTTTGGAGTAATTAAATAATAATAAATGTAATTAATCAGGTCATTTTTTAAAGTCATCGATGAAATGTCCACTTATAGTGGCTAACGTATGGTTCATGAAAAATGGACTGTCCAACACTGACCTGAAGACATTTCCTCACCTCATCTCATTGTGGTATCAAGGATTACAATGTAAGCGATGGTAGAGTCCACCATTTTGGATGTCCAATAAAGGGTTAGCCATCGTTGTGTCTTTGGTTTTCGAATTTTCCTGGGAAACAGGAAACGTTGTTAATACGGTAAACATCATGGTCGCTAAGCAATACTACGTTGTTAATACGGTAAAAAAAAATTGCTGACTTTTTTTTTTTTTTAATCAGAGATCGCTCAAACTATGTCCAGGAACCCCCCAATGAACCCGTGGTCTCAGATTAAGAACCTCCAGTGGTGTAGGAAGGGGGTGCGGTAGACGGTCCGATCCGGTTGGAACGTTACAAAGGGGGGCGGCATTTTGAGGGACACGAAAGAATTTACCAAAAAGAATCAAAGAGGAAAGAAAATAATTGGGGAAAACAGGAGAGAAGAAAAGAAAAACAAACAATTAAAAGTTACTAAAGAAATCCAACAATTGTACACCTAAATGAGTTTTTAATGTTGTAATATGATATTTATTTGAAACAGATTTTTCAACTGCAGCATCGGGAGTCATTTGATACTATTGAATGCGCCCCATCCCCCCTTCCCGCCCTTTTCCGTTATCGGTTTTTGGCAAAGCCGGTTGAGAAAGAAAATCAACAATTTAAGTCAAGGAAACAAAGTTCGTCTGCGTAATTTTCCACATCTCTCTTGCTTGTGTCCCCCCCCCCCCCCCCCCCCACAAAGACCAGACGGGTAAGTTAGTGCTCCTGGACAGGGGGCGGCAACCTTTTGATAACAGTGCGCCAAAGTAGGATTTCTAGTTTCTAGTTCATAAAATTAAGTGTGCCAATAGCCTTAAGGCCTTAAGGCCAACCTGCTTTAGCAGTCAACTTCTCGGGCGGCAACAACAGTTACTACGCCAATGGAATTCCCATCACACCGGATGGAAATCTTACACGCCCCTCCCAGAACTGCCACGCACAAATATAATAACAGATCGAAACTGTTATCGAAAGGATGTAAAAAAACAACAACAAAAAAACAAAATCTAGCCTCGAATTTGCGAAAAAACTCTACGTCATGTGTAACTGGAGATTTCGTCATGTCAAAAAAAAACGAATTTGTAAGCCGATTCCTGCCATCTAGAATGTTGACAGCGAGAAAACCTACGTTAATCGTTAGTCAGGAGCGTCAGCAGGCTTTTCAGCAATCTTTTGGTAATTGGATATTCTGTCTTTTGTTCACCTTACTAATGAGGTTTTATATTCAGCCAGTTTTGGTTTGCTGGTTTTCTATCTTTGTGAATATTGAATTTGACGGTGTTTGCGATTTCTTCGTCTGCGAGGAAGTATACGCTTACACGACAGATAGACACAAAGATAGGCCAATGTACAGTAAGACAAATAGTTGAACAAACACATAGATAGATAGATAGATAGACAGACAGATAGATAGATAGGGATGGATGGATTGATAGATAGATGCTACACAGACGATAGATACATAAATAGATAGCTAGCTAGATAAAATTATAGACCGACAGATAGACAGTCAGATATATATATATATGGCTAGATAGATAGACAGATAGATAGTCTGATAGATTGATTGATTGAAAGATAAATAGACAGATAGATAGATAGATAGATAGATAGATAGATAGATAGATAGATAGATGGATGGATGGATGGATGGACTAATTGATGCATAAATAAATATGTAAATAGATATGTAGATTGATAGATAAATAGATACATAAATAGATAGATAAATAGATAGATAAATAGATAGACATATAGAGGAGAGTGGAAATACTGGGCAAACAAATTTCACATTTCATAAAAACTGATATTTAACATAAACTAAAGAAGATAACACATAACGGATGGTATCCGAAGAAAGAATGTTTATTCAGTTTTTTAAACTTATTGGGGGAGATGTCGGAAACCTAAAGGGATTAAGGAACCTGGGCTATTTTGATTAAAACTGGGGGTATCATTTTGGCTATACAGTGGGTAGAACACATACCCCCGTGTATCATGATCCCCAATCTCCAATAGATTGATAAATGGATCCGATCGATAGAATATAGATGAGTCCACTAACATTCCCCGTTAAAGAAACGTTTAAAATAAAGTGTATACGCCCCTACCACATTCTGACACTCAAGGTGTCCGAGTCTTCTCGGGGTTACTCGGAACGCGTCCGAGTTGCAAAGTACTAAAAGTCAACAAGGCTCAGCCATGCGTGTTAAAATAACACCGACACTCCGTGCACATATCTTGCCGGCGTGGCGCCACAGCTCAGCAGCCCGGTTGGGACCGTGCCACCCCCTTCTTCCACCTCCACCCCCCCCCTTCTCGGGTCATGTGGCTTTGGTACCCTCCTGTAGGATTTGACAAGTGGCGAGACTCCATTGTCACCACCCTCCCCTTCCTCCACCCCAGCCCGACTGCCCACTTTTTTTTGTTTGTTTTTTTGTTTTATTTCTTTCAGGCCCTTGTATTGGCGTTATCCCTGGGGGAAAGCATTGTTCGGTTGGTTTCAACTTCTCCAGGAATTTGTGAACATTGACTTTTCATACTCAATTTATCTTCAACTCGACGGAATGCTGGCGAGGAAGGGGGGGGGGAGGGTGAGGTTAAACATCATGGGCGATTAGCCAATAAGACAAAAAAGACACTGTTACGACGAATGTTCTTTCAGAGCTTGGCCGTTTTTCTAAGTCTAATAAACTTGGTAACCTGAAACTTTGAGGACATAAGACTCGGTCACAATGTTGAGAGACAATAGTCGAATAAATCATGGGGGCATAACTCAAAATATACCAAAATGTGACTATGCTCTTCACAATGTGGAGAGACAATAGTCGAATAAATCATGGGGGCATAACTCAAAATATACCAAAATGTGACTATGCTCTTTCGTTCAGTGTAGCCTTCATATTTTTTAAAGTAATACACTTTTATTGTTATTTAGATTTCATAATTTTATTCCACTTGAAATTAAGCAATATTCACTTGACAATAATAATTGTGATACATACAAAACAACGGCGCCCTCCTGTAGGGTGCAAAGGGTGCACTTGCCACCCACTGTTCCTGCATTTTCTTTCTTTTAACTTAATAAAGCGACTCAAATAGTTAGTCTGGGTTTTCCTCCTCCCCGTTGTATTATTTCATACTTATAGTCTCGCTGTTCCTCAAACTGGGGGTCTGCGGGCCCTTAGGAGTCCACCAAGCGGTTTAAGGAGGACCGTGAAAGAAACACTTTTGTGAGATACATTTCCAGAATATAAACAATAGAAAAGTCTCTAAAAGTGATGATTTCATGTTCAACCACCTGTGAGTGTGAGACGGTTTTATCCGGGCTACTTGCTATCGAAACAAAACAGAAATAAATGCGAAAAAACACCAAAACGACAAATCCAAAACTAATCTATACATAGAAAAACTGTCTTGGGCAAAGCAGATACATCCACCCCATTGGCTTTTGATAACTAAAACGTTTAATAAAAAAAAATATTGTTTGTCAAAAAATGTTTTTTCAAGGAGTATTTTATAGGCCAATGGGCAGCTAATAGGCTATGTTATTTGTAGTTAATTTTTATCGTAAATTTTTATAGGCTGCCAGCCATTACAAAAATGGTACTACCCGTCAAGACATTCTTTGAACGTTTGAGAACCACCGATACAGAGGTTGCTTCTGCCCCCTCCCTCACCTTAATGGGTAAAAAATATCTGCGGATTGATACCTATATTGGTTGATAGGTTTTGTGTAATAACGGCCAGTAAACGACACGAATTTGCAAAGAATTTCTTCACATAGTTTAGCAATGAGGAGGGTTTGAGGCATTTCTAAAGTGGGCCACACAACAGTCTCAAGAACTCAGATCGTTGGCACCAGAAAAGCAATTTATGAAAACAAATTCTCAGTCCAGGAAGTGAACAATCCAGCCAACAGTAATCATTGCCGTCTGTGGTCCATTGTGTGGTCCATTGTGTGGTCGATTGTGTTACTGCGTAGTACATTGATTGACAACTTGCTCATTTGTGTGCCTCGTCGGACCCGTTCCGACAAACTGCTTCAGCGGAATCCGTCATCCGGAAGACTGCCGACATTTCGTTCTTCTGAAACTCGCTTTAGACCCTCCACAACAAAAATTTAGGCGTGGGAGACTTCTATAGAGGTGTCTATCCCCCCCCCCCCCCCCGTACTGGTCTTGAGTAGGCGGAGCTCTTTGTCCCCCAATTCACTGTCCACACGTTTTGTAGTATGTACTGTATATTATACATATATATATATATTTTATTCTAACTGCCTCCGGTATAAAGCACCGACCTAAAGATTTAACACTTAAAGCTAATTCGTGAAAAGGGGAGGCGATTAGAAGAAAGAAATATGGGGAGGCAACCAGGTCTATTGTATCCACTAAATAATGAATTAATTATTTAGCTCCGTTTCTCTCCAAGTTAAATGACTAACCCGTGAGTGGTGTGACCTATTTACATAAACGTTCTGGAAAAAAGGGCAGTATCCACTTATGCATACAAGTGAGAAAGAGAGAGAGAGAGAGGGAAAGAGAGAATTTATATAGAGAGAAGTATGAAATAAAGTGTTTGTCTGAAAGGGGCTTTTCAGATTGTAAGATGCCCATCTAAACATCTCTCCTACCTCCCCCTACTCCACACCTGTCAAGACTATAGCGAGTAGGTCCTATTCCTTTAAAAAACCATATGCATCCAGCCATGGAGAGGTTTAAATGAGGTTTTACTTCTTAAAGTGTCTCGGCTTGAGAGTCTTCAGTGGCGTCACGGTGGTGTGTACACACACACACACACAGATTGAGACACTAGGAGAGAGAGAGAGCGAAATAGAGAGAGAGAGAGAGAGACTGGTAGAGAGAACAGGAGAAGGACGAGAGAGTGCCAAAGAGAAGTTGAAGCTCTTATTTCAGTAAAATACTTTTTAAGTAGATTTTGAGTTGTTGGTACTTGGTACCATGTTTCGGTTTAGTGAGAAACTGAGAGATAGAGAGAGAGGGAGAGACAGGGAGAGAGTGAAAGATGGAGAGATGGGGAGAGAGTGAAAGAGAGAGAAAGAGTGAGACGGGGATAGAGAGAGAGAGAGAGAGAGCGAAAGAGAAGAAAGAGACAGGGATAGAGAGAGTAAAAGAGAAAGAGAGACATATTAAGAAAGACAGAGAGATAAAAAGGTGGGGTGGAGGGGGGAAAGAGAGGTAGAAAAGAGAGAGAGAGAGAGGGATAATGACAGTTAAAATTAAGAAAGAGTGAGAGAGAAAGAAAGAAAGAGAGAGCAAAGCGATAGAATGAAATAGAGAAGGAAATGGAAAAGGATTGAGAGAATCTAGCGAGAATAAGAGAAACAGAGCGAAAGTGAGAAAGAGAAAAAAAGAGAGAGATTGAAAGAGAAAAAGAAAAAAAAGAGAGAGATTGAAAGAGAAAAAGAAAAAAGAGAGAGATTGAAAGAGAAAAAAAAAGAGAGAGATTAAAAGAGAAAAAGAAAAAAGAGAGACTGTATGGTCCTAGTGCCAAAACAATTTGTCAACAGCATGTCCAGCAGTTGTGATTATTCACAGTAGTCGTAGCAATATGATATAATATGCATAGTTTTGAGTACAACAAATTGGACACCTAGGCCGGGCCGCAGCGCGTTTGGTTGGCGTGCCGAAGGTCCTGGGTTCGTTTCCTGGTGAACGCTAAAATTGGTTTCCTTGTCTAGAGGGCGTCACCCAGTATATATAGCTCTGGTGGGCCTTTACGGGAAAAAATTATTTCATTTATAATTTTAACAAGCCACGAAGCACAATATATGCTGTTTCTAATTTTTTTCTTTAAATTGCATTCCAACAATTTAATTTATTACAATCATTTTGAATCATACACCGTGCCAACAGCGTGAAAGTCAAACTGATCAACTATACTATTTTTATAAGACAATTTATTTAGTGCCGTAGCAAGACCAAGACCAAAAGAAAAAGAGCATAATAGAGAAAATCATTAAAGTGTTTTTTTATATTTAATACAAAATTAACCTGTTTGTTTTTATCAGCTTTAAAAAAAAATCCATTCATAGCTAATACACAATTTCATTACTTAACTTATACACAGTGTCCTCACATAGAGGGGGGGGGGGCAGAGGGGGACATATGCCCGGGAGAGCACGTCCAGGGGCGGGGGGGGGGGGGGCGGCAAATGTAGTCTAAATATAGCAAATATAGCACTAAACAAGCAGTTACAGTATGCAGGGGGGCGGCGATGAAACTTTTGCCCTGGGGCGCCACATAAGCTTGTAAAGGCACTTTTTATACATTAATAGTTTTCAACATTTAAAATTAGTTGTCAAATAATTATTCTATTAATAGACATAAAGTCTTTAATGTTAGCCTCTGAATAACTGAGATTTATTTTAACATTATTTTAACCCGAAGTAAAGAAGCGTTATTAAATTGCAATTAAGTGGAAGAGGTACGTAGTAATCATACGAACTGGGTAGCTATTTTAATGTTTAAAAATGTACATGTACATTCTTTAGTCATAAAATATTTATATAATTTTTAACTATTTTGTGTAATTTGATCATTTTAGAGCTATAAATTGTAAGCGATTAATTTTTTTTAAAAGGAAACGATAATGAAACATATTAGAAATATTAATGTAAAGAAAACTGGTTAATTATCTCCCTTAAATTAAATTCTCCAAATTTGATGCTAGTGATACCAAACGAGTTAATTGTTTTAATATAACTAGTGTACTTCTCAAAATGCTCATCTATCTTAATTTGCCTTAAATTAGGGAAAGAGTTAAATGCTTTGAAATTGATTTCACGGAAAGATATGTCCAGTTTCAATGCAAATCCATTCCAGTTGCCCAACACTCAAGTGCTTTTGGACCCAATCTTGTAAATGGAAGTTTAACTCACGGAAACGTATCGCCAAGTCATACAGAAACAACGGCTTCAACAATCAGTTCTCCTCATTCAATAACGGAATTTATTTTTCCATTAAGATACATCTTAATTGCTTCCAGACAAGAAAATAATCTATCCAAGACTTTACCTATACTCCGTATGACTTTCTTCTAGAAGAGACTTGAGAAACTATACAATTGACTATCTTAACAATAGATTCAATCACAGAATGCAGGTCCAATGATGAGAGCTTTGCATACAAACATTCCTGAACTAAAACAATCGACGTCCAGTGTGATTCCCATGTAGTTTGCATGCAGCAACCACTAATTATGCGGACATATGTTGTTTTCACCTGCATTAAACAATATTCTTGGAGGTCTATCGCGTGACACTGAAAAAAAAATCGTTCTGCGTGCCATGTCTGTCACGCGTGCCTTAGGTTGCCGACCCCTGCTATAAAGCATTTGCTTTGATTATATAAATACTTTTCGATACTAGATGTTCATCCCGAAAATGAGCAGTAGATGCAATGAATTTAGCAGAAATTCCCATCACTATTAGCTGCTAGAAAAAGAATCGTGAATGGTTAAATAAAAACTGCACTATTAAACAGTGTGTGTATCCTGAGGCACAGGGTTTTCTTATAACACTTGATACGTACGAATTCTTAGTTATTCTATTAATCTGGAAAAATGGCTAAAAGTGGGGCCTTTTACCTAAAATTTCCCCCCCCCCTAGCGTCAAAATCTGACTACGCCACTGCTGGTGAGTACCTGAAATTAGTTATGGAAACGTAAAGACTAGAGGGCAGAGGGCATTGTGCTGGCCACACATTCTCCAAGTATGTCGTGGCCACAGAACATTGTAGCCGCTTCTTCACATGCCCAATGGCTCAATTTAGACCGACGGGTATACTCTTTTTAATTTTTACTTCCTTTTTACTCCCTTTATTTTAAGTTGCAATGTCTGCAATCGTCCGTCAATCGTGGTGCAAAAATTGGCTTCGATTTTTCGACCACTTCCCATGGTCCGATCGAGCTGAAATTTTGACAGCAAATTTGTGGCGCCTAACAATACATCCTATCAAATTTTCAGTTAAAACAACTTAATAATACTACACTTATGACAATATTCATTTCTTAAAAGGAATGTATAAGAAATATTTTGATTTCGCGTCAAAAATGCCTGTGAAACTTTTTATACTTTTTCGGCGCAAAGCTAGAAAAAAAAAATTATGCGCTACGATTATTTTTAGAACAATTCATACGGAGTAAGGAGATATTTTTGAGATTTGCGACACAGATATTTTTTCTGTACGTTTCATTTGCAGTAGTCAATCAATTATTTAATTACATGATGGTAAACTTAGTTTGCAAATAAAGGGAGTATGATAAAAACTGTGTTTTTATGGTTTTCTTGTTTTAAAGTTGCATTTTCTGTCTGTCTGTCTGCAATCATGCGTGGTGCAAAAATTTGATTCGATTTTTCGACCACTTCCCGTGGTCCGATCGAGCTGAAATTGGGACAGCAGATTTGTGGCGCCTGACAATACATCCTATCAAATTTTCAGTTAAAACGACTTAATAATACTACACTTATGACAATATTCATTTCTTAAAAGGAAAGTATAAGAAATATTTTAATTTCGCGTTAAAAATGCCTGTGCAACTTTTTATACTTTTTCGGCGCAAAGCTAGAAAAAAAAAAAAATTATGCGCTACGATTATTTTTAGAACAATTCATACGCAGTAAGGAGATATTTTTGAGATTTGCAACACAGATATTTTTTCTGTACGTTTCATTTGCAGTAGTCAATCAATTATTTAATTACATGATGGTAAACTTAGTTTGCAAATAAAGGGAGTATAATAAAAACTTCGTTTTTACGGTTTTCTTGTTACTCCCTTTATTTTAAGTTGCATTTTCTGTCTGTCTGCAATCGTCGTGGGAGCAAAAATTGGCTTCGATTTTTCGACCACTTCCCGTTGTCCGATCGAGCTGAAATTTGGACAGCAGATTTATGGCGCCTAACAATACATCCTATCAAATTTTCGGTTAAAACAACTTAATAATACTACACTTATGACAATATTCATTTCTTAAAAGGAAAGTATAAGAAATATTTAATTTCGCGTTAAAAATGCCTGTGCAACTTTTTATAGTTTTTCGGCGCAAAGCTAGAAAAAAAAATTATGCGCTACGATTATTTTTAGAACAATTCATACGGAGTAAGGAGATATTTTTGAGATTTGCGACACAGATATTTTTTCTGTACGTTTCATTTGCAGTAGTCAATCAATTATTTAATTACATGATGGTAAGATTAGTTTGCAAATATAGGGAGTATAATGAAAACTTCGTATTTATGGTTTTCTTGTTAGAACAATTCATACGGAGTAAGAAAATAGTTTGAGATTTGCGACACAGATATTTTTTCTGTACGTTTCATTTGCAGTAGTCAATCAATTATTTAATTACATGATGGTTAACTTAGTTTGCAAATAAAGGGAGTATAATGAAAACTTCGTTTTTATGGTTTTCTTGTTACTTCCTTTATTTTAAGTTGCATTTTCTGTCTGTCTGTCTGCAATCGTCGTGGGCGCAAAAATTGGTTTCGATTTTTCGACCACTTTCCGTGGTCCGATCGAGCTGAAATTTGGACAGCAGATTTGTGGCGCCTAACAATACATCCTATCAAATTTTCAGTTAAATTGACTTAATAATACTACACTTTTGACAATATTTATTTCTTAAAAGGAAAGTATAAGAAATATTTTGATTTCGCGTAAAAATTGCCTGTGCAACTTTTTATACTTTTTCGGCACAAAGCTAGAAAAAAAAATTATGCGCTAAGATTATTTTTAGAACAATTCATACGGAGTAAGGAGATATTTTTGAGATTTGCGACACAGATATTTTTTAATTACATGATGGTAAACTTAGTTTGCAAATAAAGGGAGTATGATAAAAACTGTGTTTTTGTGGTTTTCTTGTTTTATATATTATTATTTGCAGGTTGTTTGCAGCCCATGTGTCGCCAGTTAGAAACCGTTAAACGAAATATAACATTACTCCGTTACTCAATGAAATGTCTTACTTACTAAACTATACTAACTTTTATAGACTTGTGTATTTTGTTTATAAAGGCCTAGATATTAGATTTCATTTTTATAGCGTCAGTCAGGGTCTAAATTTTGGTTCATTTTTTGTGCGCCGTTTTTTTTTACCGGGAAACTATTAAAACCTAAACTTAATTACGCTTTTTTTTAAAAGTGTGATGCAATTAACAGAACAATTATTGTAATTCACATTTTATACTCTATAAAAATTGTGGCAAAGGGAAGGAAGAATCATTATGGTATTTGGTTTCTTCTAGGGAGAGCTGAAATAGGAGTTGGTAAGAAGGAAAGATAAACTGTTTCAACACTCATGAAATAGAATGGATGGGTGGATAGATAGAGTTGGATGAAGAGATAAATAGATATATAGATGGATCGTTGGATGTGCGGATGGATGGATGAATACATGAATGGATGGATGCATTGATGAATGGAGGGAAGGGTTAATGAATTGGATGGATAGAAGGATACATAGATGAATAGATAGATGGATGAATTGGTGGATAGATGGATGTATAGGTTGTGTGTGTTGGTGTTTGATTGAAAGAGATTTTAAAACAAACTGTGTGTGTGTGTGAGAGAGAGAGAGAGAGAGAGACAGATAGCAGACAGGATGGGGTGCATACCAAAGATTGAATTCAATTATTTTCTATCGCAACAATCGAACTGTGCCAGACTGGATATTATTAGAACATTCTGGGTGAGGAGTACATGGAAAGAGAATGCTAAATAGTTGACTATAAAATGTTCTCTTGCGTTAAAATAAACTCATTCATCTGTACTTTAACCAATACTTTTCAAAGAATGTTTAATGTGATCTGTAAGGGAATCTTTGGCTCAAAATCTTTGATCTTGTGCTCTCGAAAATCCAAGACTGCTCGACCACCAGCATCAAATCGGAGTAAGTGCCCATGTGAAATTGGATCCCGAAATCCAGAGCACATCAAGCAACAGTGTCCACTCCACAGAGAAACCCCGAAACTAGGTCTGGCTTTTAGGTGTCGCCATGCAAGAAAAGTTCTGAAGACAGTAACGCTTAGCAGAGAAACGGGACAATGGAGAGATTAGGCTGCTAAGGAAGATATGGAACGAAGAGAAAGAAAAAGAAGCTGATTAATTATCGTTTTAATTTTAAGGCGTTCAATAATGAGTCATTGTCCTGCACGTTACTGCTAGTTGTAGTGTGGGTTCAAATCCTAGTTTTAAAAAACACCATGAACCTATCCGGATCTTGGAGATTGCTGCCGAGTACCAATACCTCTGTTGATGCTACCTGAACAACACTTAGGGTTAATAAAGGCATTGTTCTGGCCACACATTCACAATTGTATGCCATGGTCATTTTGAAACCAAAAAAAATCTGGTAAATTCTTGTAAATATTTGAGCAAAAAAAAGAATGGTTCTAGATATTGTACATTAATTATCTTTGATAGAGAAAGGTGGTTAGGGAGGTGGAAGGATTGGGGGGGGGGGACGAGAAACCACTTGCACCTCCTTGTATCATAACTGAACGCCGCCGCGGCTGCTGACACCCTCTTCGTATTAGCCACTTCTATTTCCTCCATCTCTTTCTTTTTAAGAAAAAAATATTTTAACCCTTCCCGTACCGACCTACTTCTGTCTATGCTGCCTTCAGTTCCGCTATATACGCGCCCGGGACTGTAAGGGTTAAGACACAAGATATACAATATCTAGGGAGAGGAAGTGAACGGGTTGGGTTGAGAGGGGGGAGGCGTCGACATAATTTATTATGTAATTACAAGCACATAAAAAAACCTAACGGCTTTTCGATGCCTTCATTATAGAAATTATAGTATTAGGTATTTAGCCCGTCACTCCCACCCCACAACATATACGCGTAAGATATATATAATATACACACACACTGTACATTTTACGGTTGATGAAGAAACATTGTCTGGAAGAAGAAAACCAGAAATGCTGGAAGTAAGGATGGTGTGTCTGTGGGTGGGTGTGTGTGGGTGGGTGTGTGTGTGGACGTGTGTGTATGTAGGGTAAAGGATGAAATATTATACAGCCGTCTTCTTTAACTGTTGATATGTGCGTGACAGTGTCATCATATTATATAGCCTACACCCCACCATCAAAAAACCTTCCCAGTTTATTACATTAGCCGTTTAATATGACACGTGTCGCCATGGTAGAGACTTGAGAATAGGGTGAGACCGTTAGTAGAACATAAGATTGTTATGGTTTTCACCTCTTTTTCTCCGTTCCTTTCTCTGTCTTATTCTCTGTCTCTTTCTCTGTCTCTTTCTCTGTCTCTCTTTTCGCAGTCTCTTACTTTTCCTTTTCCTATTTTTATGTCTCTATTTTCTCTCATTCTTTCTCGTTATTTGTCTTTCTCACTCTCGCTCTCTCTTTCTCTCTCTCTCTCTCGTTGTCTCTATATATTTTTCTGTATTTCTTCATCGTTATGTTTCCCTCCTTTTCTCTTTTTCTCTTGCTGGATATCTTTTCTCTCTATCTATTTCACCATCTTTCCTAGTCTCTCTTTCCATTTTTTTTCATTACGTTTCTTTATTTGTTCTGCCATTCTTTCTGCAACTTTTTCCTCTTCTCTTGTTCTATCTGTTTCTCCGTGTTTCTTGCACAGACTCTCACTGTCTCTTTCTCTGTCTCTCTTTCTGTATCTCTCCCCCTCCTCGCTCTCTCTCTCTCTCTCTCTCTCTCTCTCTCTTTATCTGTCCCGCTGTCTTTCTCTCCCCCACTTACTTGTCAGAGTAAATTTTAGGCAAATGAAACGTTAAATACTTAATTGAAACAATCCGTATTTTAAAAATGTAAGTATCCCGGTCAGGCCAAATTGATATAATTGTGTGGCCAGCACAATGCTCTGCCGCCTCTACGTTGAGCCCAACTAATGTCAGATACCCATCAGAGCTGGGAACGAATCCTAACAAGCTTAATCAGGATTGGAACCTGGGACCTTCTGTATACTAGTCGAGAGCACCGTCTCCCATAATGTGTATTAAGCTGTTTTTATAACAATGTTTTTTTTTTATACGTGTAAGGAAGCCTGAGTTGAGAGAATTTTATTTCATATTTATTTTTGCAATAACACGGCAGAGAATCAACCTACTGAGGCCGGCTGGACCTGTGGTTAGTTCACCAGACTGTCTACCGACACGTCGCGGGTTCTAGCCCTGCAGCGTCACGTCGCGGGTTCTATCCCTGCCGCCGACCGATCCCTATTCGCACTGCGGGAGTTTTGTGCCCTTGTGGATGTAAAAATCTTCTCGAGCGCACTGAGCATGCTAAAATAGCATGGATAGAAGCGCTATATAAAATAACCATATTATCTGTCTCGCAAGACAATGGATGCGCCCTTGGGGTTTTGGGATTTCAATGAGGGACAGCGCTTGCTGTGGTTGAATAGCCCGATCCTCGAGTGGCAGTGCCGTGAGCATCCCTCGCATTTGAACAGTGAGGGCGGCTGTATAGAGGATGCTTTTGCCCTCCTTTTCTGCCTTCTGTATAAAATAAACATTATTATTATAAATAAAATAAACATTATTATTATTATTATTCGTGGACCAATAAACTTGTTCATATTCGTATTCGAAGGAAATAGTTTCTGTATTACTTACATGTATGTGCATCCTGTGCCAGAGTAGAAAAGCTGTTTTATCTAATTAAAGCCAGACAAACCTCCAAGGTTTAAGTTCCTAGCCATCATACTCATAGATTAACAAGCCGGTGATTGGTTGACTTAAAAGGTATTGGGGGTAGAGATACACGCACTTTCCAGAGCACTCATACTTCGAGAGAGTTCACAGGAAATTGTGCACCATGCTGGCCACACCATCACATTACAAGCGTGAGATGTGTGTGTGTGTGAATGGGGGGGGGGGGGGTAACATTTGCCCCTATTTTAAAGGATAGTTTGTATCTATTAGTAAACTAACACAGTCTAGCTAGTGTTTAATTAAGAAGGTGTCAATTTGGTGCATATGCAGACTTTGACGCCTGAATGCCCCCCTGTCTTCTAATTACGCTACTGGTACTGGAACTAGCACTTTGAATATTTATTGGCTGTATTATGGGACGTACTATATTTTCATTTGACTAAATGTTAATTAGCAAAACAATTACTTATCCTCCCTTTCCTCCTGTCTAGTTTAATCTGGAGATTTCTACCTCCGTGACGTCAAAACACAAGGCTACAATTCTTCCATGAATTCAACAATTTATCCAGCATAGTAAACAGCATACGGCGTCGACTGAGTATAAAAAAAAAGTCTGTAACCACTGGACTGTGGAGAGATATTCGTGTAACGGATTTTGAAATCAATATTTCATAATAAGGTTTGAAATGTGATTTGAAATATTTCTGCTGTTGTTTTTACGTGTGAAGCTATCACGACATTTACTTCTCCAGCTGGTTAGCAGTATCACAATTAAACATAACAAAAACGTATTTGTTATTCCGTTTAGTTTGTAGAAAATGGTTTATAAGATAGTGTTAAAAAAGATTGAAAAAAAAAATCAAGAATAAAAAAATTCGTATAACTCGTGTTTCAGAGTCTGTTTCGACCACTTCTGTCCATTAGATATGGTAAAGAACGAAATTCGTTATTATTAAATATACACTCGATTATAACTGTAATAAAAATTGTGTACACTCCAATCTCTACCAAACCAAGTCTACAGATGCACCGACCTGGAAGGGTCACAGTTGTTTTTTTTATTTATTGTAAAAGACAAACTGTAGGCCTACAAATCTAATATAATTTTACAGAAGTAAGAAAAAACTGTGAAAAAAATCACATAAGTGATACATTTCTATCTTGACGTTAAGGCTGGCACTTATAACAAAAAGAAATTTTCTTGTTTGAATGTCTACGTTGGAGGTCCGTCTGTAAAGGCGCAGGGGGCGAATGTGTGTGTGTGTGAAAAAGGGGGGGGGGAGAGAAATAAGCGTTTCAGGATTAGTTCCAGGCCAGTAATCTGTTATAAAAATACACACACGCCCATCTTTCTGAATTTGTTATGACCAAAAATTACCTGACTTTTTAATCCTAACATTATTCCTGTTAGAGACTTATACGGATACAAGGGGCGGTTACATTGACACATTTTGTTTCCTGTGTTTCAAATGTGTGTATAAGTCAATGACTCTCAAATATCAACAGTAAGTGTGTGTTTCTGTGTACAACACTAATAGGCCTATATACACGGATCCATGGGCCACGCATTTTCGGAACAACTAAACAACAATAACAACACATAAACACCATCACAAAAAAAAACTAGCCGTATTAATAATTCGAAACTCAAAATATTATAAAAGCTAACAGAAACTTTCTGTTTGCATTACTGATCTATATAAAAGAGACTGTGTGTATTGTAATTTGCATCACTGGTATATATAAATAAAACTGTGTGTATTGTAATTTGCATCACTGGTATATATAAATAAAACTGTGTGTATTGTAATTTGCATCACTGGTATATATAAAACCGACTGTATGAATTGTAATTTGCATCACTGGTATATATAAATAAAACTGTGTGTATTGTAATTTGCATCACTGGTATATATAAAAGATACTATGTGTATTGTAATTTGCATCACTGGTATATATAAATAAAACTGTGTGTATTGTAATTTGCATCACTGGTATATATAAAACAGACTGTATGAATTGTAATTTGCATCACTGGTATATATAAATAAAACTGTGTGTATTGTAATTTGCATCACTGGTATATATAAATGAGACTGTGTGTATTGTAATTTGCATCACTGGTATATATAAATGAGACTGTGTGTATTGTAATTTGCATCACTGGTATATATAAATGAGACTGTGTGTATTGTAATTTGCATCACTGGTATATATAAATAAAACTGTGTGTATTGTAATTTGCATCACTGGTATATATAAATGAGACTGTGTGTATTGTAATTTGCATCACTGGTTTATATAAATAAAATTGTGTGTATTGTAATTTGCATCAATGGTATATATAAATGAGACTGTGTGTATTGTAATTTGCATCACTGGTATATATAAATAAACTGTGTGTAATGTAATTTGCATCACTGGTATATATAAATGAGACTGTGTGTATTGTAATTTGCATCACTGGTATATATAAATGAGACTGTGTGTATTATAATTTGCATCACTGGTATGTATAAATAAAACCGTGTGTATTGTAATTTGCATCACTGGTATATATAAATGAGACTGTGTGTATTGTAATTTGCATCACTGGTATATATAAAAGAGACTATGTGTATTGTAATTTGCATCACTGGTATATATAAATAAAACTGTGTGCATTGTAATTTGCATCACTGGTATATATAAATGAGACTGTGTGTATTGTAATTTGCATCACTGGTATATATAAATGAGACTGTGTGTATTGTAATTTGCATCACTGGTATATATAAATGAGACTGTGTGTATTGTAATTTGCATCACTGGTATATATAAATAAAACTGTGTGTATTGTAATTTGCATCACTGGTATATATAAATGAGACTGTGTGTATTGTAATTTGCATCACTGGTATATATCAAAGAGACTATGTGTATTGTAATTTGCATCACTGGTATATATAAATGAGACTGTGTGTATTGTAATTTGCATCACTGGTATATATAAATGAGACTGTGTGTATTGTAATTTGCATCACTGGTATATATAAATGAGACTGTGTGTATTGTAATTTGCATCACTGGTATATATAAATAAAACTGTGTGTATTGTAATTTGCATCACTGGTATATATAAATGAGACTGTGTGTATTGTAATTTGCATCACTGGTTTATATAAATAAAATTGTGTGTATTGTAATTTGCATCAATGGTATATATAAATGAGACTGTGTGTATTGTAATTTGCATCACTGGTATATATAAATAAACTGTGTGTAATGTAATTTGCATCACTGGTATATATAAATGAGACTGTGTGTATTGTAATTTGCATCACTGGTATATATAAATGAGACTGTGTGTATTATAATTTGCATCACTGGTATGTATAAATAAAACCGTGTGTATTGTAATTTGCATCACTGGTATATATAAATGAGACTGTGTGTATTGTAATTTGCATCACTGGTATATATAAAAGAGACTATGTGTATTGTAATTTGCATCACTGGTATATATAAATAAAACTGTGTGCATTGTAATTTGCATCACTGGTATATATAAATGAGACTGTGTGTATTGTAATTTGCATCACTGGTATATATAAATGAGACTGTGTGTATTGTAATTTGCATCACTGGTATATATAAATGAGACTGTGTGTATTGTAATTTGCATCACTGGTATATATAAATAAAACTGTGTGTATTGTAATTTGCATCACTGGTATATATAAATGAGACTGTGTGTATTGTAATTTGCATCACTGGTATATATCAAAGAGACTATGTGTATTGTAATTTGCATCACTGGTATATATAAATAAAACTGTGTGTATTGTAATTTGCATCACTGGTATATATAAATGAGACTGTGTGTATTGTAATTTGCATCGCTGGTATATATAAATGAGACTGTGTGTATTGTAATTTGCATCACTGTTATATATAAAAGAGACTATGTGTTTTGTAATTTGCATCACTGGTATATATAAATGAGACTGTGTGTATTGTAATTTGTATCACTGGTATATATAAAACAGACTGTATGAATTGTAATTTGCATCACTGGTATATATAAATGACACTGTGTGATTTGTAATTTGCATCACTAGTATATATAAATGAGACTGTGTGTATTGTAATTTGCATCACTGGTATATATAAAACAGACTGTATGAATTTTAATTTCCATCACTGGTATATATAAATGACACTGTGTGATTTGTAATTTGCATCACTGGTATATATAAATGAGACTGTTTGTATTGTAATTTGTATCACTGGTATATATAAAAGAGACTATGTGTATTGTAATTCGTATCACTGGTATATATAAATGAGACTGTGTGTATTGTAATTTGCATCACTGGTATATATAAATGAGACTGTGTGTATTGTAATCACTGAGCTATATATACATGGAAGTACCCAAAATATATAAACTTTTCGTAATTGCGTCATTGAAATTTGATAAAATGAACTCTTTTATACTGAACATACATTATATATATTCTTTTATAAACTCTCTTATACGAGTAAATTGTGTTAATTTTAAAGACCAAGTGAAAGGTTTTTTCCACTGATCTATAAAAAGAATGGATAAGGATAGGAAGAAGAATTATTGATGCAAGCTTCCGCCATTTTTGTGTACAAACACTGATATATGTAAGCTTACAGATATAGATATATTATCAAATTCTCCAAAGTTTCATTTAAGCTAACATTTCTAATGTTTTTTTTCTTTTATAGAAAGTGAATAAATAACTTACAATTTATAACTTTGAAATGATCGAATTGTAAAAAAAAGTATTTTAAAATTATAAAAAAAATATTTTACTAAAAATGTATATGTATACTTTTAAACATTACATTAACTGCCCAGTTTGTATTATTACTAAATATATATTCCGCAGTGATACTACTTCTTGGCTTTTTTCCCAAGATCTTGGCTTTTTTTTATCCCAATTAGGCAAATTGGCTTTATATATCAATGATCTATGTATAGATCAGTGGTGCGCATTAAATTTTTTAAAACAATTTGCATTATATTGATCAGTGATTGTGTGAATTTTTAGTTTTCGCTTGCATCACTTTGCTCAAGCAAATTTATAAAGGAGGAGCTATCCATTCTTTTTATAGATCAGTGGGTTTTTCTCAAAGGAACGATATTTGGAATAGTCTCATACGGAGGTGACGTTTAAGAAGGGAAATAAAATTCGACGCTATAAATCTATATTTAACCATTTTGTTAAAAATAAGAACCCGGAAAAGATTCCGAACATGTGGCAATAGATTAAAAACACGTGACAAATGGCTACGAGGTTTGGATTTTTCCTCCGAAAAACACACACATTTTAGTGCAAATATTGAACTAATTACTTTAAATGTATCTTTCATATCTTGTATAAATGATTTTATTAACATTCAAATGCTGAATACACTATTTAATATCAAAATAAAATGTTAACTCAATTTTGATAAAAAGCTCTTCACTTGGTCTTTAATGAGTACTGGATTCATTAATTTAATGGCGAAGTCAAATAATGAAATGGTTGATGATTTAATAATGCTTTGAATACCACAAATATGTTAACTGAGTAAGTAATTTAAATGAATATTTATTATTTAGACAACAGTGCACGTATCTATATTTAGAATTCCATATTTTCTCCTACAATTTACTTCCTTTGAGCACTCCATATATTAGAACTCAGTGATTGTAATTTGCATCACTGATCTATATAAATGAGGCTGTGTGTATTTTAATTTACATCACTAATCTATATAAACATGAAACTGTGTTTATTGTAATTTACATCACTGATCTATACAAATGAGACTATGTTTATTGTAATTTACATCACTGATCTATACAAATGAGACTGTGTGTGTGGTATTTTACACTAACGAATGATAACTCAATTATAAATATGGGGAAACAAAAAATAGACAATCGTATAGCTTATTCTTTAATAGTTTTAACCCAAAAAAAAATCTGATACGAAGTTTAACGCAAAAATCTAAATATTTCAGGATATAGATAATACTCTATAACTTAAGTAAAATCATAATTTCTCTAATTGAATTAATTACTCCGCAGATTAGAAATCAATAGATGATGAATTGTAGAAGGTATGCCACTATAATAGTTATTAAACAAGTTAAATAACAACACCAACGAGGCGCTTTCCCCAACATTTTTTAGAAAGGAAAAGCTAAAGAAGATATATATATATATATATATATATATATATATATATATAACTAATTTAGAACAAATGTCTCAACTAAGTAGAAACAAAGGAAAGTTGGACCTTTCGTTGTAACAACTTTTGAAGGAAAGTTGGACCTTTCGTTGGAACAAGATTTGAAGGTAAGTTGGACCTTTCGTTGGAACAAGATTTGAAGGAAAGTTGGACCTTTCGTTGGAACAAGATTGGAAGGAAAGTTGGACCTTTTGTTGGAACAAGTTTTGAAGGAAAGTTGGAACTTTCGTTGGAACTATTGTTGAAGGAAAGTTTGACCTTTTGTTGGAACAATTGTTGAAGGAAAGTTTGACCTTTTGTTGGAACAATTATTGAAGGAAAGTTGGACCTTTTGTTGGAACAATTTTTGAATTAGAATCAGACCTTTGAACAATTTAACACGAATGCCTGAATTTCTTTTCGATACCTTTTCTTTTTTATTGTTTCGTTGACATGAACATAAATCTCCAGGTGTTTATTTCCTTTCATGTATATACATAAAATTATTTTCTTCTATGTGTAAAAGAATAAATATATATATATATATATATATATATATATATATATATATATATTAATATATATAAAAAACACAGACAGCACATGATTTAATGCTACAGAATTTGCTTAACCACCAAGACACATTCGGCACAAAAGCGTGACGTCATTATCTGTGTCTCGATGTGTCGCCACGTCTTTCATCTGTCTCTAGACACAACTCGGCAGATCACCAAGAGCAGGATTTATTATGCAATTAAAATAGAGGAGAGAAAGAGAGAGAAAGAAAGAAAGAAAAAACATTTACAAAATGTAAATAGAAATTATAAACGAATAAAAAAGACATTAAAATCTTCTAAGGTTGATGCGCGATAAAAGAAAAAAAGCGAGGGTGTGGATTGTAGAGGGGGGAGGGGGTGGCAACTTTACCTTTTCACAAACGCCCAATCTCTTATAAAAGACGGAATTTAAAAAAAAATGGAAACATTAAATAATACAAGCAAAGATGGGGTTAATCCTCAGCTTCTATCTGATAATGGAAATTGTGTTGTTATTTTCTTTTCTTTCTAGTTATGTTTTTTTTTATTTGGCTTGCTGAAGTAGGTTTCAGCCCCTTTTTTAGTCTGAATAGAAAATATATTTCAATTACATAGCCTATCCCCCCCCCCCCCCCCCTTTAAAAATACGTAACGAGCTGAGAAACTTGCTAAATTAATTCTTGTGTGTGTGTTGTTTTTGTTGTTGTTGACTGCGTTATATTTAGTTTTGGTCTACGAGTGGTTGTTAATTATTTTTTTAGGTGGTATAACCGCAGCGTGTTTTTTTTTTTTTTTTTTTTTTTAAAAAGCAGGACTACAATATCATTCGAAGTAGTGATAAGAGTGAGCCTATTAAGAAGTATTTCTAATTCGTCAGCGTGCCAACATTCTAAAAATTCATCCCGCTCTAGCACTCAATATCTTTTAAATTGCCCTTTTTTTTTGGGGGGGGGGGTAGAGAGGTGTCCAGGTGCCATTGGAAATCGCTCTGCGTGCCACATCTGGCAAGCGCGCCGAAGGTTGCAGGCCCCCTCTTCGCTACAAAATCCGAGCTCACGTGTGGAGGGAGTGCATTGCTCCGGGGCCCATGAGTTTCAAGGAGTGTCCCTTTCAAAAGGGTAGTACTTTTAAGGGTATCCTAAGGTAACGTCTTTTAATTC
This sequence comes from Anisus vortex, assembly GCA_949126835.1. Classification (NCBI taxonomy): domain Eukaryota; kingdom Metazoa; phylum Mollusca; class Gastropoda; family Planorbidae; genus Anisus; species Anisus vortex. Next base: position 14,484,994 of record OX421502.1, on the reverse strand, counting down.
TGAAAGGCGCAACGTCACCCTTGCTCCTGCTATTTTTATAATTCTTTCGGCTTCTTAAGTAATACTATTTAGCGGAATCGATTAGTAGTAATCATACAACGTAAGTAGTTAATGTACTGTTTATATTTTAAAATGTACATATAATTTCTTCACTCATATAATATATATATAATTTTCAACAATTTTATATACAGTTTTATCATTTTTAAAATATAATTGTAAGCCACTTATTTTTTAAAAAAAGGAAAATTTTGAAAATTTTTAGAAATAGTAACGCAAATAAAAATGGGTTGATTATCTCCCTTAAATTAAAGTTTCCACATTTAAATTTGCGCCTCTAATACCGGGGTACCAAACATGTTATGTTTTGTAATATAACTAATATTACTTATTAATTATTGTTTTTTTTTAAAATATAAATCTAGTATTTTGGTATTTATTTCAACTAGAGTCTAGTAGTTAAAGGAATCAAATTAATTTACGTTAGACAGTTGTAAAAAAAACATTCCCTTACATTAATTGATCGATTTTTTAGATTTTGTAAAACATTAATAATTCCAACAATTACATACTATATTGCTAATATAAAAGCCTCTTATATTTATTAAAATAATTTATAAAATATATTTAAATTTAGAATTAATCATTGACTTTTTATGATGAATTAAAGAATACAAGCATAAAACTCTTTTGAATGTAATTAGCATGTAGGGTAGACGGCGGCAGGCCTATGAATTAAGGAGCCCTTTTTTTGTTCAATGTCGGGTACATATTTAGTTACTTCTGAGGGGTAAATAAATGTAAGTGGCCTCTTTGACTATTCTCTTTCATGTGTGATAAAATCTATTCACACGTGAATGTTTAACCGAAAAGAGGAAACCAGAGTTAACGCCTAGCAGTTGGCAACAGCAGATGACTTTTCTAGGCATATTCCTTCCAGAATTTTTTCGCAAAGCGGCACATTTTAATGTCTATTTTTTATAATTAAAATTCAACTCGCTGTATTTTATAATCGCTAATATACGAGCCAAAAAAGAAAAAAGATCCAGATCTAAGAAGTAGTAAGATTAAGCCAGTCAGTCTTGATGTTGTATGAAGACATGAATGCTGCAAAGGATTTCTTTAAAATATATATCTTAGTGTGCCTTAAATAAGGGAAGTAGTTAAAATGTTTTGAAATTGATTTCACGGCAAGATACATCCAGTTTCAATGCAAATTTCTTTCAGTGGTCTAAGAGTTCAAGTTCTGTTTGACAAAAGTTGAATTAATTGAAATATGTTGCTATATCATTCAGAAACATCGGCTTAAAAAGTCATTTATACAAGACTTGACCTCGTCCAAGGTAATGATCTCGATATTCCGTATCACTATCTTGTAGAGAAGACTGGAATTGCCTGTAAATCAATAAAAGGTGAGAAACTATAAAATCGACTATGTTAACAATAGATTCATATAGATTCATAATAACAATAACAATTCAATCACAGATCGCGAGGCAAATTATGAGATCTTTGCACACAAACTTTCCCGAACTCGACGTACAGAGTAATTTTCATGTTATAGTTTGCATTGAAAAATCTCCTTCTGGGAGGTCTACTTGGCGTGCCACTGAAAATCGCTCTGCGTCCCAAGTCTGGCACGCGTGCCTTAGGTTGCCGATCCCTGTACTATACAATGCAAGATTAGGGTGAAAAACAAAACAAACACAAGCAAGTTTATTTTTTTACCATAAAACTCTCTAGCGATTTCTAAAAACTTTTTTTTACGATTGATATGTCTATTGTAAAAGAAATCTGGCTAATTGGCCACACAAGTAAAATTCGGGTTTGACCGTTAGAATTTAAAACCCGTTTCATTTATAAAACTTAAATTTGGTCTTCAACTCGGGAATGTTTTTTTTATCCCCCGTCTTATCTAGGGGAAATTACTCTTTTTAACAAAATGGTTTAGATCTAGATAATAAATGCCACACAACTTGCACTGAAGTCAATTACGTCATTGTGTGTGTGTGTGTGTGTGTGTGTGTGTTTGTGTGTGTTGTGTATGTAGACAACGAAACTATAAGCGCACCAGCTTTAACGTTGGCGATACATAATAAACCGGTAAGGGCTGAGTACGAATAGTGAATAGAATTGAAAACAAATTTACTCACAGGAACAGAATTTGAAATTATCCAGCACAGAATACCCGGATTCGGTCAATGCATACGCTTCTGCGTGCACTGGTTTGATGGCTGTAAGATGAAATTACTTGGTAAAGCCTATAGCTCACCATATCCCCGGTTTTTTATTGATTTTTTTTGTTTTGTTTTTGTTGGTAGAATGTAATAAATAATAGTAATAATTCTTTTATAGCGCATATCCCGTTGAGGACAGTTCTATGCGCCGACAACAGTTAAAGAAAGAGTACAAACACGAAGAACAGACGAAAATGTATGCATGTACGCTTCTGGAATAGGTGAGTCTTCAGCCGGCTCCTGAAAGTGCCGAAGCTAGGGCTCCGGCGAAGCTCGAGTGGGAGGGGATTCCAGGCGGACGGGCCCGCGTAGGAGAATGCACGTTGGCCAGAGGACACTAGCTTCGAGCGAGGGATCCGAAGAGTCAGTGCGTCACAAGCCGAGCGAAGTGGACGGAATTGGGTGTAGACCTCAAGACAGGAGCGAAGGTAATTCTGGGCAGAGTCATTCAGGCACTTGTAGCAGAGAGAAGCCAGCTTGTAGGAGATCCGTTGATGGGGTAGCCAGTGCAGAGATTGGAGCAGAGAAGTGATATGGCTTGTCTTCTTCTTCTTGAAGACTAGTCGGAGAGGGCAATTCTCGACACGATGGAGGCCCTGAAGGGAGGAGGTTGAGAGGCCAGCCAAGAGCGAATTGCAATATAGAGTACAAATGACGCTTAGCTTCAGAAAAAAAATTGTAGGACGCAGTAATCTTCTTTATTGAAGGAGCGTCTATAATATATGAGATCAGATATAAAAAAAAGAGTAAATGTGAGTGAAATAAGCCTAGGCCTGTTCCTATCGAAGAAGGAGTCAATAATTTCATAATTTATTTTATGCATGTGTGTGTGTGTTAACGTTGAAACCCTATTCATCAGATTCCTTTTACCTTTTCAAAATTTTCATTAAATCCTAATTATTTACAAACAAAATAATACATACATAATCCAACATTTTATAACTTATTTATAGCTTGAGGACTTTTTCATAACGCCCACATAGCCGAAAAAAAAACAACAACACAACAACTATAGCCTAAATGTAATTTTGACGGGTATAACAACTAGTATACGTTTATATTGGCATTTAAAGTGCATATGTTTGTTTGTAGTGTTTTTTTTTTGTTTGTGTGTTTTTTGTTATTGTATGCTCAGATAAAATGTCTGTACGTACAAGCTACAAGTTGAATATAAACCCTCGCCTAAAGGCTCGTTTGTTTCCAATGCGGCATCACTCGTGGTGTTGTTTGCTGTTTACTGCCTGAATGGGGATAAAGAAGATAAACCAAACAATTTGTCTAGCTAAAGTTTCTCGTCTGCTCACTAGTTTAATCCCTGGGAGCCACAGTTGAAAATCCACTAATCAGTATTAAGTTCACTCAGTCTCTCTACGACTCCGTGTATATCAATATGCAGATACAGTGTCTCCCCACCAACTAACCCACCCGCCCCTGTGGACTTGGTAGTTAGGCAGTTTCTCAACTTCGGTAAATTAGTATATGGAAAAAAAAAAAAAAGAATTCGTACACTCAAAAAACAACAACGGTATGGTTACTAATATGTTTGTGTCTATGTTGGACAACTGGAGCAAAAACAAACAGGTAGGGATGGAGAGGGGTGGGTGGGGGGGGGGGGGGTCTTGTTGGGAATCAACTCTTCCAAATAGCGTAGATTATAGGTCCTCAAACTTTTCAAACAGGAACGGGAGGGGGGGGGGGTCACTGAAAGGAGGCATTTTTAGGGACTGGATTATCACTTGAAAGAAGCCGGAGACTCTGTCCGGATCCAAATTTCAACCATGATTTGAACCCGGAATGGCGGAAACCAACCATCTTTCGCTAGACTACAGGCCCCTCCCCCATCTGTGTGTTTGTTGGTGTGATCACGTTTTTATTTCTAAACAAAATGTACGGAACAGCTTGAGGCATCTTCCCCCCGCACCCTCCCCAATTAAATATTTATCTGTTACCATGCCCCACGCCCAAATAACGAGGAGGGCACCATGCAAGAAAGGTGGAGGAGGGTGGAGGGCGGTCCCAGCCCAAACCTTCTGCAATGCGTCCACGAGTCAGGATTTCAACTGCACGTGTTTAGGTCAATAGAGGAAAAACCACAACGCCACCTGGCCATGGTCATAATTAAATATATATAGATATAAAAAAAAACAATGTGTTTTTTTTTATTTAATAATTTAAACTCACATAATGATTTTTTTAAATGATCGCCTAATCTGTTTGATTTGGCTTATTTATAGTTAGCAAAACATTATTCTAGATAAACTATTACATAATCGTATAGAGGCTCAGATCATCAGATGGCTAGGACATGCGTGTAGGATGGAGGTGTCAGAATCCCAAAAGACATCCTATACTCAGAACTAGCCACAGGAAAGAGTAATGTGGGCCGGCCCCACCTCCGATTCAAGGATGTCTGCAAAAGAGACCTTAAAGACCTAGCCATAGATACAAACAGCTGGGAGGAACTTGCCAGAGACAGGTCCAGCTGGAGACATGCGCTGACCTCCGGGCTGGAAGCAGGAGAAAGAAACCTGAAACATCTCACTGACGAGAAGCGCACCAGAAGGAAGGGAAGACCAGCCAATGACTAATTCTGCCTTCTTGTGCCAGAATTGCAATAAAGACTGTCTCTCACGTGTGGGCTTGTACAGCTACAGCAGATGTTGCAAGGCCCAGGAGCGCATACGCCCCAAGGGCACACTAAATTCCGTCGTCTCGTGAGACTAATGGAGGCCAACAATCGTATAGGGAAATTAAAAGGACGTGAGATAACAACGACACGCATGGATGAGTAGCTAGAGGCATAGGCTATATCAGGTTATACCGGAACCAGAACACCAGAAATAATCCAAACAAAAGTTACCCGGCAGATTGAAGGTCTGGGCGGCTCGATTGGGTATAAGAAGGATCTAGTTCTTTTCCCACATAGTTTTTTCTTCTATATTGTATTGTATTACTTTTCTTTTTAATACTATTATAGCACAAACGCCCCCAAACTGAAAAAAGTGTATACACATACCCACTGCACTCTTGAACAAATGAAGATGTGTCTTTTCTTGATAAATACCGTGGACGTCACATCGACGTCATCATTTCCGTACACTTAAATGCCGAGGACGTCACATTGACGTCATCAATAATAAAGAAATGGTAACAATATGAAAAGTCAACTAATGTTTATATTAAAAACGTGTAGTAATTAAAGGGTTAAAAAAAAAAAAAAAAAAAAAAGAATAATTTAAGAATGAATAACTTTAAACAGATTTAGTATTTAAAAAACGTTTATTCTCTTTGATACATTGTAAACAAATTTTTCAAGTACTTTGTTAAAACACTCATACGCTAGATCTAGTTGCAGTCAAGTTAGTTGTTTTTGTTACGTAAATCAACAATTATTGCATATACAACATAAAACTAATACAGATATATCGATAGTAAGAAGCTAAGAAAACATCGTGCATTTCTCCCAGCATGCCCTTGTACAACTTGCAAATCTGGCAGACGACTCAATCACGTGGTCCCACGCGCCGCCATGTCACCGGTGTAGAAAGTTATGGAAACATAAAAAAAAAAAAACAATTGTTAAAACCCACACACAAACTAACTCCATGCTTCATTGTTTCTTTCGTATATCTTTTTTTTTTTAAGTGAGGTGTTTCTTGTTTTTATTTGTTGAAAGGAAGTAATTGTTTATTTAAGTTGTCATGCCAACGCGTAGCAGTCGGGAAAGCACGTGTTGTAGTCATTGATGCAGAAGTTGACCTCGTCCCTGGTGGAGGCGGTGTGGAAGCAGCCGATGAACTTCTTGTAGCACTTGTACAGGCAGTGGTCCAGGGCGTTGCGGTGCGCCCTGACACCCGGCGGCGCCGCGTCGGACGCCGTGGCGACCAAGAGCAGAAGGACCAGAGCGGCGGGGAGGATCCATTGGAGAAGGCCGAGGTAGTACCCTCCGGCGCCCTTTGACCCGGTGACCCGCGACCTGGTGACCTGTGCCGTAAAGTAATTGGCCCTGTAAATACGAAAAATATATTGGATAAAAATGTGACACGGACAACAAAGAATGTTATTCAATCGGAACCAAAGGACACACTCACACACACACGGCTAAACTCAAACTACGTAAGCACATTGGACACACTAATCTCCTTTAGGTCTATAGCACAGCATCTTGCATACTTTCTATTGTTCATCCCCTCGTTATTCTCACATTTCAACTTCGTGGCCTACTAAAATTTTATCGCACATAATGTATAAAGACAACATCGGTTATAACAGGAACGAATTCCCATACGTAATTAATTGTGTATATATCATAAACAGGTAAGTAACCATTTTCAGACCATTTCATCCAGGGGGCTAGAGGCCTACCGAAACCTAAAATTTCGACCGTACAAGAAACCTTACCGAAAGCTATAAATTGACTTTCGGCCGAAGCCGAAATTTTAACTACACCTTTTGGCCGAAACCGAGAGATAAACCGAAACTGCCAAAGAAAACATTTTAAAAGACTACACAGTAAAAGACAGTAGTAAACATCTGCATAGATGTGATAGATAGATAGTAAGAAAGATAGTCAGAGAGGGATATAGACATACAATTAGATAGACAGCCATATAGGGAGATAATATAATAACTGACCGACAGATAGATTGAATAGATAAATCTTGAAACATATATGTCACAATTGTTTAATTTTACGTATGTAAATTTGTATATAACTTCAAAAAGCCCTGCTCACATTAAACCAGACTAAGGGTCTGTCTTTAGTATATAACGATCTAGTTACCAACTTTTAAATCACCCCTCCCCACCGCCTCGTCACACGACGCCAGCCTCGTTAAACGCCTGCCGTTTCAACTGCTATAACTTCAGTTTGACTTATTCGTTATGCCAACAAATGAGATCCTCTCTTTGAGAGATTACCCGGTGTTATGGTTTTAAGTTCTCGGAATTATTTGTCCCGCGGTGTTCTTTTGCACTAAATCCTTGACGGGGACAATTAGGGATTTGCAGTGTTAAAATCCCTTCGTTCCCCCCAAATTATAAAAAAATAAAATAAAAGACATTATAAAATATTTATTCCATCCCCCCCCCCCCCCCCCCAAAAAAAAATATTTAAAAAATAAAAACGGCGTCGCCGAAACGAGGGGGTGGATTAACCTAATCACGGCCAGGATTTGATGTAGTATCGCTGAACACGAGACCATGACGCTTGGTTGTGAGACCTTGGTTTTGGATGAAGGAGGAGGAAGGAGGTAAGGGAAGCAATCCAGGGCTCCACGAACCCACATCAGAGCCCTATGCGGTGACAACTATCACGCATAAATTTAACACATAACCTTTTTTTTTTATATATATATTAGGGAGGAGTGGGGGGTTTACAATGTAAATCTTAATGTCAAGGTCGTATCCTGTTACAGGTTGAGAAGCAGTGATAGAATAACGGAGATATATGTCAGTGTCTGGATAAAACAGATTCTGTTGTTTTTTTTAAACAACCTAAGAAAGGTATGTTTGGGGCCAAAAGTTTCGGACGCCCTCCCCCACCTTACTCCCATGTACGATTTGTACAAAAATTCAAGAGTTTTCTGTTATTTTGAGTTAGAAAAATGGCGTTGTTCATTTCTTTTCTTTATCCCTACTCTCTCTCTCTCTCTCTCTCTCTCACTCTTGTTTTCTCTCCCTCTCTCATCTTCAAAACGCCATCTCTTATTTAAAGCAAATAGTATTCACCATGTCCACGTTTTTTTATTGGAAGAACTTTTGATGGCGCCCCTACCCCCCCCCCCCCCCACCACCTGCCCTTGACTCAAACACAGCGCGCTCATGGGCAGCTGCCAGGAACCTTGGCTAGAAAGGGCGGCTCTTGCTACGGTCACAAATTAAAACCCAATTTCGCCAATGAACTTAATAAATAAAGATGTATCTGAGAAAATGTACCGATTTACTTGAATGGTATCTGGTCTAGTGTAGTCTTATGACATCAACCAACCAATCAAATTGCTTGGATTTTTTTAATAATTAGACAGTAAAATAAAAGGTTTTACAATCAGTTTGCTTAGCATTGCCGTATATTTAAACATAGAAAATTTCGAACTGGTAACATTTGGTCTCTCTCTCTATCACAAAATTGTAAAAACTATTCTGCAAGTGAGGGGAGTGTGTGGCCAGCACGTTAACCATCTTTACCTTCTTGTTTACGGCCTCTCCTCCCTCCGTATGACCTCCCTTAAAACATGGCGGACAAACTTGAATCACTGTCGTTTTGTCTTTTAATAGGAAAGGGGGGGGGGGATTTGGGGGGGGGGGGGAATGATGGTTGTGGTTGGGGAGGGTGGGGGCGGAACAAATTTCTCTATATTGAATATATGTGCAGAACATGATTCAGTAGTAGATCGAAATGTAATTAATTCTCTGCTTGAAAAAAAACAACTATAAAAAATTACTTTAAAAGCAACTATAAAAAGAACAATAAAAACAACAATTAAAAATAAAATTATAAAAAAAACAACTTAAAAAAACTATAAAAAGTCCCATAAAAACAGCTACCGATTTATAACTCCCTTTTAAAAAAAACGAACAAGCCTTCGGCTCTTATGTCCAGATAAAAAAAAACAGCTATAATAACTATGGAATAAAAACCTATAAAAAAACAAGTGTAAAAAAAACTATACAAAACAAGTTAAGTATAAAACAACAATAACAAAGTCACAGAAATAATGCAAGCAATTAAAATATTCTTTCCCTTTGAACCAAATAATTATTTTTCTAAATATTCCATATAATTACATGTTGTTGTAATTTTGCTACTGCCAATGGAAGTCAATCAATGGATCAATAAAGTAATCTTATCTTATCTTATAATAAGCCTTTCTTTAAATTTAATTTTAAACGTAAGCAAATCAAACTTGTAACACCCTGAGAAAACCTTCGAGAAATTTACAAGTTTAGCCTAATGACCTAGTTATCGTTTCTTGTGAGTTTTTTTTAACAGTTACTACTAAATGCGTAGATAATAAATACAGTATAAACGATTTTAGTATTATTGTTGACTTTTATTCATTTTGTATACATTCCACTATTTCTTCTAATATAAACTCATTTTAAGCTTTTCTTTTTTTGGCTGAAGGAGGTTTCTGTGTATTATTCTTCACAAAATAACCCCCAATGTCTAGCTTAGTGATTACAATAGCCTGTCTTCTTATTCCATTCATAACCCTTATAGAGAATAGATCTATTTAAAGCTAGTTTAGTTTACTTTATTAAAATATAATAGGATCACAATCCACCCATTTTGAAAAGAGATTTGAGACTCCGGTAAAGTAAAGACAGATATCGAGTAGAAAAAGAAAAAAATGGAGAGATTTCCGCTTGGCGTCTGCTCGTCTGCCATTTCTATTCCAATGAAAATCAACCACTAGGAAATGGAAAGCCTATAATAATTTCTGGCGCCAAACTTTACTTGCAAGTCTTGAGGACGTCTACACGACGGCTGATGAGATAATTTTGTGCACACAAATTTCCCTTCTGCAATAGTTACTTTCTACTTCTGATTCAGTATATCTATCTATATATATATTATTTTATATATATACAAAACAATAAAAAGGCCAATGTTGACTTTTAACAGTGAGACCCGGACACTTACAAAAAGCGCAGAAAATAAATTAAATACCTGAAAGAAAAGTCCTTTGAACAAATGTTGGACCAACAAAAGATGAAATGGATGCGCACCAATAGAGAGGTCTATGAATTAAATGAAGGTCCTACAACAGTGAAATTAAGAAGGGCAGACTTCGCAGGACAGGTCACCTGGAACGAATGCCAAACAACAGAGGAGTAAAAGTAAACATACACACAGAACCCCAGAGGAAAGCGACCTAAAAGGCAGACTGAGATTGTTGGGCGATGTCGAGATGGATCTGAGACAGATCGAGGTCCAGTCCTAGAGAAAACATCAGATAGGTCTGAGTGGTGAGGCAGGCCAGAGCCCTCCACGGGCTTTAGCGCCACGGATGATGATATGATATCAACGATGGTTGTTGTAATTTTGCTACTACCAATGCAGAACAATCCATAAATGTCCATCATATAATCAATTATCTATACAAGTGACGTCTTAAATCAACTTCTATTCTGTATTTGTATGTTTTTTGTTGTTTAAATGATAAATTGGCAAAACTAAAAAACATTGTAAGCACCAGTAGTCCTGTATAATCTCTTTTAATTCACTTAATTGCACGTAAGTAGGGCTGACAAAGAAACAACACCACCAGGACTCGATAGTTTTAGTGTTATTTTGAAAATTCTTTCCGCGTTAAAATTTAGTTTTTAATATTTAGGCAAGTGCATCATGGTTAATGTTTATTCCTACAGTTCTGATTTGCACAAAAAAGACTCGTAGATAAAGCTACATGTGAAACAATTTATGAGTGTATTTCAACAAAACAAAAAAATACTTGCAAGCAACTTTTGAAAACTTTTTTTTATTTTCGAAAATTACTTGACTGTTTGTATAAGCATTATCGACATAAAATGTAATTGAGCTACTACTGTACCCTAGGCAATAGAAGCTCATCAATAAATGTTGTTATTGTTTTTTTAACAAAAAGTCTATCTTGCACAATTTTTGGGTAATCTTTAAACCGCATTTTAAAAAAAGGTCAACAGAATGTTAAATGTACATTTTCTTTCAATATATATATATACAAGCTACATTGCCCGGCGTTGCCCGGGTGAAAAAAAAAGGACTGTCTGGGGTGCAGATAACAAATTTATAAACTACACTTACTGAATACTTTTAGGAAAGTAAATAAATATTGTAATAGGGTAAAAAAAATAGTCAAATATTTTTATTTAACAAAATCTATATTGCCTATAGATTTACAATGTCTTTTGTTTTTAAAAGTTTGAAAAATTAATTGTCGAAAAAAAAAAGTATAGTCTAACTGGAGAATCGAGCCCTGGTCGCCCGTATAGCAGTCCACTACGTTTACCACTGAGCTATCGAAGACACATGTCCGATGTGAAAAATTATTAGACGGTATATTGGGCTAGGCCTAGATAGGTCAGTGACACACGTGTTTTCAAATTGACCAATGGGGATCCTCGCGGGGCTTAACACTGTCTTTATATATATATACAAGCTACATTGCCCGGCGTTGCCCGGGTGAAAAAAAAACAGGACTGTTTGAGGTGCAGATAACAAATTTATAATACACTTAAAAGAAAGCTATAAATCTTATATTTAAATTATAATTTTTTTACTGAAGACTTTTAGGAAAGTAACTTAAAATAAATAATGTAATCGGGTAAAAAAAAAAGGCAAATATTTTTATTTAACAAAATCTAAATTGCCTGTAGATTTACAATGTCTTTTGTTTTAAAAAGTTTGAAAAATTAAAAAAAAAGTATAGTCTAACTGGAGAATCGAACCCTGGTCGCTCGTATAGCAGTCCACTGCGTTTACCACTGAGCTATCGAAGACACATGTCCGATGTGAAAAATTATTAGGCCTAGATAGGTCAGTGATATCACGTGATTTCAAATTGACCAATGGTGATCCGCGGGGGGCTTAACACGGTCTTTTTATATATATATATATATATATATATATATATATATATATATATATATATTAACAAGTACTTGGCGTAAATCATATTTTAAGTAAGAATAAGGAATTAGATCTTTAGGCCTATTTAAAAAGAAAGCAAAAAATATTCTGCTTCCTTTTTTTTTTCATTCAACATTCCGTGTGTCGTTTTTTTCGACGTCCTTCGATATTCTCCCCAGTTCCCACCCGCCAAATATGTAACTTGTCTCAACAAAAGTTATACAACAACCTTGTTGTTTTCAGCCAACAGTCGTGTGTTTTTCTCGGCACCCAACATCCCCTCGCCTACGCCCCGTACTCCAACACCCAACCACCGAATCCTTTTAATTCAACCAGCAAGACATGACAGAGAATTGCAGACTAAGCTTAGCAAGTCTATCAAATTTCCCAGAAACAGATTCCACATCTCATGAATACGAGACACATAACAAAATAAATGTAAAACATAAAAAGAATTAAAAAAAAAAAGAATAACAGAACGTAATAGTTCGTTTGCCCTGACACTGAGTGACTGTAGGTGTTATTAATATGTCCATGATGGAAAACGTTTTTATTGAGGACGAGAATCAGAACATTAGATTTTCTCGGTATTTCAGACATTATACTGTCTAAAATTGCACAATCGTTTTTCTAAAAGCCTGTTCGACGTTGACTTCGGAACTAAACTAAAATGTAGCGAATACAAAATTTGTGAAAAGAAAAGTCTTTTTATATTTATTTTTTTTGAGACTGCAATCGGGCATTGGGGGGAAGTGGAAAGGTTTTAAAGATAAAAGTTTCAATTATAATCCTTATGATGAACCAAAGATGTACGTAATTGCAGTAAAATAAAGGAATAAAACAAGGGAGAGTTACTCATAATAAAAGACACACGGGAGAAGAGAGAAAAGAAAAATGTATCTTGACGTTTAGGGTGAAGATCAAGAGCGACATGAGAACAAGAGATTTCCCAGGTGTTAACCATACTCATACATTTATATTGTTGTAGACTTAGACCTGGGGTGGTAAAAACAATGGCCTCGGGCCGCATGTGGCCCTTGAAGGCATTTAGAAAAAAATATATATATTGTTTTTTAAGTTATTTTGTTGAATTTAATTATTTAATGTATTACACACACTGCCAGAAGTAGGCTTTTTTTTTCATTAAAAAATTTTTCAAACTCTTAAACTGTTTTAATAAAACAAAGAGTGCCACTAAGATTGTTGACGAATTTCGTGTGTTTATAATAAAGAATGTAGAACTAAATATTGCTCTATAAACGTTGCTAGGAAATAAAGTTTGCTTGTTGTGTCGTGAGTCAGTGGTTGTCTAAAGTTTAATGGAAAAAACAATCATTACCTAACAAAACAATCCTATTTTGGATACAATTTAACAATCAAAGTGGTATAAGAAATGTCTGGAGCTGGTGAAAATTTTGGAGAAACACCTGTTTTCACTAAAAATCTTTTATTCAAGGTATTGCAACATAAGCTAGTCTTATGCTGTCACACAGAATTGTACAACAGAGCCAGCATTAACTGATGGCGAGTTCAATCAAGAAATATTTGCTAGTTATAAAACGCCCTCGGAAGTATGTGTACTTGGCGCCTGCCTCGGTTAAAGCAAATCATACAATAGTTATTTATAGATTTACAAAGCTAAAGCACTCTCTGCGCAATCGGTATCAAACAAATTCTCCGGCACCGTCAACGGTTAGTGCAGTAATAATTCATTATAATATACAGTATACAATACTTACATTATATACAGTATACAATACTTACATTATATATAACTTTCTACTTTCCCTGAAGTCTTGGCGTCAACTCCGGTTTGAAATTAAGGACTCGAAAATGTAACACTACAAGTAAAAGCGTTTATCTCTATAAATATATACTGTAGCTCGTTGTTTGTCGGCTGAGCACGAAGTGACAGAGATTATCGGAGCCACGTGGGCTGCTCACCCACGCCATCTTATATTTGGGTGCAAACCGTACTCATCCTTGACTTTCTGCCATTGAAGCTTAGTTGCTTTTTGTTTGTTTTTTGTTGTTGTTTTTTTCGGTTTGGTTGTTTTGTTTGCGCACAGGTTGTTTAGTCTTCCGACGTTACTATTACTTTCTCGCGGTAGGCGTACAAACCAACGAATGGGAAATAAAAACAGAAAAGCGTTTTAACATGTAAAAAATAAACATATCTTGTTCAGGAAAGAAGCATTTTGTAAAGGAAATTCCTCTTAGTTTTTAGGTTTTAGACAAGGGGATCAACGTACTGTCTCTATGACAATGATACATAATTATTTACTGTCTACAGAGTTAAAAAAAAATGCATGTTTGGCAATTTTTCTCAAGTATTACTTTTATAATCACACAAATTAATACTATTTTAATTTTTATATTTACTTAAGAAAGACTTTTGAAAAAAAAAATATTACAAATATTTTTTTTTTACAGCTCACGAAGACCATTGGCTATACTTTACGTTACAAGAATTTAATTAAAAAAGTAAAGTTGCATATTTTGTCTACTATGGGGGTTTACTTAAATTGCTAACTAAAAATCAAATCTTTATCGCAAAACAAATCAAGTAATTAGAACACACACACAATTGCCACACAGTATTATTGCAACAAACAAACAAAAAGGAATTCGCTATTTCGGCAATAGTTTACCCGGTAAAGGGAGAACACGCGTTCGTTAGTTTGTTTTCGTATTTTTTATTCTGCTCACCAGTTGCTGGTGAATAGGTAAGCGATGAGAGAAATTACATCTTGTCACTCGTCAGGAGAAAGTTCACTACAACAGGAACAGACCGACTTATTTCTTCAATATATATTTTTTTATCGCCTTAGAAAATACTCGTAATAATTATTGCAGAAGGCGCCGCTTATTAGAGAAGCCGGTTATAAGAATTCTCCGCTTATAGAAATAAGAAAGCAATATTATTACGGGCGTTTCAAAAAATATTTTTTGTATATTTATGTGTGTGTATGGGGGGGGGCGTAATTTTTGGCGATTACTATCGACGTTTAATATAACCAATTTATCTGTGTATCCACTCCTCTTTACTTAAGATAGATATAGGATTATCTCCCGTAGCCTTCCCACCAGGCAGCGGATCTTTTGTTTTACTTCTCATATAAGAGCATCCGTTTCTAGGCTGGCGAGCCACATCTGCCCAAAGCAACTGGTATTGGAGGCGCCCGTGAGCTCTATTTCACCCTTTCTCCTATTAGTTAACAACAGGTACCGCTAGATTAATCTAGTCGCTCGAGAAGGCCAAGAGCTGGGTTTGGTTGAGGCAAAGCCGTCGGATCTTTTCTTGATAAACCCTGTTACTATACAACAGTGAAACCTACAGGGCAATATTGAATCTAAGAACATTTTGAAGCTACATGAATTTATGGATTGCTGAGACTTTGTTAGATGAGGCCCTTAAAGAAATCGATTAGAATGACTCATCAGAAGATAGCAGATCACCCATGAATGTCACTTTGAAAAAAGTAAACCTTTCTGAACTGTTTGGTCTATAAAAACAAGTGAAGCATCATTTACAAGTGAATTTACAAGGGAATTTACAAGTGAATTTACAAGTGAATCTACAAGTGAATTTACATGTGAATTTACATGTGTGAATGCATTAATCATCCTGGAAATACCACCCATTTCCACTGACCGCTACATTGACGCATATAGGGTAACAATGGCTCTCCGATTAGACCGACTTAACATTTGACCAAGGCCGACGCTCAGGGCCCCCTAAAGCCTGGTAGAATCCAGCCCCCTGAAAACTATATAAATATTCAAAGGAAGAAATATTCATATTTTTATCAATCTTGTTTACGTTTACTTGTGAGATCGTGGGTGGGGGGGCGGTGAAGGTGAGGGTGAGAGGAGGGGGGTAATAAATGGAATGGTCTAGGGTAGGAGTCGGCAACCTACGGTACGCGTGCAACATTGGCACGCAGAATTATTTTCAATGACACTCGGAAGACACACAAAAACTCCATTCAAGTCTTTCTACAAGGAATTGATTGGTGGTGTAGGTTGACTTTTTTGGCTGTTGGCGCGCTGAATGAATTAGAAATCCCCCTTTCGGCACACTTTTTAAAAAAAGGTTGCCGATCCCTGGTCTAGGGCCTTGATACATCTAGAATCTAGAACCCTGCTTTGTGCGTCCGCTGGAGTAAAAGAGCTAAGGACACTTGTAACACTCACACATGGGAGCTTTTTGTTCTTTTACCAGCTAACAATAGTTTAGAAAAAAAAATTTATCTAACCTCCTGAAGGAGTGATGAATACTGGTCGTATAAGTAACGGCGTAATACCACAAACATATTTGTCAAAAAGTTATATTTATTAAAGTGGGGATTTCGCCTGGTGCGACACTGGTGCATGCTTCATGTATGCACAGTGCACGGTGTAAATAGGGATAGCGGCGGGAAGATGTTGCGTAAGTGTGTGTGTGTGTGTGGGGGGGGGGGTGATACTTCATGCTCTCTCAATGATGCTTCCCATAATGTCACTTGTTGTTTAAAGCGACGGAAATAACGACTTGGCGCTTGACTCTCGTCAGAGGTGTGAACAGGACAGCGGAAAGGGGGGGGGAAGAGCAATGAAAGGGTGAGAACCTACTTACATACATGCACACACTCACACACAAACACAATCAAACACATAAACACAAACAACCGCATTTAAAATAAACGGTTGAAGTTACTATAAATAGATTTGTAACCACGACTAATTAACAAAAGAAAAGATAAAAAAAGAGTGTTTGTTATATATCCTAATGTATCAAAATTTTAAAGAAAAAGCCCTGTAAGTGTTCGAATTAGAAATAATAACATTTGTTTTTCTTAACCTTCACTTTATATATATATAAAAAATGTATTTATTTTTTTCTGCCGCTGGACAGACGTTGGAAAACGAAAGCGATCGCCGAGCGCAATTCGTCCCGCGTTTTAGAAAAACAAAATGGTGTATGCCAAGAAAGATTTCGTTGGTAAACAATTTAAACTGTTTCAAAATAGTTTGCGTTGCCCTATATCTATATAATTGTATGTGTTTTTTTTTAAATCTGTTGAGTGAGACTATAGGGGGAAAACCCCCACTCACACACAAATACACTTATTTAGGGCATGTGTGTGTGTGTGTTTTGTGCTATTTTCACAATTTTTTTTCTCACGCGCAGACTATCAATATTTATGAGACTAACTAAACGAAAGACGCAATAGAGTTTTGTGGGAGTCACTTTTTTTTAAAGCTATGAATGGATAATGCATAGCTATCATAATAATATACGTTGTTTATTTTGTTATTTCTTTTTGACATTGTTCCGCTGTTTAGTTCAAAGGTCGAGAAAATCTAGTTCAGCCCTTGCACTAAATAACATCGTATTTTTACATTTAGCATTACATTGAATTATATTATATGAAACAATAAATGTAGGCGTACATGCCTTAAGGTGCGAGAGTTTAAAGTCCGATTAGTATATTTTTTATTAGTGACTCCTATACTTGACTTTACAGACGTTACTTCTAGATAGACAATTATTACGTACTGGGCCAAAAACTGCTGCAAAAGGGGCGGCAGGAATCGGTCGACGCCTGGGCTAGAACAAGCACCATCGTAAGTATTTACGATGGTTATGACTAGAACCAGGGCTGTTTTGTTGACAGACAGGTGTACTAGCTGCAGGACCAGCCGGACTCACAATATACTAACCTACTTGTTCGGTATGTCCGAGATTCAGAGGGTATGACTGGGTTTGGTGAGGGGGTATGGGGCGTTTGTAAACTCATGAGTCTGGACATGCAAGCACAGGGCGGGGTTGAGGCGGACTGCTGCGCACATTGCCACATCCTATCAAGGCTCAGTGCGTCGAGGCAGTGGAATGAGAGTATGAGAACCTCGTACGCGCAGCAAGGGCTTCCCCACATGCGTTAACCCACATGTGTGCTCTTGATGCATGCGTATCGCCAACGATAAGGCCCATGGGTACAGAAACGGACAATGACACCAACTGACATAACGATTCACAATGACACCAACTGACATAACAATTCACAATGACACCAACTGACATAACGATTCACAATGACACCAAATGAAATTTACATAGACACCAGTTTTCTTTGTTGTTGTTTTTTTTTTCTTTTTTTAAAAAATCTCCAGTGACAATACCGGTAACATCAACTGCACCTTCCCATAAACACCACAGTATCTGGGATGACGAGAGGTCTGGGCGTTACTTCCAGACACACACACACACACCATTACACCATATTATACCACTTGATCCCTTCCTAGAGGCCGATTGCACAGTAACGTGCGCAGTCTGTCGATCCCTTGTTACTTTCGCACCCCGGGGCATGCGAATGATATAACTTTATACCACACGATCTGTATCTTATGGATACTAATGCTAAGTAAAGATCATCGTATGTCAGACTCTTTATTAGCTTCCGGTTAGTTTCACGTCGGCATTCATAATAAAATAGATCTTCAACGGAATTTCCCGAAACATCAAGCCTTTCTCCTTATATGGTAAAATCCGGGTCGTTTCCTGTATATATATATATATATATATATATATATATATATATATATATATATATAGAGAGAGAGAGAGAGAGAGAGAGAGAGAGAGAGAGAGAGAGAGAGAAAATTAAGTAAAGCACCCTTCGGACCATACTGATCATAGGGCTGGTGAAGCAGCGTTCCCCAGTTTCTGGGGCCACGTCATGGGGATGTGTGGCCAGCACAATGCCCAGCCGCCTGTACTTTACTAGTGTCAAGTACCCATCAGAGCTGGGTAGACTCAGGGGAAAAAATCCTAGCCTTCATTAGGACTCGAACCCGGAACCTTCGGAGCGCGAGTCGAACGAGCTGCCGCTCGGCCACTTCGCCCAAGAGAAAAAATTGATCGCTTATTATACAAAAGTTGAGGAGGTAAGGCTTCAACTTCCGCCCCCGGGATGAACCGAATCTCATTGGTCAGAACAAACAGGACATGTTCGGAAATATTAATTGTGTGGGTGAATACTATACAACTAGTGGTGATGCCCGTCAAAATGAAAGAGAAATGAATGACTACAATGTATTTTGTTAAGAGAGAACAAAAAAAAAAACTTACAATAAAAACTGCAGTGACAAAGTTTCTTTAGATATTTAGTTTTTGTTCTTTTTTTTATTGTTTCTGGTAGCCCTGACCCTGGCACATGCATAAGAATTGTTGATGTCAAGCTTCTGTATAATACAATTATAACTACAAAACTTCTCCGAGCCGAATCATCAAATTGCATTTTGTTTCTTTGAATTAAGGTTAAGGGAATTATCCTTCATAATAAACTGAAATGTTGGTCTTTACCATATAGCAAGGAACGGATTCAATTTGTATACAATAATAATATGTTCAACTGATCTCTCCCTTTCTCTATCTCTCTCTCTCGCGCTCTCTCTCTCTCTCTCTCTCTCTCTCTCAGTATATCAATACTAAAGTATTGTGTAATAACTACATTAAGAAGTAATGCTGAATGGCTTTCGTGTGCAATCTTTTTTTTTTCTGTTTATCTGTGTCGTGAACTAGGTTACAATTTTTTTCATGTTGCTCATCATATTTTCCTTTTTTTAAATAATTATTTTTGTTTACAAATTCCTAAATGCTGTCGAAAAGATTGTATTCCAATATTCTTAAATGTCACGTGATTTACACTAGGTTCACAACAAGTGAATATTAACAACTCGTAAGTGTAACATCAATGGTTAGTTAAATCACTAAATCTAGAAAGAATAAACGAGAGAAGCAAAGTAGTGATAATACAAAAAGCATTAAATTCTAACTTAGAAATACAACACAATAACAATGTAACATAATACACAGACATAGCGATAAAAAAAAACTCCTTTAAAAAAATATCATTTGCAAGGTCAAAATCATATAAATTATCTTTCTCCCTGGGTGGCATCAAGGCATGGAATGGGTTGCCTGATATAAAAAAAACAACAGCTTGACATGAGCTTAAACCTTAATCTGAATGCAAGACTAGACTCAAACTACGGAGACGTATTAGGACGCAATAATCTTCTGTATAAGATGATAAACAAGGTAAAGATACACTCTATTAGACCAGCTCAAGTGATATTCAAATGCCATTATTATGACCATGAGAAATGTGTCAAAAATAAAACGGTGTATCAATTTCAGAAATATACCTGGAAAATTTGTCCCCCCGTCTTATGCAAATGATACACTATTCAAATATAACTCTTATTTCACATTATCGAGGGTGGATGACGCAAATCTAAGGTTGAGAAAAAAAGGACCGACTGTTATGCAATGTTTTATTTTTTTTATATTTTTTTTAGGGGTCATCCATATCGTATGTATGCACTTTTGTGGGAAGGAGTATTGAATTTCTGAGATATTCCGTACGGATGCTCTAGGGTGGGGTGTGAGTCTTGACTGTAGTTGCACGAAACACATACGTAACAAATTAAACAAAACCAACTTCTTCACTGGAATGCGTTGGCGTTGTAATTGGACATAACAATTCAATATAAGTACTTCCCTAATTTACGGCGCATTCAGATTAATTGACATTGAAGATAGATGAGCTTTTTCAGAAGTACATTGAAGCTTTCAAAGCGGATTTTTCTAACCAAATACAAGATTTTCATATTCATATATTGACTTGCTTAATCTTACTAATACCTATTGACCCTAGATCTTGTTATTAGTGGAGGGATATTGACGATTTTTAAATGAGGCAAGTTGAAATAATGGGCATCAAAATGTGCCGATTAGCGGAAAAGATTGACTGTTAGACTTTAACTTGAATTTAAAAAGCTATTTAAATTATAGAGTTTTAGTTTATGGATTAGTTATTTTATTATTAGGCTACACTAGACTCGGACCACGGGTGAGCGTAGGACGCAATAATCTTCTTCATAGAAGGAGTGTCTATAATATATAAGATAAGTTAGGCCAGTTGATTTTGTTTAGTTGAAAAATTTGGATCTTACAAATAGAATCGGGCCATATCAGAATCGGGATCAAGATTCATGACAAGAATCATGACAAGACTCATGACAAGATTCATGACAAGATTCATGACAAGATTCATGACAAGATTCATGACAAGATTCATGACAAGATTCATGACAAGATTCATGACAAGATTCATGACAAGATTCATGACAAGATTCATGACAAGATTAATGACAAGATTCATGACAAGATTCATGACAAGATTCATGACAAGATTCATGACAAGATTCGTGACAAGATTCATGACAAGATTCGTGACAAGATTCGTGACAAGATTCGTGACAAGATTCGTGACAAGATTCGTGACAAGATTCGTGACAAGATTTATGACAAGATTCATGACAAGATTCATGACAAGATTCATGACAAGATTCATGACAAGATTCATGACAAGATTCATGACAAGATTCATGACAAGATTAATGACAAGATTCGTGACAAGATTCGTGACAAGATTCGTGACAAGATTCGTGACAAGATTCGTGACAATATTCGTGACAAGATTCGTGACAAGATTCGTGACAAGATTCGTGACAAGATTCGTGACAAGATTCGTGAAAAGATTCGTGACAAGATTTGTGACAAGATTCGTGACAAGATTCGTGACAAGATTCGTGACAAGATTCATGACAAGATTCGTGACAAGATTCGTAACAAGATTCGTGACAAGATTCGTGACAAGATTCGTGACAAGATTTGTGACAAGATTTGTGACAAGATTCGTGACAAGATTCGTGACAAGATTCGTGACAAGATTCGTGACAAGATTCGTGACAAGATTCATGACAAGCTTCATGACAAGATTCATGACAAGACTCATGACAAGACTCATGACAAGACCCATGACAAGACTCATGACAAGACTCATGACAAGACCCATGACAAGACTCATGACAAGACTCATGACAAGACTCATGACAAGACTCATGACAAGATTCATGACAAGATTCATGACAAGATTCATGACAAGATTCATGACAAGATTCATGACAAGATTCATGACAAGATTCATGACAAGATTCATGACAAGATTCATGACAAGATTCATGACAAGATTCATGACAAGATTCATGACAAGATTCATGACAAGATTCATGACAAGATTCATGACAAGATTCGTGACAAGATTCGTGACAAGATTCGTGACAAGATTCGTGACAAGATTCATGACAAGATTCGTGACAAGATTCGTAACAAGATTCGTGACAAGATTCGTGACAAGATTCGTGACAAGATTCGTGACAAGATTCGTGACAAGATTTGTGACAAGATTCGTGACAAGATTCGTGACAAGATTCGTGACAAGATTCGTGACAAGATTCGTGACAAGATTCATGACAAGATTCATGACAAGATTCATGACAAGACTCATGACAAGACTCATGACAAGACCCATGACAAGACCCATGACAAGACTCATGACAAGACCCATGACAAGACTCATGACAAGACTCATGACAAGACTCATGACAAGACTCATGACAAGACTCATGACAAGATTCATGACAAGATTCATGACAAGATTCATGACAAGATTCATGACAAGATTCATGACAAGATTCATGACAAGATTCATGACAAGATTCATGACAAGATTCATGACAAGATTCATGACAAGATTCATGACAAGACCCATGACAAGACTCATGACAAGATTCATGACAAGATTCATGACAAGATTCATGACAAGATTCATGACAAGATTCATGACAAGATTCATGACAAGACCCATGACAAGACTCATGACAAGATTCATGACAAGATTCATGACAAGATTCATGACAAGATTCATGACAAGATTCATGACAAGATTCATGACAAGATTCATGAGGTAACTCGGTTCTGGAACCCTTCGGTATATTTCTAATGAACGTAATTTCTAACAGTTTTGTTATGACTTCTGCATGTGGTTTCTCTGTAAAGCACCTTGACCTTTGCTTTTGGCCTTGGTCCTGCAACGGAGCTATATAAATCGTCTTATGAACAGGCCCCACGAGAGGGGGGTACAGCCGTACCGGGACCCATAAGAGTTAAGGGGGCCCATGAATATTAAAATTTAAAATTAAATTTGCAATTACGCAAGTATCTTTTAATTGTTGCAATAAAGCTTAGAGCAGATGCCCCAAAACCTCCTACAATCTCACGCTAGGCGCCCTTAATTTTGGTATTCTTTGAATGTGTACTTGAACATTTTGTTAAATTTGCAAAGAAGACTATAGTTGTAATATAAGGCCTATTTATTTTCGATAGCATTAAAGATCTCTTTTTTATTTTGTTTTCTCCAGAGACACTTACAAATATAGACATATGAGCCCTAAAGACTTACAGTTCTCCCTGTTAGCTTAGTAGCCTAGGCCAGGGGTCGACAACATAAAGCACGCGTGCCAGACATGGCACACAGAGCGATTTTAGATGGCACGCGAGCGACCTACAAAAAGGTGTTTCTTGTTGATTTTTTTCAATAATTGAATGAGGAACACTCACTGTTGAAGCCGATGTTTCTGAATGGCGAGCGACACATTTCAGTGAGTTGAGATTGCTTTTACAAGGACGTGGCCAAACAGCACTTGAATGTTCGACCACTGGAATGGATTTGCATTGAAACTGGACAAATCTTACACGTTCATTCAATTTCAAAACACTTAACTACTTGTAATTCCCAAATTTATGCCATATATTAAAATAGATGGAGAGGAGTTATAAACAAAGACAAGACTTTCAAATTTATAGACTCTTGTTTTCATATCACATAAAGTCTGACTGGATTTATCCATATACAACAATCTTGGATGTGGATTTTTTTTTTTAAGTGGAGGGATAGTGACCATTTAAAATGCAGGAAGTTGAATTTTAAACAAATAAATGCTAAATTTGTATAAAGAAATAATAATTAAAAAGTAATATTAGTTTTTATTGTAAAAGAAGGGAAATAATTAACCCGTTTTGTATATGTTTTTGTTTGCTCTAATATGTCCAATATGTTTCATATTTTTCTTTAATAAAAACATTAACGGCTCTTACAATTTATAATTTTGAAATTTATCAAATTAAGTAAGTTAGTTGTAAAGTATGTAAATATTATATGACTAAAGAATTTATAATAAAATGTGTATATTTTTAAACATTACATTAACTACCAAGTTTTTATGATTACAATGTCTCTACACCGCTCAAAGATAGTGTAGAGTGTAGAGTAAACCAGTTTGAGTAATAATAATTTTAGAGAATATCTCAGTAAAACTGAGATCGAAATACAATTAATGTAGGCTATAGCAGGTGCCATATCCATATATCGAATAACGATAACTAAATGATAATTTATGCGATAATAAATTATCAAAATGTGAAAGTTTAGTAATAAGATTCTGTATTTGGTGTAAATGCAAATAAATTAAAAAGGATGATAACCAGGAACCTTTTACACTTTAATGATTTCCAGTGCGGTAGCCAAGAGGGGAGATTGAAGGTATCATCATTTTAGACAAATGTATTGAAAATTTAAAACACATTTTTTTGGTCATTTAACAAAATGTATTTTGGGAAGAGTTTGTAAAAAAAAAAAAATAATCTATGTGTCAACTGTATTGCCACAGCAGATCTAACCTTACATTAGACTACACAACATACAATACTGGTGAATATTTATAACTGACAAGAATAACACCAATAGTTAAATCACTAAACCTAGTAACACTAGTCACTAGAGGACATAAATTATCAATCAACAGTGAGAGTCACTTTTCCAATTTTACACATCTTTGTAATATCTGCAAGATCAATAGGCCTTCTGAAGCGCAGGAACAATTACAATAATTTAAACTAAGAACTATGTACTTGATTAAAGTATTTTCGTAATAGACCTGTAAGGCTGTGATTGAAATGATTACACTCTAATGGTAACACTTATGACAGTTTCGCAAAATGGTTCACAGACCTTGTAAAAAGATTCCTGATTTTTCAAACATATGTAATACAAATAAATCATCTAGAAATGACTCGTGTTAAAAAAAAAAGTGGCGGAGGGGGGCCCAGAAAAGATCTCGTACCGGCATCTTTTTTTCTCTCGAGGGCCCTGCTTATGAAAATAATAACAATATAGTAGATCAGGTCGACTATCATGCTGTTGGCACGCTGATTGAATTAGCATTCCTACTTTGGCACACTATTATTAAAAAAAAAAAGGTTGCTGACCGTTATACTAGACCTAAACAGAGCCGGCTCAAGTTATTGGCGACACGGGCAGTTGCAAGGGGCGTCAAATGCATATATGGGCGCAATCGAAGATCCGCCCACAACTTCTAAAACAAAATACATAAAATATTTCTTCAACCTGACGTTCTTTTTGTTCACCTTGCATGGGCTGCTGTAAACCATACAATCTATAGCAGTATATTTCGGACATTTTTTTAAATATATAAACCCGATTTGGCTACATTATAATACATAATGAAGTGGCCTTTTCATTTATTAAGGAAAAGCAACAGACGTCTCAGCTGGCTAGGTCATATACACCAAATGCCACAGGATCGACTGCCACAGTACATCCATCCTATATGGAACGTTAGCTTCGGGACAGAGACCTGCTGGACGTCCAAAACTGATATTTGCGGATGTCTGTAAAAGAGACATGAAGCACCTCCAAATTATTTGACCAAAACAGTTGGGATGTCATGGCGAAGGATAGGCCTACCTGGAGGGCAGGAATCAAAGAAGGTCCCCGGCTTGCAGGAGATGATCGCTCAAGGAACAAAAAGTTGGAGAAAAATAATAGTCCCCTCCGCTGCATTCATCTGCAATCCAGTGTGACCGAGCCTGTACTTCCAGGATCGGCCTCTTTAGCCACATGAGGACCTGCAAAAGAAACAGATCGTCTCTCGAGACGCGATAATAAATAATACAAATTGTGACAATTCGTGCATGATATAATATGTTACACATAGTCTATAAGGCTTACAGCTATAGGCTACAGGTGATTAAAATGTTAGTAGGGCAGAAAACAATAACATAAAAAGAAACGGGTAAAGAAAAGTAAAAAGAATAAAAAGGTTGAGGCAACGGTGTCTTAACTCTTAACCCTTCCCGTACCGACCTACTTCTATCTATGCTGCCTTCAGTTCCGCTATATACGCGCCCAGGACTGTAAGGGTTAAACGACAGGAATAAAAACAAACAACAAAAGAGGAGATATTGGGATATAAATTAACACTGTGGGAAAAACTATTTAATAGGAATGGGACTGTGGGAATTCCCATACCTTTCTCAATTCCCCCTCCCCTTCCCCCCAATGAAAACGGGCCAGCAAAGTTGATCTCCCGTGACCCTTATTTTCATTTGCAGCACACCCTCCCCTTCCCTATTCCCCCCCCCCTTTTTTTTAACGTTTTGCGTCGTGATGCATTCATGTGTTTGTGACGTAACAAAGATGACAGCGACAGGTGAAGAATCGTTACGTAGTGCCACCAAAGAGCCATGAAAATAAAAGAGAGTGAGAAAGAGTTGGAGAGAAATGATTGGTTTCTTTAAACGGATTTTCCCTATTTCTTCTTTCTTTCTTCAATTTAAATATACAATTTCTGACCGAGCACTTTGTACGTCTCAGACATCACTTCATATAGGTCTGTGATGTTGTCTTTAACAAGACCATTCGCCTCACTTGGCCCGTTCGCAGCTAGATACTATTTAAAAAAAAAAAGTTTTTTGACCAAATTCGAGTAAATGGCTTGTACAATATGCCTACCCCTCACTTTACATTTCCCTACCCCCCCCCGCCCCCCGCTACAACAGCAACTATTTGCTCAGTCTACGCAGAGGTCGTGGCGAGTGTGGTAAAACACCACTTTGCTATGGGCTTCCAAAAAAAAAAAAAAACACACACACACGAAAAGAATGGGATTAGGGTAACGGCCACTGGTCTAGTGATAGCGCGCAGAGTCTCTTATTTTTTAACTCCTCAGGTTCGAGTCCAGGTCAACAAAAAAAAAAATGCCACGAAGATTTTTTTTCCCTCCCTGCGACATAATCTCAGCTTATAAGTGCATGGTGGTCAAGCGACAGCGCGTTCATGGATTCGAATCCTTGGTGAGGTCTATGATTTTTTTACCTGGACTCGAGGGTGAGCCTGAAGGTGTACGGTGCCTGACATTAGTTGGGGTAAAGTTAAAGGGGCTTGGCATTGTGCTGGCAACACATCCCTTAGTAAGCCGTGGCCCATTGAAACTGTTGAACGTGGCTTCACCAGCCCTATGATCAATTTGGTCCGACGGATACTTTATATATCGAGGGTATTAAAACTAGTTAATGATACCTGCGTTTACCATATAGAACAAAAAGGTATTAACGTAATGTAAATGCAACTTATTTAGTGTTGTTCTTGTTTGTTTTTGTTTTTTTCAATCAATTCATTTGAGTTGGTCTACAATGTAATTAAAAAAGCAAGAAAGTATAGTTTACATAGTGTTACATCCACAATCCCCTTGTGGCCAGAGCTGTGTAGATCTTGTTGATAATTCTCGTTAGTCCTAGGGAAGACTTTAGTTATTATTATTTATTTTTCAGTATTACACGAACTCTTCTTATAGTCCTGGGCACAAACTCAGTATTTGTGTTCTAACAGTTCCTTTCCTTGACGTTAGAGTAGTAGATAAATATTATAGTATTGAAAACAACACAATAGAATAGTAACTTGACGAGGAAGCTTCAGTGTAAATGTTGTTGATTGTTTAATTCAGGTGATATGTTCAATATATACAATATATGTATTGTGTACAGTTAGAATAAAATAGTGCAAACACAAGCGTCCTCAAAGGAACATATTTTGAAACTCTCCGTCTTCTAGGAGGGGTGAAAATCATGGTATCATTACTAAACTCATAACAAAAACGATAGGAACTTCCCTATGCAGACATAATGAGACGTTCCCAGACACTCTGAGAATTTGAGATCAACACAGAATCCCAACATTACCTAGAATCTTTTGTCTTCGTACTAAACGTCAGGCAATCGGAAAGCCTAAGCCCCGCCCACAAAATCGTGTGTAGTGAGAAAAGAGAGAGAGGGGGGGGGGGGGGGAAAGAATAAACATTGCGTGTTCCAATTCTTGGAAAAACAATATACATGACAATAGGCACATCTGACACACTATATATATACCAGGGATGTACAACATTTTTCCCCATTGGACCGCGTGAGAAATTTGATACATCAAACAAGGCATTCTGAGAGTTTATTTGCATTATTTAAACGTGGAAAGACATGATCGCCTACGGCAGGGGTCAGCAACCTAAAGCACGCGTGCCAAACTTGGCACGCAGAGCGATTTTCAATGGCACGCGAGAGACCTCCAAGAGTGTTTTTTTTTTATTTATTACCCGGTTCTGAATGAGGAAAACTAACTGTTGAAGCCAATGTTTCTGAATGACATTGCGACACATTTCAGTGAGTTGAACGCATTGACAAGGAGGGGGTCAAACAGCATTTGACCTTTTAGATCACTGGAATGGATTTCCTTACATCTTGAGTGAAATCAATTTTAAAACATTTAACTATATGTACTTCCCTTTATTAAGGCATATATTAAGATATAGTTGGGCTTTTTAGTATATAGTTTGAAGCACTCAAAGCGGAGTTTTCTAAACAAAGGCAAGACTTTCAAATTCACGGAATCATTTGTTCATACCTCATCAAGCCTAACTTGCTTGATCTTACTACAACCTTCTTAGATGTAGATCTATTTTAAGTGAAGGAATGTTGACGATTTTAAAACGCTACCAGTTGAATTTTAAACATCCAAAAACAATGGGCATCGAAATGTGCCAATTTGCAGAACAATCTGTAAGGAATGGTAATGGTGATGGTAATTTATATAGCGCTTCTATCCATGCTATTTTAGCATGCTCAGTGCGCTCTAGAAGACTACTAATATGTGAGAGGTTTCACTGCTGTCGGTTAAGCGCATGTGATAACAACTCAATATTAACGTCATCTAGTCCCAAAACTCCTGTAGGGCGACAGGGATCTGCCGGTGGCGGGGCTCGAACCCGCGATGTGTCAAGTGTTTTTTTTGGTTGACAGTCTGGTGAGCTAACCGCTAGGCCAGCCGGCTTCACAAGGAAGGAAGATGCTTAGGAAAGTCATCTGCTATTCTAAACTGCCAGGCATTCAGTCTTTTACTTTCAGCTTTTGGTTCAACTTACACTAAGTCTTGTGAACAGTATTTATTGCACATGAAAGCTGTTTTACGCATTCAAAGAGGTCACTTACACTTCACTACTCAGAAATGACAAAATATGTATCTGCCATTATAAATTAGCGTAGAGCATTTAAGACAAGACGCTCATTAATTGATGCAGACTAATTACATTTAAAATAGTTTTTATGCCCCTCTATATTAAACAAAAATAATCTATAAGTTATTCGAAAACAAAATTTGTTTTGATTCATTTAATAAATATTGAGACTTTTTAATAGCATTTTATTATGCAGTTGTTGTCAGTATTAGACTAATGTTAAAAAGATAAACACCTTATGGTTAAATGGACAAACAATTAATGCATGAAATGTTTATTTACAACTGTTTCTCTCTAATTGTATCTCTCTAATAAAATCTTGTAATGAATACCATAATGGTGGAATTATATAAAGAAATAATAATTAGTCGGTAATAGTCAGTAATATTTGTTATATTACAAAATTTAATTTGTTTGGCATCACTATTGTATGAAATTTAGAAATTGTATTTTAATTAAAAGGAAATAATTAGCCCGTTTTATTTGCGCTAATATTTCTAATATTATGTTTCTTATGTTTCTTTTATAAAAGACTAAAGGGTCTACAACTTATAACTTTATAATGACCAAACTGTAAAAAGTATTTGAAAATGATATAAATATTATGTTACTAAAGAATTATAATATGCACATTTCTTAAACATTACATTTACTACCCAGTTTGTATGATTACTACGTATCAATTCCTCTTAACGATAACGTTGGCGTTACAAATATGGGGGTTTAATATATTTAATAAAATCTCAGTTTTAACTGAGAACAAAATATTATCAACACAAGCAGTTGCTAGATCTTCATCTTGACATTCAAATGTTTTTAATGTTTACCGAATAATTACCATAAATGTTAAAGTTTATTAATAAAATATTGTATTTGGTATAAATGCAAATAAAAAAAATGATAATCACTGGTAAAACGTACATTTTTTAAAATATTAAAACACTTTAACGAATTTCTCTATAGATTTCCTTGGCTTTTGGCCTTGTTCTTGTCACAGAGTTTAAAAAAAAATTGTTTATTAAAAAAAAAAAAAAGTATAATAGAGCAGGTTGACTTTTTGGCTGTTGGCACGCTGAATGATTTAGAAATCCTAGTTTTGCACATCAATATCAAAAGTTTGCCGACCCTTGGTCTACGGCACTCTATGATGATGATACAGTGCTGCTAGTGCCCATATATTCATTATTAATTATGGTAGCGTGGAATGGGCAACTTAACATGTATATTTCTATTTTCATTTATTAACAGCATCATGTATGATATAATTGTCCATGCACACTTGAAATCATGAGGCAACAAACTCGTCTTTACTTACTTCAATTTATTTATTTTACAAACACAAAACTCATTTTCAAGAATGATGAATAATAGCAAGTTGTATTCTATTCAGATACTTTAAGAAATTCAGTATAATACTCAATGTTCCAATAATATAGCCATCAATAAAGTTCTTGTGGCTCTAACTTAAGAAGAAGTTTTACGCCCTTCCATCTTTGGGCGGAAGCTAACTTAGCTTTTAGACGATACTAATGCATGCCGGTATATCCTAAGATATACTGATCACTGACATATATTTTATTACCAACTGGAAACAAAAGACTATGAATATCAAACAATACATTGCGATTAAATGAAACATTTAAATATAAATACAAAATCAATCAAATGACTGATCCAATTATAATTTTAGTGAAAGGAGATATCCACAAGTGCATTAGAAGAAACTGCGCTAGAAGCTCTGTGGGGGACACAGTATAAGGCTTGGAGGGCCGTGTTGTGGCCCGCGGGTCGACTACTGCACGCCCCCCTGCAATATAAAACAGTTTTTCCATCTCCTGGAACGAAATAAGCATTTGTATTCAGTAAAGTCTTTTTCTTTAGGCGTCTCTCTCTCCTTCTCGTTCCTTCTCTTTTTCTCTAATTATTTTTCATCAATTCAGAGCTCTCTATTCTTCATTTCTTTCTTCGTGTCTAACTCTCTATTCTTCATTTCTTTCTTCGTGTCTAACTCTCTATTCTTTATTTCTTTCTTCGTGTCTAACTCTCTGTCTTTATCTCTCTTTATCCATGCCTCTCTTCTTTTCTTTTTCGATCTATTTTTAGATTATCCTCCGGTCTCAGTTTCCCTTGAAATGGATAACGTTCATGCATAATTTATCCCACATTCCTTGAAAACAGTCTTGATTTCAAACAGTTCATCAGTGTCTACAATACACGCAAACCAAACTTTCTCATCTCCCTATCACATCCCTAACCCCAGATGCCTTTTTTCCCCCCATCACCTCCCTCCTCCCAACAGTTTTCCCATTTACCACAAGAAAGTACACAATGCCACTCACTTAGCCCTGCAACCACTAAAGCGTGACGAGACTATTGTTCTCCTGTAATAAAAAAAGACAGCACCGCTACCCTCTTACACACACCCCCTCCCTTTTCACCCCCTCACCTCATCCGCCTGAATGTTGGCTGTGGAGGTGGGAAGAGGTGTTCCGGGGTCGGGATATGAACACCGCCCTTAACTCATCTATAAGTATTAAGTTTCACAGACATCTTTTGTATCTTATGTTCTGTAACTCTTGATAGGGTTTGGGTGGGGCTGGGGTGGGGGGGGGGGGCGACGGAATGGGGTGGAGATGGAAGGTAGGGATAGGGAAGCAGGTGGGTGGAAAAGAAGGGCTTAAGTACCATCGGCGCCCTCACCCAGGGTGGTAGTGAGTAATATTTCACCCAAAACGATCAAACGCGGTATAATAAATATTTAAAAAAAAAACAAATACACCCCACCAGTAACGTTACAGCGACATGAATGAATGCACTTGACCACTTCCAACGCCCCCACCTCACGAATCCACTCTTTATGTATGCGACTCTAGGTCTACGCCCCAGGGGCGCTCAGAAAGACAGAAAAAAAAAACGATCTAGTGTCAGCGAAACTCGACACATGGAACTTAAAATATAGGCAACTTTTTGTAACAACTAAGCTTTTATACGCTTTTACTAGTCTATCCCCACCACCCACCATAAAGTTTTTTTCCCACTAACGGCTGTGTGTTTACTGCAGAACGAAGTAAAATTGCCAAATGTAAAGTGTAAAAATAAATAGACTAAACACATTTTTTTTTAAGTGAAGCTGCCAAACTGTCGGATTTTTTCCCTACGAAATAGTTCCCACCTAGTTGAATTGAACATGAATGTGTTGTTTTTATTTCCTCTTCAATATATTGTTTTATATTTGTTTATATTTTAAAAAAATCAAATTGTGTTCTTATCTGATATCATTCATGATGATTAAATTACGACACGGGGCATGGTTGTCGAGCGGAATCGCGTTCGGTTGACGTAACGAAAGGTCCTGATTTCGAATCCTGGTGAAGGCTAGGATTTGTTCCCTGGTCTGTAGGGTTGTCCCTGACTCTACCCAGCTCTGATGGGTACCTGACTTTAGTTGGGGTAAAGTAAAGTAATCTGTCTGTCTCTCTATCTGTCTATCCGTCTATCAGTCTATCCATCTATCCTTCTATCCATATATCCATCTTTCCGTCTATCCGCCTATCCATCTGTCCGTCTATTTGTTTATCCGTCTATCCGTCTATCCGTCTATCCGTCTCTCCGTCTCTCCGCCTGTCCGCCTGTCCGCCAATCCGTCTATCCGTCTATTCGTCTATCCGTCTATCCGTCTATCTGTCTATCCATCTATCCGCCTATCCTCCTATCCGTCTATCCGTCTATCCGTCTATCCGCCTATCCGCTTATCCGTCTATCCGTCTATCCGTCTATCCGTCTATCCGTCTATCCGCCTATCCGTCTTTCCGTCTATCTGTTTATCCGTCTATCCGTCTATCCGCCTATCCGTCTTTCCGTCTATCTGTTTGTCCGTCTATCCGTCTCTCCGACTCTCCGTCTCTCCGCCTGTCCGCCAATCCGTCTATCCGTCTATTCGTCTATCCGTCTATCCGTCTATCTGTCTATCCATCTATCCGCCTATCCTCCTATTCGTCTATCCGTCTATCCGTCTATCCGCCTATCCGCTTATCCGTCTATCCGTCTATCCGTCTATCCGCCTATCCATCTTTCCGTCTCTCTGTTTATCCGTCTATCCGTCTATCCTCCTATCCGTCTATCCGTCTATCCGTCTATCCGTCTATCCGCCTATCCGCTTATCCGTCTATCCGTCTATCCGTCTATCCGTCTATCCGCCTATCCGTCTTTCCGTCTATCTGTTTATCCGTCTATCCGTCTATCCGCCTATCCGTCTTTCCGTCTATCTGTTTATCCGTCTATCCGTCTATCCGCCTATCCGTCTTTCCGTCTATCTGTTTATCCGTCTATCCGCCTATCCGTCTTTCCGTCTATCTGTTTATCCGTCTATCCGCCTATCCGTCTTTCCATCTATCTGTTTATCCGTCTATCCGTCTATCCGCCTATCCGTCTTTCCGTCTATCTGTTTATCCGTCTATCCGCCTATCTGTCCATTTGTCTATATCAAGTCGATTTCGTACGCTTATAAAAGATCAGAGTCGAAAATATGATGCGGAATGTTATGAATAAACATCTATGCCAACAACGGTCAGCTGGTGCCAACAAAAATATTTTAACCCTTACAGTCCCGGGCGCGTATATAGCGGAACTGAAGGCAGCATAGATAGAAGTAGGTCAGTACGGGAAGGGTTAATATACTATTTTATTACATGCACTCTTAAAAACAAAAATAGTATTTAGAAAATTGGCACTATTTTAGAATTTACATTTTAGAATTTACTCTCTTCTCTTTTTCTTATTGCTAACGGTGCCCGAAATGAAATGCCGATATTCTAAGTCTCATTCTATTTATCATGTCACAATAACTGACATTGGTTGCTTGTCACTTGAGCTTGTCTATCACAGCTGGTCGTCTTTGTTAGTGTCCAATTATGTTTAAGCCCCGTTGTCTGGGTG
Organism: Anisus vortex; assembly: GCA_949126835.1. Classification (NCBI taxonomy): domain Eukaryota; kingdom Metazoa; phylum Mollusca; class Gastropoda; family Planorbidae; genus Anisus; species Anisus vortex. The sequence goes on along the minus strand of OX421502.1, from coordinate 14,450,893 downwards.
CTGCCACAGTAGATGTTCTGTAGCTCCCACGAACGAGTGGAGGGTTTTTATTATGCCAGGTGTCACAATATACTCCATACCCACATCCTCTATGTGTCACAATAGATTTTACCTTTTGAGCCACTCGGCCTTGCTTCAACTGTGCCCTCGGTCTTTCTTTCGGGATTTAACTTAATCCCCTTGTTTATCAACTATTTAGAGATGCCTTGTTTAGATTTCTTTGCGATTTTTCTTCATATAAAAAACTCTTTCCCAAAAGTCTGTAACTCAATACAGTTTGGCATTTCGAGCAATCTTCTGTAAAGCCTTGAAAGAAAGGCACCTGTTGGCTTCCATGTAAACTTTAAGTTTAGAAGTATGCATTATGTAATGTGTTTGTTTCATAGAAGCGCCAACATAAAGAAACGATTCTGTGGTCGGGGATTTCCCTGATATTATGTCAACATAAGTGTTCGAATCCCAATGAAGGCTAGGATTTGTTTTTCGGGTCTGGAGGGTGTTCCTGAGTCTACCCTGCTCTGATGGGTACCTGACCGTATTTTGGGTAAAGTAAAGGGCTCTGTGCAGTGTGCTGGTCACAGAATCACCTGATATGTCGTGGCTTCAGAAATTGGTGAACGCTGCCTCACCAGCCCTATAATCAATTCGGTCCGAAGGGTACTTTACTTTACGTTACGTCGTTTTAAACTGGGGAGGATATTCCACGACAGTGTGTGCTTGGATTGAAGTGAGCTTTGGTGTCTTTAAGGGTGGAATTTATTTTTTATTACATTGTATTGATCTTTGGCGTAGCGAAGGATTTTGCAGGCTGTGCAAGGGTTCCCATAGTCACGGGGAGGGTGCTCGGTAAATTTGGCAATGGTAAATTCGGAACCGGTATTTAAGGCAAGGTGATTTTGGCAAAGGTAATTTCGGAATAGGTAAATTCGGCAAAACACGCAAAGCGGTAAAATTGGCAACGGTAAAATTGGCAATCATATAATATCCACTGTTTTTATTAAAAGTATTGGTTAGACTACACTCTAGTCCATGGATAGGCAACCTATGCAATGCGTGCCATACTTGGCACACAGAGTGTTTTTAAATGGCACATGAAAGACCACCAAAATGGTGAAAAGAGCATGATAACATTAAGGAGCAATTTGGCACGTTATTTATTTGAACGTCATCTAATGATCAAAGACAAACATTTTAAATAGGCGCCAAATATACCCCTTCCCCAGCCCTGGCGTTTCTCCCCCCCCCCTCAAGTTACGCCTCGGCAAATGTAAAGGTACGCCTATGTGTGTAAGGTAGCCAAATTAACTTTAGGCATCAAAGCATACGTTTGTCTCCCCCACGATATTACGTAACTCTGACTACCTGACCGCCACCCCTACACCGTATGATGCTGGTTGTGTAAACTAGAGCAAACGTAGAGTGCCCCTTCCCCTCCCGCCCCCGACCAGACTCTCCTTTCAGGCACGACCATACTAAGTCCTTTACGAATGAGCCCAGGTTTGTTTAGATCGTACGGGGAAAATTGCAAACACATTACAACCCTCCTACTTTATATATCTATCAAAAAACGAACACAGTCCTTATTCCCCTCTCCCGAGATACACGAATTTTCTTGACCGGTTACGTCAGGGAGAGTTAAGGAATTACTTTGCTGACCTATAGGCCTATTCTCTCAACACGGGTTGTTGAGTGTGTGTGTGGGGGGGGGGGGGGAACACATGGCCACCATAAAACATTTTATCACATTCCATTGCAGTCGGCTATTTGCCGTCAATCAGTAGGTTAACTTTTGTCTTTGTAGTTTTAAACCTTGTACCGTCTATGTTATAACGATACAAGTATACATTACTTAGACATATAGGCCTACAACAATACATAATAGTTGGCTATATTTGACATAGAACCTCGATAACTTACAAGATATTTGTAGCTAAATGTGCCTTATAGCCTAAGTAAATTGGTTTAAACATTGAAAGTACTTTTATACAATTTAAATGTTATATTTACAACTCTCGTTTGTAATATAATTTAAATATATAAGAAAAGTAAATAACTAAATTATTTTTTTCAAAATTGTAATAATAAAATGAAATTCAATATCATTATCAATGTTTTGATAGAAATACTGATTTGTTTTACTAATAACAACAATGTTCTGGGATTAAAAAGAAATTTAAACGAATACCCCCCCCCCCCAACCTCTTTTAGTTTTCACTGCTTATACAGTGCTTAGCCTGGTGCTACCAAGCTGGTCACTAACACTTTAATCGGTGGGGAGACGGGGGTGGGGAGACGAGGGTGGGGAGACGGGGTGGTGAGACGGGGGAGGGAGGGGCTAGAGTTTGCTTTTGTTAACACGGCGAGTCTCATTCTGGTGTTTAAATTAGAAGAGGGGATGGCAACTAATCTACATTATGTAACATTGCTTTGCCTTGTTTCCTTGTGCTATAGACAAGGGGGGGGGAGGGGTTACATTTGGCGTCTATTTAAATGTTCCTTTTTATGCATTAGTTAAATAACGTAAATGGTTTTAAAAAAAAACGGTGGTTTTATTCAGTTTTTCTTAAATTTAATTTTTAGTCAAACGAACTAATTAACTATTTTTTGTTACCTAATTTGTATGCTTTATATATCGGGGGCGGGAGGGAAGGGGGGGGGCATTCTACGTCTGCTCTTGCAAACACTACCAGTATCATGGTGTAGGTCAAGTAGTCAGAGTTACGTAATCTCGCCAATGTGCTATAAACGGAGGAAGTTTATTGGGACGTTTTGGAGATAAGGGAATGCATCGATGCGTAAAGATCTAAACAGAACTCCAGGTGATCGTCAGTTGGGCTACCTTACACACATACCACCTTTGGCCACCTTTGGGGGTGGGGTGCGGTGGGCTGGGGGGGGAGGGTACATTAGGCTCCTATTTAAAATTTTCGTTTTTGATCATTAGAGGACGTTAAATTAAATAACGTGCCAAAGTGTGCCTTAATGTTTCCCTGCTCTTTTCACCATTTTGGTGGTCTTTCATGTGCCATTTAAAACCGTTTGGAGTGCCAAGGATGGCACGCATTCCATAGGTTGCCGATACATGGAATAGATTGTAGTCCTATCAATGCTTTTAATAAAAACAGTGGATATTATATGATTGCCAATTTTACCGTTGCCAATTTTACCGCTTTGCTAGTTTTGCCGAATTTACCTATTCCAAATTTACCTTTGCCAAAATTACCTTGCCGAAAATACCGTTGACGAAAATACCGTTGCCAAATTTACAGTGATTCCACGGGGAGACATCTGGCTGCGAGCGGGGTCAATTTTGCCACTGAGTTTAAGAATGGAAAGAGCTCACCACGAAAGTTATGTACAAGGCCTCATCACCCCCCCCCCCCCTAAAATAAAAACTAAGTAAAATGATATGTACAGAGAGAGAGAGAATCAGAGAGAGAGAATCAGAGAGAGAGAATCAGAGAGAGAGAATCAGACAGAGAGTATTATAAACCACAGGACCACAGGGGAATAATAATTAAGTTTAAATCCCTAAATGAAACACAAAGCAGATTTATGTTCTGAACAAGTCTTAATATAGACAATGTCTAGAGTCTAGACTTTATTTTAAAAAATATTATTTTTTTTGTACTTTCATTGAGCGAGATTATAATTTTGTTTTCGCCATCAAAAGAAAGTCGTTTTAACAATGCTTTTAAGTCACACACAAAAAAATAATAACAAAAATTGATAAAACTACATAAACAACGCTTGTCGCAACTAGATCTATATCCATATAATTCCTTTTGATGGGTACGTCTAGTTTTCGTGTTTATTTCTGATGGGTTTGGAGTGAGGAGAAAGACCAACACGAATAAAAGGGGGGAACATAATACTGTTAAGTGAAGATTTTATCATGGAATTATACCTTGTACAGGTTCTGTTGGGTGTCGTCCATACAGAAGACACTCTGCAAACATATAGTCAAGTTTGATTTATGACTTTGAAATACTAGAGTATAATGAGTGATCGTCATGCGACTCCATATTCTCAGATTTGTGTGACTTAATACATGAAGGCGGTGGTCATAGATTTATATTTAGTACAATTATTTTTTCTTTGTTTACTATGTCAGCTGTCGGCAACATTTTCATAATAGTGTGCCAAAGTGGGATTTCTAATTCATTCTGCGTGCCAACACCCTACTACTGCTTTATACTGCTTTAGCACTCAATTCCTTGTAGAAGAGACTTTTTGTCGGTCATACGCGTGCAATCTCTCTGCATGCCAAGTCTGGCACGCGTTCCGTATGTTGCCTACCTCTATACTCTATACTATGTATTCGTTAAGACAATCGCTAGGCCAAAGTGTTTCTATTCATGATTCGTCCATACCTTAGCTTAGAAAATTCTTTCTGCTTTAGAACTTACTTTCAATTTTACGTCATAATATTGCCTAATATTGCCCAAAACAGTGGTCAACAACCTTTTGGTGATAGCGTGCCTAAAGAGGAATTCTTGCGTGCCAAGAGCCTAAAAGTATAAGAAACTTGAATTACCTTTTGGTGGGTTTTCCGCGCGCCTTTGAAAATCTGGCGCGCGTTTCATAGGTTTGCCGACCCCAGGCCTAAAGCGTCATTGAGGTATCCAAGTGTGCCTTTAAAACACTAAACAAAATGCAAGACAAGACTCAAATCATTGATAAATGATGGGCGCCGAAAATGTTTTGAAAAGGAGGACTGTCTATATTAGTCTATAACAAATAAGAAAAAGAAGTCAAGTGGTAAATTACTTCTAGTGTGGCTTTCTTTATCTCGTCCATCAAGTTACACACGTGTTTTGAGAAAGGACCTTGAATTAAAGTTAATTACACATTTAGACTTCCGGTTCTTCTATTAACAAGTCTGCAGAGCTGTTTGCTACCTTGCAGTCAATGCCAGACACACATATTTACATGTCTTGTTTTTTTTTTAGTTGTTCTGAATTGCTGTATAAGGTGATGGTAAGGGTAGGTTGAGGAGGGGGGAGGGGGGGTAATGTATGTCTGAGGTTGGTTAACTCAAAACTTGGGGCATTCAAGTAGAAATGGTTGGATGCGTTGGGTTTATTCTTATTAGACCGACTATATGAGGCCCATTCGAGCATGCTCTGCAACTTATTATAAGAGATGGATAGAGAGATAACATATATATGTACGGTTATATATATATATATATATATACATATAAATAGATAGACAGATAGATAGAGATGGAAATAGATTAATCGATGATAGATTATAGATAGATGATATATAGAGGATAGGTGATAGATAGATAGATAGATGGTAGATAGATAGATAGATAGATTGAAAGATATAGATATGAATGGTGAGAGACAGGGATAGAGCGGTATTAAGAAGAGAGGAGACAATAAGCCAGAGTGTAGTAGATTGAGTTGAGATGGGGATTGAGAGAAGGAACCATTAGGCGAGAGGAATTAGGAAATAACGCACAAGAGACACAGTGAGATAAAGAATGAAGGTCTTGGGAGAGGAACTAGAGAAAGAGAGAGAGAGAGAGAGAGAGTGTGTGTGTGTGTGTGTGTTGTCAAACAAATCCACACAATAACTAGCTAAAGTACATATAATCCTATGTCTTGAATCCAATTTAAAATAACAATAGCATGTATTACTAGCACTCCACGTATAACAATTCAATTATAATATATCCATGATATAAAACTGACATGTTATATTTTAACATTCATCCACATGTGACAGCAGTGTCATTTTAATAACACCGAGAAAACAACGTGAAGAAATGTTCAAGCGAATATCAATGTATATAAGAGAAAAAGAAAGGATAAGGGCTGGTGGGGGTCGGGAAGGTTGGGGGGGGGGGGGGGCGCTGCCACCCAACCGTTAAACGCGGACCCAAACGACAGATGTAATCAAGGAGTCTTCAGGACAGGCAAGGGAAGACAACTTTTACTCGAGGTCACGGGTCATGGCGCCGGATGAATCCGGTTGTGAAGTTGGTGCTTGTGGGAAAGGTTGGATGGGCCTTTTCATTGCCCCCGTCAGTTACGGTAAGAGTGATGCTCTGCAGGGGGTAAGAGGGGGCGCGCGTTGGGGGGAGAGTGGGGCGGACCCCATGTCCCTTTCTATCCCGATTGCACCGTTTGTACTTTGCCGTTCACCGCTAGGTTTGTCATGAGAACCCGTAAGGGAAGAGGGGGGGGGGGGTTGGGAGGGGGACAAGGTAAAGAAATAAAAAAGAAATTTTGTATAAAGTAAAGAAAAGCAATAGAGAATGTATTCTCTTATCTCATGAAAACATCGGTAGTTCGTGTTTTGTAATGCAATATTTGCCTTTCATTTCACTTCATATTACAATCTCTTCTTTTTTTTTTTTCTTTCTCAAAAAGTAGGAAGGGGGGGGGGGGGTAGAAAGGGGTGTAAGTGGGGCAGGAAAAGAACGGGGAGGGTTTAAACTTTCGATACAAATTTCTGCTTTCTATCACAGGTGCGAGGGTTACCTAGTCTTCAAGAAGGTGCTATTGTAAAATATTATTTTTTTTTCTTACCACGTTAATAACGCATGAGATAGCCTACTTCCAGCGTAATTCCACCATTTTGGGCAGAAATGTTAAAGGTTTATTTCTTGGTAGTAGGTTAGCATTTTGTTCAGGTTTTTTTTTTGTAATAATCGTGCGCCTTGTTCAGATAACTCTTCCACCAATGCCATTTTGTTTTGTGGTATAGGTCGGAGATGAAGATGTTGCCAGTTTGGAACACTTAATGCTAGATCTACCTGGTCTGGCAGGCTTTTGTGATCATTATTTGTTTTTCGGGTTATAGCCTATTTTGGCAGCGTTAGCCTTATATATTTTTTTGTATATGTTATATTCATGTTAGTTTTTCCAAAACACACACACATACACAACCCCCACACACAAACTCCCACCAGCGACCTCTCACTCACAAACTCCCACGCACACTAGAATTCTACGCACAACCCCCCCCCCCCACACACACACATAAACTCTAAACTCCCACACACTAACTCCCACGTACAACTTACACACACAGACTTCTACGCACAAACTCCAAATTCCCACACACACAAACTCACACTCACAAACTTCCACAAAAAATTCCCACACACACAAAATACCACACATAAAATACCTCACACAATGCAAGTAATGTATCCCGTCGAATCATAGGGAGAGTGAAGCAGCGTTCACCAGTTTGTGGCCACGGCATACTAGGGGATCGTGTGCCCAACCACCTTTACCTCAACTATTGTCAGGTACCCAACAGAGCGTGGTAAACCCAGGGACAGCGTCCAGACCCAGAAACAAATACTAGCCTTCAGAACGATTCGAACCCAGACGCTTCGATACGCCAGGCGAACGCACTGTCGCTCGTCCACCGTGCCCCATCGCACACACAAAATACCATGCACAAAATCCAACACACACACTCCCCACACACTTCCCACACACTCCCCACACAGTCCCCACACACTCCCCACACAGTCCCCACACACTCCCACACACTTCCCACACACTCCCCACACAGTCCCCACACACTCCACACACACTCCTCACACACTCCCACACACTCCCACACACTCCCCACACAATCCCCACACACTCCACACACACTCCACACACACTCCCCACACACTCCCCCACACTCCCCACACACTCCCCACACACTCCCCACACAATCCCCACACACTCCACACACACTCCCCACACAGTCCCCACACACTCCACACACACTCCCCACACAGTCCCCACACACTCCCCACACACTTCCCACACACTCCCCACACAGTCCCCACACACTCCCCACACACTCCCCACACACTCCTCACACACTCCCACACACTCCCACACACTCCCCACACAATCCCCACACACTCCACACACACTCCACACACACTCCCCACACACTCCCCCACACTCCCCACACACTCCCCACACACTCCCCACACAATCCCCACACAATCCCCACACAATCCAGCATGCGTGTGGTTACACCCATTTAAAAAGACCTGCAACGTTACGCGTACACCGATAAATTTATGAAATGCAAATTATATATTGTTATTGTTTTTTTCTTACCTGCTGCTATTGTTGTTGTTTTGAAAGTTGTTTTAAGCAGGAGCAATATTTCTGACGAACAACCAAAACATGCCAAGCTGAGATAGATCTACTACAGCTTGGGATCCCAGCATGGACGAGAGAGTATCCAATGATATCAATGCTATCATATACCATAGGAAACTTCACTTTCATTACCAGTGTACTTTCGGATTTGTTGTCTTAAGGCTTGACTTTTCTTTAACTTCTTCACAAAGTGGAGAGTTTCTCATAACACGCTTTTAACTATAACACTAACCCAACGGGCACACCAGGTCGTATCGACTTGGGGGGGGGGGGGGCGGGGAGGAGGGTACATGGAAACAACGTAAAAGCGTGGTAACCACGTGGATACGACAGTACATCAAACAGCATTGAAGGAATAATATGGATGTAACTTGAACAATAAGTTTATTTACAATAAAAAAAGTCCCGATCTACCAAGGGTGATCAGCTCAAACTGCGTGTTCAACACGCACGCACCGACGTTTACAAATATTTTTTTCCGTCAGCCATTAGACTGTGGAACACACTGGACCAAACCTCCATCACTGCCCCCTCTTTGAACACTCAAAATCACCCTTAAAATTGTGGACTTTTTCTCGGGTCTAACGGGATCTCCACAGTACAATGAAGAAGATATATAATATATATATATATATAGAGAGAGAGAGAGAGAGAAATAATAAACCGTCTAATGTTTGAAATTTGAATCTCTTTTGAAGATACATTTCACACCCTTGGCTCTGGGTGAGTGGATGAGTAGAGTGAATGGATATATGGATGCCTGGATAGATGATTGCATGGATGGATGCATTCAAACTTAAATCAAATAATGTCATTTTGTATAGGAAGGGAACTTCTGCAACACGCAAGATAAAAAACAACATTAAAGATGGAGAGAGAGAGAGAGCGAGAGAAAGAGAGAGACAGCGAGACAGAGAGAAAGAGACAGAGAGACAGGGAGAAAGAGAGAGAGACAGAGAGAAAGAGAGAGACAGAGAGAAAGAGAGAGAGAGACAGAGAGAAAGAGAGAGACAGAGAGAGACAGAGAGAGACAGAGAGAGAGAGAGAGACCATTACGGTACAAGCCAGAAACTAAAAAGAAAGTAAATGAATGGAGGGAGGGGATGGGGAAACCACCTGTATAGGTATAAAAGTACACTCTATTTTAAATTTGCTTTTTTTATGTGTGTTTTGTGTGTGTGTATATATATATTATGTGTGTGTTTATTTGTATGTATGTGTGTGTGTTTTTTTGTGTGTGTTGTGAAACTTTGATGTTATGTCATAAAGTATGATTCTATATATCAAGATTTTTTTTATAATCTACTATCTTTATAAGAAAGTAATCGAGAAAGAAGAGGATAAAAAAAGAGGAAACACAGTTTTTAAAGCCTTTAATGAGCAAGGGATTGATGGTGGGTGTTGATACAGGTTCACAGAAAGAGATTCAACCCTCGTGTTTGTGTGTTGTATACTGTAAATAGGAGGGTTTTACATGATAAAAAAAATATTTTTTTTAGGTGGGGGTTTGGATGGAAAACATTGCGTAAGTGTATCTTACTATGGGGGTGTTGGGGAGAAAATGAGCACGATGCGTTCAGTCGTTATTTTAAATTCCTTTACTTCAATGTACGTTCGGTTGACGTACCGAAGGGTCCTGGGTTCGAGTCCTGGTGATAATTTCCCATCAAAGATGGGTAGCTGACATTAGTCGGGCTAAAGTAATGGCGGCTGGGCATTGTGCTGGCCACCACACGCTGCTTCACCAGGCCTTAGGATCAATTTGGTCCTTATAGGTTTTATAGACGTTCCTTCTAGATAGAAGATTATCACGTCCATTAGGCCCAAAACTCCTGCAGGGCGGCAGGGATCAGTCGGAGTCAAGGATAGAACCCGCGTCGTGTCGGTGGACAGTCCGGTAACTAACCGCAGGACCAGCCGGCCCCACGACGATATACTTTACATTACTTCAATTTACTCACAAAGAGTTATGTCCATTTCATATAACATTGGCGTATTTAAATGCCCTAGTAAACATACCACACCCACAAAAATCAATGGAATGAAACCCCATAATTTAATGGAAATTCCCATATTGGATTTGGAATTTTCTACATTTAAACACCACTTATTTTTGTGTGGAAGCTGCTGACTCTTATTTCATCTTATATATTAATGACGCTCCTTCAATAAAAAAAAAAATAGTTTATTGCGTCCTTATTAGGGTGTGTTAGGAACTTGTTGCTTCGGCTGTTCCAAAAGGCGGGCCCGGCATAATGCATCTGGCATTGGCTCAACAAAATCCATTTGAAAGGTTTTATTTTAGTGAACAATAATCTCACTGGATTAGAAAGATGACATAGTGATTTTTTTTTTACCTCTTTGCTTCTTTGGTTTATTGAAGGTGAGTAAAGATGGCAATGCATATTATATGATAATAATAATAATATATTTAATATAACACAACATATTAAATTGAAGAAGTAAAGAAAAGCAATCTGTTCTAGTCTCTAAATAGAGAGGGGGGGGGGGGGAAAGGAGAGAGGGAGAAGGCGAGACAGGGGGTAACGAGGAAGGGAGTGTTTTAGTTTGTATCCATCTCTAAATTAAGATTTGCATACAAAACGTCATTAGCTAGTATTTTGAAAGTAGGGTATTCAAGCAACGTGAATGTAAATTAGCCACACAAATTTCGCCCAACAATATTTGACAGTCAAAAATATTTTCACATTCAATACTATTGGACAACCAACAATACTTGACAACATCTGAGGTCAGCAAAGAAAAAAAAATGTTTCTATTTAGCACTGGGTAACACCTGAGGTCGCTGGGAAGGGCAAAAAAACGGTCGTCTTTAGCATTGGGCAACAGCCATTAGTTGAGGAAATCTAATCCTGTGAATCCTGGTCACGAATCCCAAATGTATGACTTGTATCCCACGAATATAGGTGGCCTCCAATAAACATGTCCAATGAAATATATATATATATATATATATTGTCACGTGCGAAATCAGCTACTGACGTTAGATGATATTTTTAGTAATGTATTATTATATATTATTTTGATTCATATCCATCTTGGATCTCACAAGGTTGTATAAGAATTTATATTGATGTTATTGAATTAGTTTTGATGTTTATTTGACTCGTCGCGATATGAATCTTTTGTGTATAAAGTGATTTAGATAAACTGTACCTTAATATATATGAAATCCACAATCCTGTTTGAAATTGAACACAATTTTATTCCAACAAGTTGAGATGATAAAATATAACAATACCACAGAATACATGTACCAGTATTATAATGAAACTTAATCAGTTGAGATTCTTTTATAATGAGTAAAGCCGTAATCCTATCTTTAAGAAAGTGGTCAAAAACAGTCCTTCCACATTAGCGCCCAAACTAGAACTAAACTAAACGGTATTCCACCCTCGTGCATATGACGTATTTTATCGCTATGACGTAGTGTCTAGACATATGCATGTTTTATTCCTAACACGGAAACATTTCGGGTTTAAGATTATTTCATTTTAACTTTAGTTAATAATAACAAAACCAATATAATATGGAAATAAATCTACTCGTAACACTCGCCCCCCCTTAAGACACAAAGGAATTACAGACAGCGTTAAGTATGGAATTCTTTGTAGAGTACCCATAAAATGAACCGAATTCCCAAACTATTCGTAAGATTTAATTGACTATTGGACAATCTTTTTAAGATTAAAATGAACCATATATTACATATTCCTTAATAACAAAGTCGCTATTATGGAATCCCTTATCACATTATTCTATCAATGATTATTAATTAAACATTTATTTATCAATTAATATTTACAATTATGATTATTGTGTGTACAACGTTGACCATAAAACTATTACCACCAATAACCAATTCCCACAGAATTGATATGAATTACCCAAATAAGTGGAACCGATTAATAATTGATAGATAATTCTTTAGAAAATTTAATTTATTTATAACCGATCACTGTATCATTAACTAATGATTTTCAGTTATTATATGATTATTATGATGTCTCAATTATGACATCAAGAATATTTAAAAAAAATGTTATAATCTCAGCTGATTTAGCTTTTACATAGCATAAAATAAGACATCCAAATTATAACATGACGACATAGAAACAAACAATTTTCAAAACACATCAATAATCAATTGAACAAACACAAGTGTGGATGTATTCAAGTTAAATACCGGTGTGTGTGCAATTGCTGTATGCAATAGTTACCTTTTACCTTACAACGTATGATTGTTTCTAGTAGAATTTGAAGTTTTGTTCTGTAATGTCTCATATTGCAATATTTCAAAACATAGTTTATTTATTGTCATATTTACAATAATATAAATGTTAATCAATACAATGAATGACATAAAAGAAAACATTTAATGAGAAACTGACTTTCATCTTCTGGTTTACCAGTTACATGCGCGACAACGTGTCAGCGACCACATTTTGTTTACCTGGTAAATATAACACATTTAAATTATATGCTTGGAGGAATAAGCTCCAGCGAATAATTCTTTGGTTCTGTTTAACCCTGGAAAGGAAAACTAAAGGGTTATGATCAGTTAAAATATCAATTGGATATGGAGAACCATTGATATAAAAATCAAAATGTTTCAATGCCAGGATTAATCCTAAAAGTTCCTTTTCTATCACACTATAGTTTCTTTGATGCTTATCAAATTTTTGAGAGTAAAAACTAATCGGGTGTTCCAGTGAATCATCACCCTTTTGGGAAATGACCGCTCCCATCCCTGTATCACACGCGTCAACGGTAATTTTAAAGGGTTTACTGTAATTGGGTGTTACTAATACAGGTGCCTCAGAAAGAACATCTTTTAATTTATCAAAGGCCTGGTGGCATTCATTAGACCATTTGAAAGTGCAATTCTTCTTTAATAGATTTGTTAATGGACATGCAATGGTTGAGAAATTTTGACAGAACCGACGGTAGTACCCCGCCATCCCGAGAAAACTACGGAGTTGTTTACAGGTTTCAGGAACAGGGAACTCACGAACAGCCTTAACCTTTGCATTTAATGGTTTTACCAAACCATTTCCCACTATGTGACCTAGATACTCGATGGTTGCATGGCAGAACTGACTCTTAGTCAAGTTTATGGTGAGATTAGCATGAGTCAATTTCGTAAATAACAAATGTAGTTGATCTAAATGAGATTTAAAATCGTCACTAAAAACAACAATATCATCGAGGTATGCGTGACATTTAGGAATGTCCTGAGTAATGGTATTTATTAACCGTTGAAAAGTAGAGGGTGCATTAACCATACCAAAGGGCATGACCTTAAATTTGTACAGTCCGTCAGGGGTTACAAACGATGATATCTCCTGAGCCCTCTCCGTCAGTGGAATCTGAAAATACGCCGTCAATAGGTCAATTTTCGTCACAAACTTAGCATTACTCACTTGATCTATTAGATCGTCGATTCTTGGTATTGGATAGGAATCAGTTTTTGTCACTTTGTTTACCTTACGGTAGTCCACACAAAACCTCATGGATCCATCGGCTTTAGGTACCAATACGCAAGGGGAAGACCAGTCACTACTACTAGGTGTAATGATGTCATTGTCAAGCATGTAGCGAACCTCTTTACGGATACATTCTAACTGGATAGGATTTGACCTGTATGGATGTTGTTTAATAGCTTTAGTATTTTCATTTAGAATTACATCATGCTTTACTACACTAGTTCTACTAGGTACATCTCCAAATAAATGGATATTTTCATTAATTAGACCTTTGATAACGGATTGTTCGCAATCAGGTAAATGTGCCAATTTTTCATTTAAGTTTTTCAGAGCCTTTGTATTTTGCAGTTTGCTTTCTGCCACTTCACGCTCAATTTCGGGTGAATTATTCCCGACTTTAATAACAGTGTTTACCGAGGCAACAACTTTTTGTTCTTCTCTGGTAATGTATGGTTTTAACATATTAATATGGCACACTCGTTGCGATTTCCGTCTATCAGGGGTCTTTACAAGATAGTTAACCTCACTAAGCTTAGCCATAACCTCGTAGGGTCCTGTAAACTTGGCACTCAGGGGTTGACCAGACAGTGGCGTCAGCATGAGAACTTTATCACCAGGTTGGAAGATACGGGTTCTTGCTTTGACGTCATAATAGACCTTCATCTTGTCTTGTGCCTGCAAAAGATTATATCTGACAACTTTTAATGCATTATACAGTCTATTTTTAAAATTTTCCACGTATGTCAGTAGACCAGTGTCTTCAGTGGATAACAACCATGTCTCTTGTAACAGCTTTAGTGGTCCACGAACTGTGTGTCCGAATACCAGTTCAAAGGGACTGAAACCAAGAGATTCTTGTACAGCCTCTCTGGTTGCGAAGAGTGCGAAGGGAATACCACGATCCCAGTCGTCGTTATGCTCGAAACAGAAAGTACGGAGCATGTTTTTCAATGTTTGGTGGTATCGTTCCAGTGCGCCTTGACTCTGTGGATGATATGCACTCGATACTGCATGACGAATACCCAGCCGTTCTAAGACTTGGCGAAATAACTTCGATGTGAAATTTGAACCTTGATCTGACTGCACGGTTTTCGGAAGACCATATCGGGTGAAGAATCCGATAAGTGCATCAGATATTTTGTCGGCATTGATGCTACGTAGAGGAATAGCCTCTGGAAATCTCGTTGCCGAACACATTATAGTGAACAGATACTGGTGGCCAGCCTTAGTTTTAGGCAACGGACCGACGCAGTCTATAATGATGTGACTGAAGGGTTCTGAGAATGCTGGTATGGGTCGTAGAGGAGCTACCGGAATGGTCTGATTCGGCTTGCCGACCATCTGGCAGACATGACATGATCTGCAAAACGATGTGACGTCACGACGTAGGCCAGGCCAGAAGAAATATGGAAGAATCCTGTCGAAGGTTTTCTGTATCCCTAGGTGACCAGCATACGGTGAATCATGGGCCATATGTAGTATGTCCTTGCGGTAAACATTGGGTACCACGATTTGATGTACTTCGCTGCATGTTTCATCGTCGTTTTCTTTCCCTCTCCATTTCCTCATCAACAACTCGTCCCTCAGGTAATAACCTGCGGCCATGGTTTCTAACTCTCCTTCATTCTTTGCTTCCTCTTTTAGCTTCCCAATCTCTGGATCTTTGCCTTGAGCAAGAATGAGTAGTTGTCTAGGCGACAAATTATTTTGATCAGTATGACTTGAGTGACCACCTAGAACATCCGCCATGAAGGTTGCTTGTAAGTCAATCTCTGGTGTTGGTTCTGGTTTCTTTGTCGATTCATCAGTCATCTGTTGTTTCTCCATAGCTCTGGTGATAACACATACTGAATTTTCAGTATTCTTATACTGAACAGAGTCTTTGGTTTCTTTAAGTACAGGATGTACCTGATTCTTGGCAATGTCACTTCCTAAAAGTAATGAAATGCCTCTGTAGGGAAATTTCTTCACTATCCCAACAATAACAGATCCAGTGAAGTAATTACTCTTCAACTGTATACGATGTAACGGTGCCGTAAGTGTTCCAGCCATAGTACTGATCAAGGCATACTGGCCTGTATGAGTCAATTTCGACGTTGGTACAGTATTCTTCAACAGTAGAGATATATCAGCACCGGAGTCACGTAGAATTTTAATCTTCCGTTCTCTAGCTTGATTATCTATAGGTGACACATAGCCCTCGCTAACATCCGATAGCATGCACTCGGGTAGTTCTCTGCCTACTGAGTTTCTTGCTACACTACTGCCTCCATAAGTAAACGTTTTATTTACTGATTGTTCATCTGTCACACTCCCTTTGGAGTTGAAACTAGAATGTTCAATAGCCTCGGTCTTCATTTCAAAGACTTTTTCCGACTTTGAGCAACTTGGACATGCGTGTTTCGCCATCTCCTCATGACTAACATCAGATGTCTTTCTTTTAGCTTTAATTCTTTTGTGGGCAGTTTTATTTATGTGAGTTTCAGTTTGTACGGCGATGTGTGATAAAACCACGTTGTTCTTGTTTTTAATGGGTCTTTTCTCTTTATGTAGACTCCAACAATTCTCTTTTATATGTCCATCTTTCTTACAGAATGTACAGGTAATTCTCTTTTGTACAAAACTTGAATTCTCTTGTTTATCGGCTTTTTGTTTACTTTTATCCTCTGTCGATCTTAACTTCCTCTCTGTATTACTGTTTTGAGTCCTCAAACTTGTTCTGTCATTTTGAAAATAATGGCTATGCGGGTGAATAATGACGTATTCATCGGCTTTTACTGCTGCTTGTTCTGCTATTTCAATACCACGATCAGCCAAATGAACTTTTATATCAGTGCGAATCTTCTCAGTAAAATCCTTCATCAGTATGAGATTATATAGTTTTTCATAATCTTTATTCACATTCTTAGAACGTAACCATCTGTCAAGATACTTTTTCTCTAATCTCAGGAAGTCAACATATGAAACTTCTGGTTCCTTCTTGTACTCACGATATAACTTTCGATACTTTTCTGGAGTTAGAACATAACTCAATAGTACTCTGCTCTTTATTAGTTCATAATCATTGCATTCTTCTGGAGTCAGATTCAATACAACATCTAAAGCCTTGCCTTTTGTTAGAGCTGAACGTAAAAGTACTGCTTTCTTATCTTCAGGAAATTTATAATCGATCGAGTTTCTTTCGAAGACCATAAAGAACTCATCAATCTCTATGTTCTCCATGCTTGGGACATGCTTTTTAAACTTATATAGTTCCACATTATTTGTTTCCTGAATCGTATGAGTTGACGAACGAGACTTTGCCAATTCAATCCTTTCATTACTAGCGATTCTTTCTTTTTCCAATTCCTTCTCTTTCTCTGCTTCTATTCTTTTACCCTCTAATTGTACTTGAATTTCTAACTTCTTCATTTCTAACTGGAATTTCATGTCCGCACTTAGTTCATTCACATTCATTTTAATATCATGGTTATTTATGTCTGTTTTCAGGGTTTCTGATACATTGAGAACCACTGATTCTTCATTATTCATAGTATTTTCTTCAAGCATTCTACCATGTCTTTTCAAACAGTCCTTAATATCTTGAATCAATTTACTCCTAACTGGCGTAACTTCAGTAATGTCTATTCCCAGAGAGTTTGCCATCTCTTTTAACTGGGTTAGTGACATGCTAGTTAACTGTTCTGACGTGATAGCAAAAATATTCAATTGCTCCAACGTAAGATTAGCTTCCGCCATGTTTTATATTAATGACGTAAATAGAAGATAAAAAATTTCAACTTTACCTTTCATAAAGTCCTTTGAAATATTTTTACACCACTTAATATTTGTAGAAGATAAATTTTAAGATGATTGTGTACAAAGCTGAAAACAGTATGTCCGAACACAGACAGTGCCTCCCACGTAGACAGAATTTGAATAAATATTTGTTGTAAATCGTTTTCACTAAAACAGTTGTATATTCTCAATTCTTATACATACAAACTTTAGATCCAGGACTTGAGCCCCCAATCTTTCGTCACGTGCGAAATCAGCTACTGACGTTAGATGATATTTTTAGTAATGTATTATTATATATTATTTTGATTCATATCCATCTTGGATCTCACAAGGTTGTATAAGAATTTATATTGATGTTATTGAATTAGTTTTGATGTTTATTTGACTCGTCGCGATATGAATCTTTTGTGTATAAAGTGATTTAGATAAACTGTACCTTAATATATATGAAATCCACAATCCTGTTTGAAATTGAACACAATTTTATTCCAACAAGTTGAGATGATAAAATATAACAATACCATCTTTTGTCACGTGCGAAATCAGCTACTGACGTTAGATGATATTTTTAGTAATGTATTATTATATATTATTTTGATTCATATCCATCTTGGATCTCACAAGGTTGTATAAGAATTTATATTGATGTTATTGAATTAGTTTTGATGTTTATTTGACTCGTCGCGATATGAATCTTTTGTGTATAAAGTGATTTAGATAAACTGTACCTTAATATATATGAAATCCACAATCCTGTTTGAAATTGAACACAATTTTATTCCAACAAGTTGAGATGATAAAATATAACAATACCACAGAATACATGTACCAGTATTATAATGAAACTTAATCAGTTGAGATTCTTTTATAATGAGTAAAGCCGTAATCCTATCTTTAAGAAAGTGGTCAAAAACAGTCCTTCCACATTAGCGCCCAAACTAGAACTAAACTAAACGGTATTCCACCCTCGTGCATATGACGTATTTTATCGCTATGACGTAGTGTCTAGACATATGCATGTTTTATTCCTAACACGGAAACATTTCGGGTTTAAGATTATTTCATTTTAACTTTAGTTAATAATAACAAAACCAATATAATATGGAAATAAATCTACTCGTAACACTATATATATATATACATATTAATATTATATACCTAGCTTATAAGTAACATTTTCTATCAATTCATCGCTAACTTCATTATATCCCATAGAGACAAATGCAGCATTGTTTAAGTTTAAACTTCAAAAGACTTCCGGCAATTTGAAGTTACTTTTAAAAGGTCTTCAACTAGTGGGAAGCTGTATTTCAAACCTAAGCTACAAAATCAAGCTTTGTCAAATAATTGTTATCTCGTAAATCTCTCTCTCTCTCTCTTTCATTTCTTGAGCTTTCTCCTATGCCCTGTGAAAAGTGACACATCAATTACTTAAATTCGTGTCACTTTGAAATGCATCCACATGGATGAGCGACAGTAAGAACTAACTAAATGAATCGTTTGAGCCTTTTGATACTAGATGAAAATGTCTTTAAAAAAAAGCATTAAAAAGCCGCTTTTCCTCCAGCGCTCTGCATTTAGCACATAACTGCTAAATGGAATTGATGGATTAGCGACAACCATTGATATCATTTCTGATTTGTTGATCCTTTGACGAGATTGAATAGAAGAAAGTTTTAAAACGTTTTAGAACGTTCATTTTTAAACCCTTCATTTTTGTTGTTAAAATGGGAAATTATGAGTTTAGCTAATGGTTTAACGTTACCATCACAATCCCCGATTTGTGTGGAGCCATGTGTTTGCAGACCCGGGGAGGGGGCGGAGGGGGTAATTGGGATTCTCATGTATTTGCAACCTGCTTTCTCTCTCTCTTTTATGGATGCGCGGGGTGGGGATGGAATAAAGAGTGCATTGCGTCTCGCGCTATTTATCCGGGAAGGAATTGCTCCGCAGATTATTTTTTCTCAAGAAAACAACGCTACATTGAACTTGTCGTATCTGTAAATTTCTCTAATAGGGAATGCAATTAGAAAGGGTAAAAAAAAGCCCAGCTCTAAACTCTAAACGTGTTTGAAGCAAGCTTGCGAGACTGTTTGGATACTTTAAGTC
This sequence comes from Anisus vortex, assembly GCA_949126835.1. Lineage (NCBI taxonomy): Eukaryota > Metazoa > Mollusca > Gastropoda > Planorbidae > Anisus > Anisus vortex. The sequence continues at coordinate 14,431,356 of OX421502.1, read as the reverse complement.
AAAGAAATTCTTTCTGAAGTTGTTCATTCATCTATAATGACCATATATTTTTGTTATTCTCTTTCATATTTGTGGGAAAAGAAGGTGGTCACATGTAATAACACTTTTATTAACGATTGCGCTAGATTTAGCATGCATGTGGAAATTACCCAATACCCCCTTCCTTTTAAATTCATTCAATTCATTGAATAAAACATTTTCGACTTATTTGAAAAAAAAAATATCTTTGATTTTATTTGTATTCAATATTTTTCGTTCAATTTTATAATACGAATGTAATAGTTGTTTATGATATAATTATACATAAAGTTTAATATATGAATAGAAAAAAAAAGTGCCCTTAGATTGTATCATTGAGAAAACTTTTTTTTAAATTTGAATTTAGAATAAGATAATATAGTAACGATTTTTATTGACAGGCTCTGGCAGCCAGTCGGTTGTCTACATAGTGTGGATGCATGGATGGATAAAAGTAAAAAGTATCCCGTCGTGCCTAATTGACCCATAGGGCATTAGGGCCGATGAGGCAGCGTGGCGTTCAGTGCGATCGACAGCACGTTCAGCTGGCGTGACGAAGGTCCTGGGTTCGAGTCCTGGGGCAGGCTTGGATTTTTTTTCCCGGGTGGTTTCTAAGAAGGATGATGAGAATATCATGGACTGAAAAGAAATCTAATGCAGAGGTGTTGAAAACAGCATGTACCTCAAGAGAACTCATTAACACCATTAGGAATAGACAGATGAAATTTCTAGGACACATCTATAGGAAAAATGGTATAGAAAGACTGGCTTTGTGTGGGAAAATATCTGGTAAGAGAGACAGAGGAAGACAAAGGCTAACATATGTAGAAAGCCTGAACGAATGGGCCACGAACAACAACATAAGTAATAATAACTTTCTGCAAAAAGCTAACAACAGGAAAGAATGGAGAGTCATGACCGCCGATGTCTGTTCCAGACCTGGCACATAAAGAAGAAGAAGAATCGTTAAGACTTGTCAATTGGCACTAGTGTTTTGTTAATAGTTTTGTTTATTTTAGTTATAGTTTATAGTTATTTATTTTAGTTATAGTTGATAGTTATTTATTTCAGTTATAGTCTATAGTTATTTATTTTAGTTATAGTTTAAAGTTATTTATTTTAGTTATAGTTTACCAGTTATTTTTTTAAGTTTTAGTTTATAGTTATTTATTCAGTGGCTCCCGTATTATCATATGACTTAATGTGCTTTGTAAATAGACCAACAGAATTGTAGCTTTCGAACGAGAACAGTGAAGTTAATTTTGTATAGTTATGTTTATAATTATTATATAATATTTAAGCTATAAAAGAGAGAATTATTCTATGGTTACCGGCGTCCTGGCCAAACTGTACAATATTACACCATATAATTTGGTACCAGTAAAGTAAAAAGATAAGTATTGATTCATGGGGCCGGTGAAGCAGCGTGCACCGTGTTCTGTGGTCCACGGCACACTAGGAATTGTGTGGCCAGCACAATGTCCAGGCGCCTACATTTTACCCCTTCTAAAGTCACGTACCCGTCAGATCTGGGTAGACTCAGGGACACCCACCAGACTCGAGAACAAATTCTAGTCTTCACCAGGATTCGAACCCAGGACCTTCGGTACGCCAGCCGAACGCGCTGTCGCTCGGCAATCGCCCCCCCCCCCCCGTGGTATGAGTTTGACTGTATAACGTCGGTACGTCTTGTACGTGTATATTATGTTTTGTTATGTAGTGTAAGGGTATACCTGTATTTAACTGTAAACCATGTACGTCGCCTGTAACCAGCATACCACTTCACCACCCTATCCCCCACACCACATACTTCTACAACGACTACCATTAAAGACACTAGAAGCTGTGTGTGTGTGTAGGTGCGTATGGGTAGGTCTACCTTACATGGAAATATTCCGAAAGCAGTCAAGCCTGCAATTGGGAAAAAAAAGTAAAGACCTATGATACACACATGTTTGTTATACATTTTCGTTTAGTGTCCGGCTTGTGTTGTAGGTCCACGGTGGAAAGAAAGTAAGTCTTGACCCCCGCTCCCCTCCTTTCTCCCCCCCCTCTCCCCCACCTCCCCCACCCCACTACTCCACCCTAGCCCTTTCACCGTTACCCTTCACGGAAATCCCTCGACCGTGACGTCATAACAGTCACTGCTAACTTTAAACGGACACAAAATTAAAAGGATATAAATATAGACACGGGGTGGTTTGAAGGGAGGGGAGGGGGGTGGAGGTGGCAAGTGGTGGAGGAGGAGACATGGGGGGTGAGAGGTGGTAGATCGGCGACACCTACCTGTGAAAAGGTAAGGCGGTAACCCTGGATCGCGATTGGTTGACGTTTGACAGGCTAGGAGGAGGGATTACCCGTTTCAGGTTTTGGGGTATAATGGATTGGGAAGGGGGGTAAAGGGAAAAGGGCGCAGGGGTGGACTTATATTTTTTGAGTCACCTCGAACAAGAAGAAAACGGTATCGCCCCCCGCCCCCCTCCCACCCCCTCCTTCTCTACTACCACCCCCATCATATTTAATTTCCTCGTTTTTTTTTTTCTTTTCTGTAATGCCACGAAAGGAAAAGTTGAACGATTTGAATTTTGGGGGTGGAGGTGGGGCGGAGGGGGGCGGGGTGCGTATCGCCGCCCGCGGTGATGCACCATTCACCAATCTTGTGTCCGTTAGCGTACAAGTATGGTGGAGTTCTCTACCCTGGAATTTATTTCATTATTTATGTTTTAAAAAAGTCTTAATGTAGTTTTGGGCTTTTTCTGTTGTTATCGTGATCTATAAATAAATTGTTTTGTTTTTGGGGTCCACAAAGTCATATGTGTAGAAGGAAAGAAAACTATCTGAGGAAAAAACAACAACACTTGATCTCATGCTAGTCAAGTCAGCATACATTTCCACAGCTATAAAAAGCTATTGTTGTGATCAGTATACATCAGTTCTAACGGTTGCGTTCGCGTTGACTGTAATGTTTAATTTATGAACTCCAATAGCCAGTTAATTTTGCTTGCTGTTTTTTGTGTTTTTTTTAATTTAAATTTTGTGTCATTCTGAGAATTTTCTGGGAATTACCGATGTGTGATTATGAATTCTTAAATGTGTTTTGTTAATTTTAGAAAAAATGGAATAACCAGTTTACATTGTCCATCCGTGGAGAAACGCACACAACATCAATACAATAAATTATAATAATAAAGGCGACAATTTCCCAGCGTCTGACATTTCACACAGTGAATGTGTGTGCTTACAAAGTCACGAATTCTTGAGCGCAATAACGTTATCGCATGTTTAACGGGCATTTTCTTGTTCATCATTCTTCTCTGACTTCGAAAAGTTCGATGTCTATTTTGTTCAGTTTTGTTTGAACCCGGCAGAAAGAGAATGCCGAAGTCTTTCCTGATTTCCAGAAAGCGGAAGAGCCACGACACTGCTGAGGAAAAGTGGCAGGTTGTGGATCATAGCAGATCTCCGTGTCAGGGAGACAAATGTGGCAAAGGTCAGTCGCGTGATATGTTCAACGGCTGCAGTACTCACGTGGCTCAGGGTGACACAGACAGCGTAAAAGTATTGAAACAAACGGGTTTAGGTCAAGATGACTTTCAAAATCGGGCACTGATGTCTGGACGAGAAAATCGATCAGAAAATAATTTTGTAAGAAACTCGCTGGGCGATAAGGTGTATCATAACGATGCACATGTGGACAGGAAACTTGGCAAGCCATTGAGTGGACATGAAATTGCAAGTGTAGGATATTATATTCTTTGTGAAACAGCTGTTGAGGATAAGCATGTAAATTCTATGGACTTTCTCATTGGGCGTTCACTTGAGAATGGAACGAAAAGACCAATGTTAATTTCAGGCACTGATTTGGTTAAAGAAACAAACGTTCACGACTCTAATAACAACTGTTCCAGTTATAGTGATAAAAACATTCCTGTGAATTCATCTAGGATTATCCCGTCAGGTATCACGGGGCACAGTGCTGTCAGGTTAACATCTCCTGCGTCGCGGACCAGAGCTTCCTCCCAACATAGCGGTAAACACTTTATGACCAAAGAACAATTCTTGCCTGGTGGTCAGCGGTGGCTAGCTTACAGTCGCTACGGCAACGATGGTGATAGGTTGGTGCCCACTCCTTATGCGTCATCTACACAAAGCCCTAGAGACCCGCAGCAGAATGTGGAACGGCCGGACCGCGAGCCTAGAAATCCTGAGCTTTTGCCGAAAAACGAGCGCCCCGTAAAAAATGCTGAATGTCGCCCAAGTACAATGTCGGCGCCGTCTGTACGCACACCTGGAGAGGACTGTTGCATATCTGCTGACGGTCACGAGAGGTTAAGTGGGGCGAAACACACGGTCCAGACTCATCATGGTCCATTGATTTCACATTTTTTCACAGGAAATGGTTGCACCAGAAGAGATGGTTCTGAAAGTCTTCAAGGAGACTCTAATACCGGATGTGATGAGTTCAGACAAAAAGTATGGACATACAGCCTGCACGACTCTGAATTAGGTAAGTAAAAGTTAGCTTTTTTTTATTTAAAAGAAACGATCTTAGATACATACATAAATAAATACACGAAATTACACGGTAGGCCATACTCAATATACAACATACATTCTATATTAAAATCTATATCATTTATCATTTGGCTAATCTACCTACAGAAGTAACATTATCCATTGTCCAATGTCATAATTACACGTTTGATGTAGATTTCTACTAAAGGCTTTATGCCTGATAAGTCAGAGACTAGAGTAATAAGGCCTTTGTTTGACCGCGTCGAAAATGTTTCAATTTAAAATCAAATGTCATTTGAAATTTACCAGGACTTATTGTGTTTTTACTCTTTATGAAATCATGCCTAACAATTACGATATCTTTAGTAAATTCACTGTGAAATCATGCCTAACAATTACGATATCTTTAGTAAATTCACTGTGAAATCATGCCTAACAATTACGATATCTTTAGTAAATTCACTGTGAAATCATGCCTAACAATTACGATATCTTTAGTAAATTCACTGTGAAATCATGCCTAACAATTACGATATCTTTAGTAAATTCACTGTGAAATCATGCCTAACAATTACGATATCTTTAGTAAATTCACTGTGAAATCATGCCTAACAATTACGATATCTTTAGTAAATTCACTGTGAAATCATGCCTAACAATTACGATATCTTTAGTAAATTCACTGTGAAATCATGCCTAACAATTACGATATCTTTAGTAAATTCACTGTGAAATCATGCCTAACAATTACGATATCTTTAGTAAATTCACTGTGAAATCATGCCTAACAATTACGATATCTTTAGTAAATTCACTGTGAAATCATGCCTAACAATTACGATATCTTTAGTAAATTCACTGTGAAATCATGCCTAACAATTACGATATCTTTAGTAAATTCACTGTGAAATCATGCCTAACAATTACGATATCTTTAGTAAATTCACTGTGAAATCATGCCTAACAATTACGATATCTTTAGTAAATTCACTGTGAAATCATGCCTAACAATTACGATATCTTTAGTAAATTCACTATGAAATCATGCCTAACAATTACGATATCTTTAGTAAATTCACTGTGAAATCATGCCTAACAATTACGATATCTTTAGTAAATTCACTGTGAAATCATGCCTAACAATTACGATATCTTTAGTAAATTCACTATGAAATCATGTCTAACAATTACGATATCTTTAGTAAATTCACTGTGAAATCATGCCTAACAATTACGATATCTTTAGTAAATTCACTGTGAAATCATGCCTAACAATTACGATATCTTTAGTAAATTCACTGGGAAATCATGCCTAACAATTACGATATCTTTAGTAAATTCACTATGTTTACTAACACTCCAGAGATTTGTTTTTAAAAAGTAAAAGTATAAATAATATATAAAACATGAAATTATAACTTTGAAATACAAAACAATGATCTATTTTTAAATTTAGAAAATCAAAGATATCTAGAGATAACAAAGATTTTCCTCTTTTTGTCGAAGGGCATTCGTGGCATGGAATGGGTTTTTTAAGCTAAGCTAAAGCAGACAATTTTCTCTTCAGAAAAGAAGCGTATGTACCATATAGGATAAGATATAGGGTCTATATAGTAAGTGAAAAAAAATGACAAAAAAGACATTTCTTAAACAATAAATTGCAATACCTATTATCATTTTATGTATTTTCATACTGCATTAATAGTTTTAAATATCGAATTCGTAATCGTAAGCCTGACACTTGAAAACATAAAGTTATAAATACTATTCAGTTCCTCATTCAAGAATTACATTATAGATCCTTTTCGTAAATATTATGCAAGATCGTTTGTCCGGCCATAATAGGCATATAGATCTAATTAATTAGGCAGTTTATATTAGCTTCGCTTGCCACTAGTGGTTGTGTAGCCATCCTAAATACTAAACACCGTTGGTTATCCCACACGAGACATACCTTTTGTCAGACTCCTGTTTTTCTATGTCCACCTAGATGAGATTAGTTTGGGGGGGGGGGAGTATTTGTAAACTTTGTGTGTGTGTTGGCCAACCAATTCTCTTTCATGACTTGGTCAGATACGTCACAGAGGTGGGTAGACTAGAAAAGATGTCCAGTAATCGTGTTGATAAAAACTAGGAGATAAGTTGAATGGCGTCTCAATCCTCTGTCACTATACATCATAAGTAAGAGGAAGAGAATTTGTCACCAGCGACATAAATTCAACTGGTCGTATAAGTATGAATCAGGCTACTCATTTATAATTGACATAAGCTACTCCTCATTTAGAGGTATCAATATAAATAGTATATGGGTGAAGTAGGCTTGTAAAATGTTCATTAAGTAGGCATAAATTCAACGTAACGTTTACTTAGACATTCAACGGATCGTTTATTTATAAATTCAACTGATCGTTTAGGTATAAAACTAAATTTATCGTTTTTGTTTACATTCAACTAATCATTTAGCCTATAATATATAAATTCAAATTGTCGTTTATGTATAGATCTAAATATAATTGATAGTTTATATATAAATTCGATCGACCATATAAATTCAATTGATCTATTTATATACAAATTCAACTGATCTTTAATAGCATGTATAAATCTTATTGATCTTATATATATATAAAGTCGACGGATCGTTTAAATTTAAATTGAAATTGTTAAGTATGGGCCAAGCACAAAGCAGCCCATAGCGTATAACTCATAAGGACAAGTAATAATAAAGGATTCAGTCAGGAAGTACATGCGAGTGAAACCAAACACTATCAGAGAATTATCCTCGTTACCGCTGCTAACAAAATCAACTATTGATCAAAATACATAATTCTTCAATTCTTGAACAAGACCAATTCATTTCTCTTTTTTAACCCAACCCATTTTAAGACTTGTATGCCATTGATTTGGAGAAAACACTTGTACGTCTCTAAAAACTATAAAGATTGTGATCAGCTCCCTTAGCCCCCTTCATTGGCCCAATTTATATGTTTCTCCCTCCGTTCTTTTCCCAACGCCATCCTTACGATCAGCGTCGACTTGAACTAAAAGGTAACAGGCGATCGACCAAATTGATAAAGCACTCCGACAAGTATTTTAAGTCTCGACGACGCCTTTCTCTTTTTTAAACAAAAATGAAACCCAACAATATTTCTCTCTCACTCTCCTTCTCTTTCTTTCCCCCCCGTCTCTCTCTCTCTCTCTTTTCTACCCCTTCTCCCACCGCCATCTTTCTCGATATGCATGAATAGATTCACCCTTCCCCCCCCTCCCAAATCCCCTCTGTCTATCCAGCCGTGAAAAAGCAAAGTTTCCCTTGACAACCCACAAAAGAAACAAAATGCTGGTCAAATTCTTAACAAACGGTTCAAACTTGGAAACATACACCCCCTGACCCTCATTCCCCCCTGACCCTCATACCCCACTGACCCCCATTCACCTCTCGACCCCCATCCCCGCTATTCATTCTATAAACTCGGTACGTTAGATTACTGTTTTCTTCCGTGTTTCATATAGTAACCCCCCCTTTTACAATAATGGAAGGGGTTTCTTCTCTATTAACCATCAGGGTTGCAATATTCAACAATGAAAAAAAGTTTCTATGTCCCTTAAAACGGTATTCTCTTGAAAATCTTAACGGCTTTCAGATAGAGTTTAACTCTCAATGATAGACTTTATTCGCAATGTCTTCGCTTCATTTGTTTGTTGTTCCTGTTGTATGCTGTATGTTCTTTCTCTCATTCGATACCACACTCACTCAGTTCTGTCCCCCCCCCCCCCCCCCACAGTATTCACTAGTACCCGCTCTGGCTATTCACACTACATGTGTTAATTCAATAACTCGATATTTGCAAAGTCGCTGTTGAAAGGAAACCGCTACATCTACTGCTGCTTTAAGTTTAGGAACCTGAAAGAAGTAGAGAGAGAGAGAGAGAGAGAGAGAAGTTATGTTTGCTTTTAATTGTAATGTCGATGTGTTTGCATACAGCCACTCCTTTCTGTTCCTTCCATTTTGTTTTCGTCGAGTGTCACAAAGAGCTTATGGAGTTGCCTCCTTTCACGAGCAAGAAGTGGAGGGCTGAAATGGAAAGGGTGCGCAAAGGATGAGGTCCTGGTGAATATATTTAAAAAAATAATAATAAGGAAGGGGGCTCATGGCATGCGGGTACCGTCATGTCCCGGGGGGGGGGCGAAACTTACCACGTGAGAAAACAAATTTATTTCACTCTCAAAACTTGCAATTTGAAAAACGAGGCTTAAAGTACATTTAAGTATAAATTGCTTCTGCCAATACCGGTACAATTTCACTCGTTTATCTTTGTTAAGATTTTCTTTCAAAGCTATAATTTTTTCTCTTTCCGGTTTTTCCTAAAATTGGAATTTTCGGTCTTTCGATTGGCGTTTCTACCTTTCTTACTATTGCGAACAGGAAGTAAAGTATCACGTTGGATCGTTTTGATCCCTGGGACCTTGTGAAGCAGTGTTCACCAGTTTCTGTGGCCACGGCATACTAGGGGATTGTGTGGCCATCACATTAAAGTCAGGTACTCATCAGAGCTGGGTAGACCCAGGGACGCCCCTCAGATCCGATAAAAAAATCCTAGCCTTCATCAGCATTCGTACCATCCTTTGGTACGCTAACTGAACGCGCTGCCGCTCGGCCACCTGCGCTTAGGTATGTAGAATACATTGAGAAGAAAAGAACGGATAAAAACAAACTTTCTGACCATGTAGGTGCAGGGGGCTAGTGAAGATGCGTTCATATGTTGCTTAGGCCACGGCTTACAAGGGACGATGTGGCCAACACTATGCTTGCCTCATTTTCTTTCGGAAACTAAATGTGATGTACTTATCAAAGCTTGCTTAGACTCACGGAGCAAGAAAAAATTCACTGCGATATTTACCGGGATTCGAACCTAAATATTTCTCCCTCTCTCTCAACCACTTTCTTTTCTTTTTCGTTTTTTTTTATGTAAAGAAATCAACGCCACAGCTTTCAACATTCAGGCTGGTAACACAAACCATTTTAGCAACTCTGGCAAGTATAGATCTTATAGCAATTTTAGACCTTAAAGCAATTTTAGACCTTATAACAATTGTTACGAATATCGGTATTAGATGAATGACGTAATAAGGCATTGACCTCTTAACAAGTGCGTATTAGAGTCCAAGGTTTGACCCTTATGCCCTGAGGGCAGTTTAAATAAAATAATTCGTCCAACCCCGTGGAAATTGGAGGATAATTCTGGATCGCAGTATTCTATGGAGAAAGAGGTTAAAATGCGTATTAAGACCCTGTAGAATCTTCGATGATAGTTTTCTTTGTAAAGTCCCCACCTCCTTAAAGTTAGTTCAGTTTGAAAGTTTGTAGAGTGAAGTCGCTATATTGATACTTGTATATTTCATGTCATTTTATTGAAACACTTATGTTGCCATCAGTTGATGCATTTATTGATCGTTTATATTGAGTCTACAATTTAAATAAAATTGTTTATTCAACAACTGGAGTTGTTTGATCTATCATTGTTGAGAAAGGTGTTGAAGATAATTATCACGAATATAACTACATTCCTGCATAGACCTGTCAGTCAAGGAACCCCTAGCTTGGGCTACAGATTAGCAGCATCTAGAGACTTCTAATAAAGATACAACTATAGGCCTATTCATTGAATCCGATTTAACGAGTCGTAATAATAGTCATCATAGAGACAGTCCATAACACAATTCTTGAACTTATAGCGATTCTAGAAATTATATAGTAATTCTAGACCTTATAGCAATTCTAAATCTTATACCAATTCTAGACCTTATAGCAATTCTAGATCTTATACCAGTTCTAGATCTTATATAGCAATTCTAGATCTTATATAGCAATTCTAGATCTTATAGCAATTCTGGATCTCATACCAATTCTAGATTTTATATAGCAATTCTAGACCTTATAGCAATTCTAGATCTCATACCAATTCTAGTTCTTATAATATAGCAATTCTAGACCTTATAGCAATTCTAGATCTCATACCAATTCTAGACCTTATAGAAATTCTAGATCTCATACCAATTCTAGACCTTATAGTAATTCTAGACCTTATAGTAATTATGGTCTAGTTAATCATGTAAGCTATCCTCCAACAACAACAACCACAACACGTACACGCACATACACGCAACCAACCACTCATACTTCCTATAACGATAGATGTAAACTCGATCGAACACTATACCTCTATATACCAGTCACCTCGAACGCTTTAACGAACTTTTTCAAACGCGCCCATAATCCCCTCTGTCTCACAAGGCTTAACTGGACGACGATGAAAGAACGCAATTCCACGCCTAAGTAGCAAACTGTTTTTATTGTACCTGATTTAAGAGAGAGAGGGTTTTTTTTGGGGTAGGGATAAGGTTGGGGAGGATTTATAATGCACCCAAGCGTTAAATCTGTAGCATAAGCCCTCTGTGTGATTTAATAACTCCACCCTTTAAAGAAAAAAAAAAAAAGAAATGGTTTCAAACCGACAAATGGTCTTTTTTAGTCATTTGGTTTTATTCCAGTGATCCAGAAGGCTGGGCGAGGGGGGGGGAAGGGGTGGGGGCGAGGGGTAGATTCCAGGTGGAAATGAGTATAGGCTACTTAAATTTAATTAAATACTTAACGGTTTAATAGGAAAGAAATGATGTATGTGCGTCGCTATGTAAGAGCCTGTATTAGTGTGTATGTAATAGCGTTATCCCTAAATTAGTGTTATCACCTAATTGGTTAGTAGTAGGTAGTAGTCAAAGTATTCCCGTCGGTCCGAATTGATCCGTTCACCAGTTTCGGTGGCCACGGCATACTAGGTGATTGTGTGGCCAGCACTATACACACCCGCCTTTACTTTACCCCAAGTAAGGTCAGGCTACTCATCAGAGCTGGGTAGACTCAGGGACACCCGCTAGACCCGGGAAAACAAAATCCTAGCCTGCACCAGGATTCGAACCTAGGACCTTCGGTGCGCCAGCCGGACGCGCTTCCACCACCATGCCCCCCCCCCCCTTAATTTAGTTAGTATCGAGAACTTTCCATTTTATGCAGTTAATTCCTTAGTTGTACTTTTGTTCTATGAAGGAAATAAATATTGCCCATTTTTTCATTACAAAGTATTCAATATGTCGTCATAAAAATACAACAACAAGTCTTCAGTTAGGCTTTTCAAATTGAAAACGTAACAAAATGAAGCAAAGAACTGATGCACCACTAACCAGACCCAGGAAGCCCACAAGCAGATTATCCTCCCTACCACGTGACTAAATAAAATCATAAAAGTATACTAATCCTCCATCAGGTTTGTGGTGGGGAGGGGGTCGGTATACTCAGTTCAACACACGATTAACCTAACAACAAACCGAGAGGAAGAGGATTATGTGGGCATAATAAAAAATTGTTTGGTGTTTTATTTTATTTTTTTTTACTTTTCATAAAGCGAACGTTAAGAACTTGACATAATAAAAATAAAAGCAATAAAATATTTATTTCCAAAATTTATAAATTCTTGTTGCCCCCCAAAGAAAACTGTGAGAAAAGAAAGCGGTAAGCTTATATCTGTTTATACTGAAGCCTTATGAAGTCAGAATGTTCCTCTCGCCTGGTGACCACATCAGTAAACGTTTTATTCAAGTGTTTAATTCGACATAAAATGTGTACTTTATTATTGGTCTAGTTCAATGCTTTTCATTTGTCACTTTATAGATTTAACACTCTTGCGATGAAAACACGTAATTTTTTTTTTAATTTGTATTTTAATAAGCTGATATTTTATATTATATTATATAAATAGATGCAAACTCAATCGAACACTATACTTCTATATACCAGTCGCCTCGAACGCTTTAACGTATATATATATATATACGTGGTGTTACGGTTTCATTTCTATTTAATTCTAGTGCTCAGTCTATCTTCATTCCCTCGTCTCAGACTCTCTCATGCTTGCGTAACAATAATCAATAACTTGACTCTATTTGCATTCAATTTAATAAACAGCTTATACACATAAGAGTAGGTATATACAGGGGCGAAGCTACGAAGGAGGGTGGTTGAGGGGGGCTAAGCCCCCTCCCCCATGAAAATTGTGAAAAATGACTTTTTTAAACAGTTTTTTTTTTAAATATATAGTAAATTCACAAAGAAATTGATAAATGTTTGTAACTCGAAAGTTCAGCCCAACCCTGAAAAAATGTCTGGCTTCGCCCCTGGGTATATATATTATATCAACCTGTATGCCACACAAACGACTCAATATCTCTTTCATCTAACTCACTGGTAAGATGTCTACGATGTTTCTTCCTCATCGTACAAAACTCAAGTGACTTTTTTTCATTTTTATATAATCTCCCTGGTAACTTCCCCCTTCAATTAATGTCCAATTGTGTGCATTATTTTCCACACCATTCTTATCTATCGTTACCTACATGCTACACAAGGCTTTAAAAAGAAAGTAACTCATATTTGAAATCGACAATCATTGATGGCTCTGGGCCCTATATCTTATCTTACACTTTACAGACGCTCCTTCTATAAAGAAGATTATTGCGTCCTACGCTCATCCGTGGTCCGAGTCTAGTCTTGCATTTTTATTAATGACAGTGATATGATATGACAGTGGGTATTAATTTGTGGGAAAACGATTATTTATCTTCCTTTTTTTTTACTGCATTATGGTAACCAAGGCCATATATAATTGTATAGGCAATAAACATAACAAAATACAAAAGACGAGTTAGCAATATCCCATGAAACGTTACTCCAGTCGAACATCCATATCTCGAGGAAGAGTTACAGTTCTTTTATGCACAGAAAAACTCTTTGAGGGGGGGGGGGGAGGGGGGGGAGAGAAATTCTAGACAATTTCTTAGTTCTTTTTTTATTTGTTTTTAATGCTTTTTTTATCTTCTACAGATGTTGTTAATGTTGTTGTTTTTTTTTCTCTGCCTGTCTATGTGAAAACGAATAGTTTGAATTTATCATCTTTAATAATCCTTTAATAATAGGCTTAAAATAGGATACTCCTAGAGAACGTGTCGAGTATCACGTCTCCATTAAAGGGTTGGGGATCGAGTGGGTGGGGTTGGGGGTCGAGTGGGTGGGGTTGGGGGTCGAGTGGGTGGGGTTGGGGGTCGAGTGGGTGGGGTTGAGGTTGGGGTGGAGTGGGTGGAGTTGGGGTGCATTATTCGTTTCATCCAAAATTAGTAGGAGCAAATTCCTGGTCCTTTTATGCAGGTGTGGAAAAAAAAAAAAAAAAAAAGAATACCAGAATATTTTTGAATTGCATCTGTGCTGTGCCATAATGTCCTGCACCGATAAGCAAAAAGAAATCTACATCCTATGAAAGGTATTTCCCCTATATGTTATTGGATTACGCTTCTACTCTTATAGTGACTATTGTTTCTATATAGTTAAAATTATTCCCCCCCCCCCCCCCCAACCATCGCGAACCTTGGATCCTGGAACCCTCCCCCACCCCTACACTCCCCTCCCCTCCAGGGGCCACTTTTTCACAAATATTGCCAGAATCCGTTTTGACCAGAGCCTCGAACTTATTTCGTCATATAATACGGACCAGTCCAAATTATTCTTTTCATCTTCTTTTATAACTTTTCTTCCGACAGCAAAACTTTATAGTAATGTTTCCCACCACAGGGCGTTGAAGTAAAACGGTGTTCTCACTTGGCCAAAACTTACAAAGTATTTCCCAAATATTAAAACGATATTCTCAAAATGTTTCAAATGCCCAACTCACTCACTGAAACACCGTTTGAAATTAAAAAAAAAAAACATTTTGGAATTACTAGTAAAATAATATTTCTATCTTGCATCATCAATAAAGTTATCAAAACGTTACCTATAAAATTACTATGTGTTATCTTTTTTCTTAAGCTCTCGTTTGTTGTTATTAAACTGAGATCAGGTTGTGTCTTCGCGACACTCATTATACTATTGTAAAAAAGTTTTTTTTTTGTGGTCAGAATTCATTCAACATTGACCCACGTAGGAAGCTGCTTTACGACAACTGAGAGTTGGCAAATATCTTTTTTACACACAAGTTATTGGTCGTTGTCGATCTCATAAGAATCATGTCTTAAAATAAATAAAATATCTTGTCTACGAGTACAATGCTTAACAATGTATCACTATTTACGTAGGAGGGAAAGGTTATAATAGCACAAAGCAAATAATAGATACGGATTAATGCTAAGTTTAGTTGGCATGACTATAGACTCATACTACGCATTTATATTATAGAGATTTTCGTCCCCTATTTTACATTAAGTTAGGGACACATCCCGAATTAACACAAGAAGCTAAGCTAAATGAAGCTTAAAATGTACAAGTTTAAAATAAACACACACTTAGAATTACACCTTAACACAAATGCAAAAAAACAAAACAAACTTGCTCTTGTATCTTTTATTTTGACTGCTTGATGAACCCATGGTTTCAGCCTCGTGATATTGTAATCAATGCCGAATAGAAATAGTGATGACAATAGAGCGTTCTCAGTGGGCGGAGCTTAATTTTTTTGTGTAAATTTAGTGACGTATTTGTGTAAATATAGAACCCACTTGAGGTACAAACGTAACGTGGTGAAGATGTTCTTCATCATGTTAAATTCACATCTGAATATTGGCTATCCTACTCACAAATTAGGAGGTAAATAGTCGTATATAATCTTCCTAGTCCAAGAGAAAGCCTGACATGGTATTTTTTCATCGATTTTCAACATTTTACGCCCATTTGATTATCTTCCTATCCGACCGGTAAGTGTTGCAATTGAATTGATTTTATTGATATTATAATTAGGCCTAATAATTAATACAGCGGCCATCTTTGTTTGTACACCACTACTACGCAAAGTAAACACAAATCACGTGCTTTTTGTCACGTGATTGCAAACGCCCTATAGTTCTAACAAAAATGTCTAAGTCACATCCTATGTCAGGAAATATAAAAAATAGAAGCTAATAAATAGAAACAAATTTCCGAAATATTAGGTTAGCACAGTTCATGTATTTTGCGAACGTTTTTTTTAACGCTATAGCGCCCTCGTCTCCATCTTAAGTATTTGTCGGTTGTCGTGGAATGCTTAGATTTCTCCAGGACAGACAAGTTATGCTCAAACTTTGCTCTCTCGTGCGTCCAAAGCTATGTGTGCGGACTAGACAGGCGGGTGAGCCCATGTGTGGAACTTTAATACAATGTCATTGATATATGTTATACTTATCTTTAACTTTTCTAAACTAACCTGTCCCCTCTAACCATTCTGTCTCTAACACTTTTCTATCTCTCTCACTCTCTCTCTCTCTCTTACTCTCTCTCTAACTTTCTTTCTATCTTTCTATTTATGAATCCTTTTGTTAGTATCAATCTCTTTTACTTGTATTTAACTCACTCTCTCTCTTTCTCCCTCTCTCTCTCTCTCTCTCTCTCTATATATATATATATATAGATATATATATATATATATATATATATATATATATATATATCTCGTGTCTCACAGGTTGATAAATAAACCAAGTAATTAGTTAGTAACCTGATATATTCTGCTCCAATTATTACAATTAGCTTTGTAGCCATCATAACATCCCGCGCTAAGAATAACAATGGTATTATAATAGCGATGTTCTTCTTTATTTAACACAACATAACAACACCCAATGACTAACACTATATAGACTTATTCAATATGATTTTTTCCTGGTCTGGGTGATGTCTTGAGTATACCCAGCTCTCATGGGTACCCGACATTAGGTGGGGAAAAAGTCAAGTTGGCTGGGCATTGTGCTAGCTACACGAGTTCCTAGTATGCCACGGAAATTCGCCAACGCTTCTTTTTTGGCTTTATGGATTTACTAACTGTCCCACTGAGTCCTGTATTTTGCTGGCATATTGGGGCGTGGAAATCGTTCTACAGGGGACTCTGAAAGTAATGTGTCCTATGAATTTTGTTTCATTCATGACTTTTACTTATACTTATACTATCAGACATCTTAACATGTACCAAAAAAATAACAGTAACATATTACTGCGAGATATCTTATTTAAAAAAAAAAACACTTTCATACAGCGTGCAAGATAAAAGAAATAACAAAACTCAAATGAAACATAATACAAAATATTTCATTTCCCTGTGTGGCTGGCTACATTCTAACCCAATATTATGTGCCATATAAAGTTTTACTGGTTGATAGAATCAATTGTTTGGGGCCTCCAGTGCCTCCATGCCGTAATAATAGTTTTCTTTACATAAAACTTTTTTTGCAGCAAGATTATAAAACTTTCTCTGCACAAATTTTTTTTTTATAAGACCGTTTTATTATCTTTTCATGTATGATTCAAATAAGTATAAAAATTCTACAGTGGTCTTTCATTTCCCACGTTTGCGATTGCCTCCTCCTTTCTCTGTAACAGCTCCCCCAGCGCCCCACCCATAGCCCACCCCCACACAAGCATGCACACATGGTCTTTCTCCAACATATTGAAATCTGCAACGTTTCAAGCCATCTCTATAATATAATATAATACTATTATATTTTCTCCTTAACGGTCCAAGTAAGACATTTAAAAGGCAGTGAAATTAGCGGGGAAAAAAAAAGGTAGCTAGGAAAAAAAGCAACCCTTTTATATGATTATAGAAACAAAAAGGAAACTCTCAAACACTTAGACTAGTCGCTTTGTAAGAACTTCATTTTCAAATCTACAACTTTGTGTTTAGATATTATTTTTCCCTGCATCGACAATCTCATAGACTTTATTCATCTCCATACATCCGGAATTCAGAAATTTTTTTTCTTCTTCTTTCGGTATTGAAAAAATGCGATTGCTCTTTTAAAAAAAAAAATATTTATATGTATTTGAGATTCACTTTCTGTCATAAATTTGTACGCGTCAAAATGATCCATGAAGCGTGGCGACGCCAGCGTTGAATACAGGTTTTCTTCTTTATCACGGTAGACCATTTTTTTTCCCTTCTTTTTTTCTCTTCTCCTTTCTCCATTAACGTCCACAAAGGGACATAATAGTTTATCTCCGATTGTATGGATTCGGCGTTATTAACAGGATACTTGAAAGTAATTGACATTCTTTTCACTAGTTTTGGAGTTTTTACTCTATAATAGCGCCCGATCCCATGGCATATTCTGGTGTCATTGAAGAGTTGATTTCAAAGAGATAAAAAGGGAAAAAAAAATATTTTGTATAACGTTTACGGAGGTTGAGTTGTCTTCCCATGCTAATCCCGTCAATGATGGCTTTCAATAGTTTTGTTGTCAAAGATCTTTACATTTGGTTCTCTGTTTCTCTATTTCTCTACAGCTTTTACTATCTTTTCTCTTTTTTTTTTTTACATTTCTATCTATACACCTATGTATTTTAAATATAGATCTATCGAAGTCTATTTCGTCCTTCTCCATCTATCTTTCTATCTCAATCTACACTATCGCAGTCTATCTTTATCTTTCTTTAGATAAATAGATAAATAAAAAAAAAGATAGACAGATAAATGCATATATATATTTTAATGTATACATCTATTTAATTTTAACCATCTCTTTCTTTCTCTAAAAATCTATCCATCTATATCCAACTCAACTTTTCCATCCATCTAATTCTGTCTAACGCGCCCGATTCCACGATACATCTATTTATAGTGGCTTCCGCCATTCACGTTATTAGTCATTGACTCAGAGAACCAGAATACTGTACGTTATATTATATACCAAGAGTTTAACTATATGCATTTAAGGGGAAACGGGGGGTGGGGGTTGATTACACTCAAATAAGTCACTGCATTAAAACCACGGCATACTAGGGGGATTGTGTGGGCCAGCACAATGCCCAGCCGCTTTTACCTTACCCCAACTTAAGTCAGCTACCCAGGGAGTCATGGATATCCTGCACCCACCATAACAAATTCTAGCCTTCACCAGGATTCGAACCCAGAACCATCGGTACCCATTGAACACACACTTATAGACACACGCGTGGACACACATTTAAACACACGCCCACTTACTGATAGGCTAATTGGACTGACGATTATTCTTGCCAGCTGAACGACAACAAACAATGAAACTGACACACACAGAGAGAACTGGCACACACACACAGAACTGACACACACACACACAGAACTGACACACATAAAGAACAATTATCGCTTAAGCGATAAGTGAAAAATTACCCGCGAAGATGAAATTATAGGGGAAAAAAACAAGAACCCCAAATCTGTCTGAATGTCTGAAGACTATAAGTGAAGACAGTCTCATGTCAAGTCTATGACAGACAGTAAGATGGTGACACTGTGTCGCTAAAGTGTCTACTGAGTGTAAAGTGGCCGTCATGTCTTGACATCCCTGATATCTGGAATAATACATTCCTGGACAGTATGGGAAAAGTGACAGAGAACCCATTTAATTCAAAGCATTCAATGAAATTGACATTTAAAAAAAAACTGGGTTATTGATTCTATGAAAAGAGGGTTTATCCTAAAATTATTTACAACAAATAATAAAAATAATGGTAATTTTTATAGCGCTTCTATCCGTGCTATTAAATTTAGCATGCTCATTGCTTTCTTGCTGTGAATTGCATTAGCAGTTGTATTTGTATGCAAGGCACGCAGCCACTAGCCAAAGAGAAAGGTCTTTAAGTTCTTTTTTAAAAGACAGTTTTGTCTCAGATTCTCCCAGTGTCTGGGGCAAGCTGTTCCATAAAGTAGGCGCCACTGCTTCAAATGAGCGCACTCCTAGCTGGGAATTTTAAGATATTAACGAGTGAATGTGATCAAGAGTTCAGTTCCCTTGATACATTGCTGTTTAAGCCGGGGGATGTTTACTCTCAACTTTGGTAAGATCTGATCCCCCAATCTAGCGGTTAAAGCCGAAAACAACAAGTAAAGAAGCGATGATCTAGCCTCATTGGACGAGCAGTGTTATCAGAAAGCTCGATACAAGGACACCTACGTAACTTTGAAATTGTGGAAAGCGTCAGATAAGCCATGCTGGGCAGTCCAGGTCGACCTGCTCAGAAGCATTCTCAGTTAACGTTTGGTAAAGTGCATTTTTGCATTTCCACACAAACAAATTGACACTTTTTGCTGCATAATAATCCCGGTGAATACGCTCGGCAACTTAACCTCGCACAAGAGTTGGTAGCAAACTTGTGAACAAATAAATTGACACGCTCGTTGATTTTAGTGAGTGATGAAGCTCATTTTCATTTCCATATTACGACAAATCAACGGTACGGTCGTTAATAGGATTCCGTAAACACCCGAAAGAATTCTACAAGATAGGCCACAAGTGAGGCGGCGCACAGGCAGTAACACAGGCTAGCACAGGACAATATATTTAGAAGAACTGCTATGGGTCAAAAGCTAAACTCCACAGCCACCTATATGCTTACATTGGAAAAAAAAAGATACAAATAATCATTGAAGGAAAACACAAGCCTACCAACCATTTCAGTTCTATTTTCCGCTAAAATTCTTGCACTTTGTGAATCCACGGCTGTTCTACTGCTTAGCGTTCCTTGTCCCCAACCTTAGCTCCAGTAAGTAGATTGGGCATGGTGGCCGAGCAGCAGCGCGTTTGACTAGCGTACCGAAGGTCCTGGGTTCGAATCCTGGTGAAGACTAGGATTTTTTCCCCGGGTCTGTAGGGTGTCCTTGAGTCTACCCAGCTCTGATAAGGTAAAGTTAAGGCGGCTGTGCATTGTGCAATCACATAGTATGCCGTGGCCACTGAAACTGGTGAACGTTGCTTCACTGGTCCCTATGATCAATGCGGTACGAAGGGTACTTTTTAAAACTTTTTTCCAGTAAGTAACCATAACATAACCCTAATATATTCATATCACATGCTTTTCAAAAAGTTCTTTAGAAATTCACCCCCCCCCTTTCCCCCCGCAGGGCGTAGCTCAAAACACCAGGGCGTTGCTCGAGACACTGGGGCGCAAATCGAAAATTTCTGGCTTTCCTGAAACACATAGGCCTTATGTAACTAAGTACCTTTTATTTTTGTTAGTAGGACAGTGAGAGTAGAAGGGATGGTGAAGGGGGGGTTAAGATAAACACTATCCAGTTACAGCTTTACTTTCAAAGTGTTATGGTTTGTTGTTGTTTGTTTGTTTTTGGCTGCATGTTATAATACAAAGACTACAGTAACCAAATAGCATAAATCGTTAATGCTATTGTTAGGTTGGATTACTGCAGTCTAGCGCCCCGGTGTTGGAGATCAAACTTCTTGAAATACGGATATTTGAAGAGATGGCTCTCTCTTTCAGTCTGTATCGGATACCTAACGTCATGTACATGTGTAGTACGAATATTTCAAACATAGGGCTTTTAAAGCAGTGTTCGGCAGTTTATGTGGTCCTCGGCTAGAAAATGGGAAGGGGGTGGGGGGGGGGGGGGTCAACACAATGCTGAATGCCCGCCCACCCCCCTCCCCCATACACTCTAAGAACAAATGTGAGTTACTCATCCTAGCTGGGTAAACTGTAGGAACACACTCCTATGACGAAAAAAAAAAATCCATTGTCTTCTTTTAACCGGATTTAAGCCACGAGAACTTCGGAAACTAAAAAAATCCTATTAGCAGGCTAGATGCCGATACCATTTCCCATGTTCCCAGGGTAACAAATTTAATTAGAAAAGCAATGGTCTATAGTTACGTATTTAACAAAAATTATGAAGGGATTATTTGAACGTCTTAAAAAAAAATTAAAATAGCACTCCGCGAAACTTTGTAAGCAGATATGGGGGGGGGGGGGGCACTAAGGGTGTGACTGGCGTTTTAGTCTGGCTGCTTCTCAGATGGAGGTGTTCAGATCAGGCCAAACAATATAACAAAAGTATATTTGTATCTAATGACTGCACACGCTGGTGAATTGTTGTACGTATCTGTTTGGTTAGTGAGTAAATATGTCGTAGGCTATTAAGAGATTTTTGTAAAACCACACAGATATGCGAACATGCCCTAGCAGACATACAAACCACAATAAATACAGATACAAAAAAAAACAACATACAAACACTGGTATTTTACTTTACCATTTCTTATGGCATATGTTTCAGCGGCTCCTTCTACGCATAATATTGTTGCGTCCTACGCTTATCTGTGGTTTGAGTCTAGTCACTAGTCCTGCATATTTGATAGGGTTTTCAATGATATTTCAATGATGTTTTTGGTTTTCCTTGTCTGTTTAGGCAACCCATTCCGTGTCCGAATGCCTCTCGGGAAAAATGAGAACTAGTCCGCATTTTGCTATTTCATATAAAATATAAAACCCCGTAGTCTCAAATCGAGACTCTTTCTAACAAAGCGATACAGCTAAACCAACTTACATTATATTTGTTACTATTTGTCCGCTTCTAGTCATTATAATGATTGAAAGAATATTGCTCCCGTTAAAACGTCAGATTAAACAAAGTATACTTAACGCAACCAACCATCATACATCCCATAATTTCTATCGGTTCGCTTAACATATTTAACACATCATCACATTGCTACGTATAGTTACAAAACAAAAACATACGTTGGCATTGCTTGTCAACTAAAACATGTGCTAACTGTTAGAATATGTTAATGAAGAAACAGCTATGAGGAGACATCAATAGCCTCAAAGAATTTAATATGTCGACATCAATAGTGTCAATGTGGCGCACACGTCATGATATTGGACGAATGAAAGATATCCCGCAGTTTAAATACGTGACCGTTAGACGTGGAAAGTATTTGACACATGTCTTCAATCATGGACACATTTAATGTGTGTAGAAATATATCGTGAATATTTCCTTGTCAAATTTTACATGCACTTTTAGAATAACAAAGGTATTCATTGAATCATGAATTTAAGTCTTCGTTCCTGTTCTTCTGATCGCAAAAAGACATACACGACTTGATCTGTCGGTTGGCAAAAAGGTAAACTATTGATACACTACATATAGATGTATTGATTAGTTTATTGATTGATAATTTTCTATTGCAACCGATCCCCCCCCCCCCCCCCGCCCTACCTCTACACCAAATGGTTTTTTCATTGGCTAAGATTCTATTGACCAGACAAAGGAAAAAAAACGAACTATCGAATCCACGTGAGGTTTATGTTTTGAGTATTTTGTTTAACTCCAAATAAAACAAAGTCACTGATAGTCAAAACAAAATTGCTAGCAATATGAACAATGAACAATATTTTATTTGCCACATAGTACATAGGTACAATAAAGGCATAGTCAGCGGGATCTATTGATGACACACAGACGGGTCAACGTTTTGAACTTGATGGAAACTGTCAAACTACAATTTTTTTTCACCGAAGCAACGACTGCTGGCTAAATCTGACACGAAGAGACCTGGCTCGGAATACACTGCAACTTGTGAATTTGGCTCTGGAAATTCAAGCTTACATCCTCAAAAGATCCCTTCACTACAACACAGTAGCGAAACATAACATTTGGCCCAATGAAAATAATGAAGCAAAATGACCTAATGGATTATGGAATTCATGACGACATCAGGTCTATGGATATAAAAGTTGAACGTGAAAGGAGCAGGAAGAAGAATTACAAAATACTCAAACTAACCAAACTCCTAATATTACAAATGTTGCAAGCCAAAACTTCTTATCACAAAAAAAAACTATTACGTCTTTGTTGCTGTTTCAAAAATAATATATTAAAAAGAAAACACAATTCGTAAACTCTTCGTTTTGTGAGACTCGAATCGAGTATTAAAATAACATGTTTGTATTAGCTCATTGCCTGCTCAGCTCAACCCAAAATACCATTGACGTAATCTTATGAGTCTCTACCATCAAATGTAGGAACCCAGCGCTGTGTCTGTACCGCTGATGGAACCATGCATATAGAAAGATTTGGCCTGGTCATGAATCTATTACCCATACCACCCCCGACACTTCCACGCAACGCTTGTCAAGCAATGCTAAATCCCTCACTTGTAGCAAAGAAGCAAAGACTCGTGTTCCCTAAATACAAAGATGAGCATAAGTATAATATTTACTAAAATTATTTTTTTTACTTCAAAGTCATTTTCAGAATGTTCAGCCTTTTATAGTTGAGAATAATCAAAGTAGTCAATATTACATTGACTTGTACTATTTTTTTTAAAGTTTCTTTTCAAGTAGGATTTACAAAAACCTTCTGGATCTGGGCAGATGTTGATTCTTAGAGTTGGCAATACGATTAGCTTATTTGGGATTAGCTATTGTATATACATTGAGAGATAGATAGAAAAAAATAGAAAGAGATAAATAGATAGATGAAACATCTAATAGAGACATGATTGCTATACCTCATTTACATAAACTCGTTTTAGAAATTATTTATATCTGTTTATCTTTTACAAATTGTCATTGATTCTTTTCCTTTCTTGGTTTTAACGATGGATTTACTTTGAACTTCGAAGCCTTATAACAAAAAGTAAGCTAAACCCACGAACACATTGTGCTTCTAAAGTGCTTCTATAGTGCTTCTATAGTGCTTCTTAGGTGTTTCTATCTAGCTTCTACCATTTCTTTTGAGTTCTTACATTGAAAAATGTCGCACTTGAATTAAGCACAAATTCTGTTTTCGAAAGAAATACGACTATTTCCTTTTTTTTAGATGTCAAGATGTCTCGCGATGTTTAATCCATATCTAGAGCCGTATCCTCCCGACCCACCTCACTCTTAATGTTCTCAAAGCCTTTAAATAAAATAAAAAACTCGTTGACTGTTTGCTATGGAAGCTAAACTCCCCCCCCCCCCTTTCTCGAAAAGCCGGGTTAACACCACCACAACAAGAAGAACGCCATCTTGGTGGCGGTTCCACCCCCGGCACCTGACTTCCAGCCACCATGAAAGCACAGTGGTCCCCCCTACGCACAATGTCCGACTTAATCCCCATCACTTAACACTGCGGCGCTAATCCGACACGCCTCGGAGATCATCCGCCTTTTCGACGCGTTCACATCGGGGGGAGGGGTGTAGGTGTGCGTGAGGCGGCGTATGGGGCGGGGGGAGAAATAAATTAACCCTCCTCGCTGGGTGCGCAGGAGAAAAATAAAAACTAATTTTGAAAAACTGAGCCCTGGAAACATCCAATTTAAGACCAACCGCCGTTTCTAGTATAATAATACAACTTGTTTTATAATAGGACAGGAGATTTTATTTACAAAAAAATGATAAGGCCCTTTCTTTGATATCCTATCTATGCCCGGAGCTGAAAGAGAAATAACCATCTACCTACTGGAAGAGGGGGGGGGGGATTAATTTCAATGCGAGATGATCCATTATTAATCTTCTTTCAGTTATTGCTATAATAAATAGTCACCAACTAGCCTTAGATAATAGAAAAAGTAGAACCAATAGCTATTACCACCAGACATTTGTAAGTTGTAACTGTAATGGTATTTTTTAAATTAAAAGTTATGCATTTTTTTTAAATTATGAATATAACTGTTGCGTGGTTAATTAAAATGGCCGTAATGATACTTTCAGTAATGTATGATGGTCTTTGTTCTAGCACTGCAGGTGTTCGTAGCCACAGAATAGGTATAGAACAGAATGCGCGATAGCATTTTTTTCTGTTTCCGGAAGTAATACCGACGCCATACTGTTTAAACGCAGCGGTCCTGGTTACACTATATATTGATGCTTATTTACAATGTCTATTTCATCAAATCTACACACCGAACACTCAAAGTTAATTGTTCAGGCAAAAGGTACCAAAAATGTTTTGTAATAAACTGCAACAATGATGCGAAAACGAATGATTATAGGGATTGCGCATTCTGTTCTATACCTATTCTGGGTTTGTAGCCACGAAGGGGTTTGGGCCATGGACGTAATATTCTTCTTTTATCTTATACATTAGTCTACAGACGCTCCTTCTATTGCGTCCTACGCCCATCCAAGTTTTTTAAATGATGTTCAGTAACCGGTTTTACTGGTTTGTTCATGCAACACTTTCCATTCTCGGATACCACTCGGAAAGAAAGAGTAATTATATGCATTTATTCTCGCATAAGGGATAAGGGAAAGGTATTTTTGTCTGTAAACGTATAAGCAACCACTGTACTGATAAACATAGAGCTACCCTGCTGGCTGGGGGAAACTGAATTTGAAAGTGCAAGGCGATTCGCAATATTTTCAAAAAAGTTTTGTAACATTTGTTGGAGGGAGCCTTTGTTTGCAACATAATGGTTGTAAATATTTGATACAAATAGGCTATATTCTGCAATTCTTGTAGCTTGTCTGTTGTTATTGTTATTATCGTTGTTGTTGTTGTGTTTTTTTGTTGGCACAACATTGACTTGCAATTTTCAAAGCCTTGGGTGAAAAAAAAACGATTAATTTTATCTGTGCAACTAATGCGAGTTCCAGACCTTTGTTGCGGAAATTATATGCGAATGGAAAATGTGATGGCCACATGTCTTTTCCTTCAAAAAAAAAAAGGTAAACGCTAGCGCCTTATGAGCCAAAGTCATGTAATAATTGAAATCAGCTTAACAGTAACATGTTTCTAAAATACATATTCGATCAATATTAGGCTTACATAGATGATAGAATCAATATTTTTATTGAACGAACAAGTAGAGAATGGAATTTATTTCTCCCTGAAAGAACCAAGACGCGTGAATGTACTAAACCCCCAGGTACAATACAGTATATTGAGATTACTGACTTCAACCTATGTGAATGTCTTTTTTTTTTTTGCGACACCAGACTAGGAGTTGGAATAGTATGAAAGTTTTGTGCTAAAAATCCCAAGTCTTCGCGTACAACTGATGCGTTCTGCAATGCAGTCCTGTGGCTCTTAAACGGGAGGCCTGTCTGGGAAGTTATATATAACCAAGGTATCTGTTCTGATATCTTTTGTTCCAGTGTGTCCACTTGTTTTTTTTCTTTTGAATGCGTCTTTTTTTAAATGCACATAAATAACAGGGGTGTGGGGGCGACGATATGTCAAGCATTCAATTTTGGCAGAAATCTTGCGTTGCAAGTTCAAGCATTGAAGATGCATCTCGGTGTATCACGAAAGAAGACGATTTGGGGATTGGACGGTGTAGATGGGGCGCAGATCGCCAAGATATCATTTTGCAGTACATCTTCAACCTTAAGGACTATAGGGTGGCATGTGACACTATGTCGTGATTTATGTCATATGAACGTCAGCCTTTCCTTTTGTCATGACGTCAAGTTAAGGGTAAGACCGTTTTCCAAATGCCATGGTTTATGTGTTTGTTGGCACTGGAAATAGTCCATAATAAAGCTGATGAAAAATAGATTTATGTATTGTCTGAAATGAATGAAAACTTCCTTGTACTTCACTTGAAGACAACTAGTGAAGGTACTGTAAAATCTGATCTGTGGAGCTATAAGTTTATACCTTAAAGGGAAAAAATATATTATTCCCGAAATGTTTTATTTTTCTTTCTCTTATAGGTTTGTCTGTTGTTATTTTGGTTTTCATTTCTTTATTAAAATCTATTCTTTTTTCTTTAAGTATAATCTCAATATCTTAGAGGTTTTCTGCTTATTATTATCTTCTTTTTTTCTATTTATCGAACTGCAGAACTATTCACCACCATCTTGTAGTCAACGAATTGATACGTTATACGTTTTTTTTTTGTTAACTTTTGTTCAGTTGTTGTCTGATGTATTGGTTATGATTTGTTGAAAAAGTAAAGTATCCCGTCGGACCAAATAATGATCCATAGGGCCGGTGAAACTGCGTTCACCAGTTTCTGAGTATATGGCGTACTGGGTGATTGCACAATGCAGAGCCGCCTTTTTAATTATCCCAACTGATTTCAAGTACCCATCAGAGCTGGGTAGACTCAGGTACACCCTCCAGATAGGTTGACGGGAGCAAAATGTAGAGTATGTCTGAGTTTGGCTGGTGCTGGAAGTGACCTACTGTTTCCCAGGATGAGTTGGATGTCTGTAGTTAGAAAATGTGTTCAATTCATTTTCTTTAGATGATGCATGTATGCCACGTGTTCTGTTATCACCTGGAATACGATTACGGTGTTCAGTGTTGGTAAATTTGATTGGTCAGATTTACCCACGAATTTGTTATGATCGACATGGCTCGCGTTGAGTTGGCGTACAAGCAGATCACGAAGAAATGTTTCGAGATTTCAGCTCCAGTTCTGTAGATTAGACTTAGTGTTTTGGACATTCACTAAGAATGAATTCAAATTACAATAGGGTATAGAGGTTCAGTATATATCTAATATTTTGTTTGTTTCACTTGGTTTAATAATATGATATAACTGTCCAATCATACGAAGTTATTTGAACAAAACACTAAACAATATTTTTTTTCTATTTATTAATCGAGTTCTCTGTGGTGTTGTATTGACATCTTGAAGTCCTCTAGCTTAAATTCTGTCGATTACGACCAGTAAAGATTTCGTTCCAATAAGTTCCAATATCATTTATAGGGAAGTAAACACGGCTGGCCTTATGGTGACCACACAATCCCCTTTACATGCCGGTGAATGTTGTTTACAATAGTAAATAATAAATGGGTGCTACAATTATTTTTTTTCGTTATAAAATTAATTTTTTTTATTGAAGAAAAAAATTATTATGTGTTTTAAATAATGCATTAAAATGTTTAGTTAACGCTTGCAGTAAAATGTTGTATACCGTACTTCGTACATCATTGGAATGTTGAACTTGATTGCTGTGTACTTTTGTTGGGAGTCAGTTTTCCTGGCACGCAAAATAAACAAAAAAAAGTGTCACGCCGAAGAACAAAGGGTTCAGACCAATATAAGTGTTAAGACGGCAATTAAAAAACAAAAAACTAACTGCTCTAGAAAGGTCAATCGGCTGTGGAAGTGGAATGAAGCAAAAGAAAGAGACCAGGAACCGGGTGCATGAAAGTGCATTAAACCCACCCACCCACCAACCAACAATCACCCACCCACCAAACCATCACCCACCCGACTTCATCGGTATGGAACGCGTAGCAAACATATTAAATATTTAAAAAATAGATTTTTAGTGTTGGGGGTTCGGTGTGAGGGGGGTGGGGTTGTTGTTTTTGGGAGGTGGGGGGGGGGGGTAGTGGGTGTTGGGTGGTCGTGTTTTTTTTTCTCGAATGTTTAAAAAACAAGTATTAAGCTGTGGGGTGGCTGGGAAAAAAAGGGACGTGGGGGGGGGGAATCAAATACGTTAAAAAAAAAAAAGGTTCGTCTACTCCCGCTTACGACGCTGACTTATCAATTGTATATGTAGCGGACTAAACCAAATAGGTTGTCTATGGTCAAACTATTCACCTCTCTCGCTCTCTCCATTTCTTTCTCTCTCTTTCTCTGTGCGTTTGTATTTGCTCAATCTAAAGTCACAATGACCTATTTTATGACCACGATAAACGAAACGATTATATATATATTTTTTTTAACTTGTAAACTCTAATTGTGTTTAATTATTGATGGCTTTCGAGCTTGATTACATACTAAAACTTCCATTTTATATACCAATAGAACATTTTAATAAATCTATACAGAACATCGCTTTATTGACTAAAACTTCCATTTTATATACCAATAGAACATTTTAATAAATCTATACAGAACATCGCTTTATTGACTGCCTCGAAATTTTGAATAAAAGATTTTAGTTCTGAAGCCCCGATTATATTTGATAAGCTTATGGAGAAATAGAAAATAAAAAGGCTGGATCTTAAACAAACCATTAATCCTTTCTATATTTTCATTCCGCTTACATATTAAATTCTAAGTTATAAGGTTTTCTCCGTATAACGTACACGTGTTCCCATTTAGTGCCGCCTCATGAAATAGGATTGACACATTTTGTTTCCTCGACTCGCTAAAACGTCTGCTCGTTAGCAGGCGCAGACGTTAGAGGATTGGAAAAGAGGGGGGGGGGGGGGGGGGGGAGGGGGCTTAAGTTTTTGTTCAAAATCGCAATTACTTCTTTAACTTTTATCCGCTACGTGCGTTATTAGAATTTATAGACAGGGGAGCGTATTTTCCCGCCAAAAGAAGGAGCAGACGACGGTTCTCGTATAAGCTTAGGAGGAAAAAAAAATTTTATTGTTGTTTTTTTATTATTCAAAAAGGAAACCTGTTTTAAAAAATGAAAACATAACATTCCATCTATTGATAATATTTGTAATAAAAAAAAAAGAAAAAATTTATCATTGTATACGATCACTTTTATTGGTTCAATTTATCGAAAACATTTCTTTTCAAGTATCGTATTAAATATTTAAAGTAAAGGGCCGTCGCTCTTTGCAGACGATTAGAGAAATGGATTCCGTTGGACAGTTCAGACATTCCAGCACAATGCTAAATATAGAGTTGGGTTTTGTTTCGTGTTTTAATCTATATTATGTTGTTGCACATTTTGTTCTCAAAGAATGGTAAAGCCACTCAAAGTTTGCATAGCGGGGACATTTTTTGTTATGTATCAAAAGAGAATTGTTATGCATTGTTAAGTCGAGCGTAATTTATACCCAACAAAGGCTTCCTGGTCGAGTTACGTCTCTTGTTGATGTCTTTCGTATTTTTTATTGCTTTTTTGCCATTGCAATATTATTTTATCCTTTTTTTTTTTTTGAAAGATAAAAAAGGTAAGAAAGAGTTAAGGGCGATATACATGTGTATATAAGATATATATATAGTTAGTGATTTTATCCAACACGCGTTCGTATTATTTGGTATACAATTATTGGTATATTACAATAAGAAGTTGTGTGTCATTATTTCTTGAGCGCAATGGAAGAGGGTTTTTGGTGCTTATGGTAAAGGTATGGTTCCTTTTTTTTACCTGAACTAGCGCACATGCAATCAGTTCGGGAAAGTAAAAATTTTTAAAAAGTGAAATTGGCATTGTGCTGGCCACACACCATCCCAAAGAAACTTCGGGTCTTTTGTGAACGTAGTCGGCGTCTCCCAAGGAAGAGTCGCTCACTGCAAAGTTTGCTTCTTGCTTTAATGCTGAGCTCGTTGAGCGTTTACTTTGTTGTTGTTGTTTTTGATGTTGTTGATGATGATGGTTTTGTTGATGCTGTTGTTGATTTTGATGTTCTCTCTCTTTCTTTCCCATTCTCTCTTCGTCTCTCTAGCTCTCAGTCTCTCTCCTTCTCTCATATCTTCTCTCTTTCCTTCTCTCTCTCTTTTCTGTGTCTTGCTCCTTTTTCGCATAAGCATCTCTCCTTCTCTCTCTCTCTCTCTTTCTCGCTCTCTTCTTCTATTCCTTATTATTCCTCCCCTCTCTCTCTCTCTTCTTCCTCATTCTTTCCTTCTCACTCTCTTCATGTCAGAGGGCCGCCTTACAATCAATGACTCCCGACGTGTCCCCCAACCCCCCAATCCCACCCTATTTTGTATTTCTATTCAGTCATGCCCTCCGTCACTAAAACCTCCTTCAAGGGCTAATTACCCGCTAAAGGAGGGTCCACCCACTCCCATACAACCGGGGACAGCTTCTAGTTGACATCCGAACTGAGGGACAGATCAGACTGGAACCTTTAGGTATAATTAGCACCTCTTCAATAAATCCCAGCGTGAATGCGATGTATATATGTGTGTGACATGCTCGCTAAAGAGTGATCTCACTTAATCGAGCCGTGCGGCGGGGGGTCCGGAGATCTCAAGGAAAGGTATTACCAATAAGAATAAAAAAGTATGTTTAAAAGAAATTTCACCAAGGGTTATTTTGGCAACACCACTATTGAGCATTAAACGTGTATGGCGCAGACCACCAACGATATATACTTGACGTTGGCATGGTGATAATTATTATCACACACAAACAAAAAAACTCTCATTATTATTTCTTTTAAAATTTAATTATAACCACGTGAAATCGCGTCTCTCTCCCCCCCCCCCCTTCCCACTCCCGTCAACTCTCCTTTAAAATGGAAAGGTTGGAAGCGTATCAATAAGTTAAATAGTTAAATACTGTCTAGCTTGTGATCTATTCGAATAGAGACAGTCTAGTTTTGTGGGTCATCTGATATGAATTAATCTCAGTAATTTAAGAAAGCCTGATGGCATAATTACTAACCTTCCGCAAAGAGGAACACTTTTAGCGCTCTTCTTTAGCGATTGACAACTTAATATGGTTAGTAACTCGTTTAGTGGATGTCAAAGTCAAAAGTTTGTATTCACGTATAAAATATAATGTACACGGAAGATAGGATATAAATAGGCCTATTGTGTATTCTATACGTTTGACAAGTCTCGCTGGTTTCAACAGAACTCGTGCATTGGAAAATAGAGTGATTCAAAAACTTTGTTATAATATAAACTACACATGTAAGACTTTATAACAATTGCAGCTATAGTGTATAGCAGATATTATGCATTATAGGTAACCCCGGCACTTTACAGGACTCATTATAACAGAGGTTTCGCACTTTGTGTACGTTCTATTGAACTAAACACATTTATGTCTGTTGAATTTTTTGTTAGCTTTTTTCTCCCGCAGTCTATATCTATTTGCTTTGTCCTATGTTTGTAAAGTTTCAAGATTATTAATTAGCTATACATTTTTTAGGTTATATCCCTGCTCTTAGTTGTTCGTTACTCAATCGTAAATGCGCTCTGAGCTCACATTATGTTTGTTGGTAGCGCTATACAAATTATAGTTATTATATGTTTATATACTATATAGTTTATGACTGTATTTTACACCTGGTTTCTGTAGTTGTGCAAAACTTTAGTCCATAAATTTATCCGTAAAGGTTTGTGTGTGGGTCGTTTTTTTTTTCAAGCTTGACACTTGTATTTTTAAAGACATATTCTCTGATCAAATATTGTGTTGTAGGAACAAACAACAATTAAATCAATAATTCTCCAAAGACTGTGTACACCCATTGAACCAGTTGTACAAATCCTGAGTAATACACACATACACAATTTCCAGTAGCACTTCAGTAGAAGTGGAATTTATGCCTTGAATCTGGACAATTCACACATTACTTTTATGTTTAATAACAAGCGACGTCTTTAAATAGAAATCCTGTTTAGTAAAATTTTTTTAAAAAGTGCCATAC
Organism: Anisus vortex; assembly: GCA_949126835.1. NCBI lineage: Eukaryota > Metazoa > Mollusca > Gastropoda > Planorbidae > Anisus > Anisus vortex. The sequence continues at coordinate 14,398,738 of OX421502.1, read as the reverse complement.
ATCTCAAGCATTAAATAAATAACTCAAAACTTTTTTTTTTACTAAATAAAGGAGTATATAATAAAAGTTTCGATTAATAACTGTAACGCGATAAGTTTAAAAATAACCCATAGATTTGTTACATATACTATTTAAGGAGCCCCCATGCCTATCTTTGGCCTCGTATTCAATACCGTTTAGATTAAGCAAATAATATGAGTTTCGGTAATTGATAACTTCCGTTGCCAACTGAGATATTTGTGAAAGAGTTTGGGCCTATTTTCGTTTGTGGTTGCTGTTGTAGTCATTGAAATGCCAAGTTCACAAATGTCGCTGGAGTGTCTTTTCTGAGGCTTGAAGAATAGATGGGAAAACGCAAGAGTGTTGTAATTAGAAGTGGAATGTGGGGGCAAAGGTGGGAGTGGGGGCGCCACTTGTGCTTGCACCTTGTTGAACGCATTTACAGCACTAATCAAAAGAAAAGGTCTCCCAACCCCTCCCCCCCCCTACACACACACTATTTTCCTTCCTCTCTTTCATACAGTTATTCATCAACGTTTCTTTTCGTATAAAAATAGCGTTAGATGTTGTAATAGCATGATGATGAAATTGTGGTGTTCAATGAGGTCAGCACAATTCGTGCACATGCACCGGCTACGTTAACTGCGAGGGTGTTAGAGAGAGAGGAGGAGGAGTGGGAGCGGGGGGCGTTGAGTGGATGTGTGTGCGGGGTGGGGGATATGTATTGACAACGTATCTAACGCTACCGTTAAGAGGTGTGTGACGAGAGGTTTTGATTCCCTCAAAGCTCAATAATACGTTACACCGGAAGTAACTCAGATGGACCAACTCGATTTAGCGGGGCTCGTTAATTGCACAGTTCACAAATTTCCGTCGCTACGGCATACTAAGCGGATTGTGTGGGCAGCACAACGCCCAGTCACCTTCTAATTTGTCGGTACCCATTAGAACTGGGTGAACTCAGGAACACCCTCCGGATCCCGGAACAAATCGTAGTCTTACCCAAGATTCAATTCCGGAACCGCCATCCCCCAAGACCAAAGATGTCTGCATTTATGAAACATGTGGCTGAATGAAAATGGCGGCCACAGACTGATAACAAAATTGCCACTATGATAACACTACAGCCGTTATGATAACTACTGCCATTATGATAACTACTGCCATTATGATAACTACTGCCATTATGATAACTACTGCCATTATGATAACTACTGCCATTATGATAACTACTGCCATTATGATAACAACTAAGACAACAAAACATTTTTAAAAAAAGATAAACATGACAATGGTGAAGATAGATTACGAGGAGATTAAAGATGATTTAAAATATTTTAGATAATCGTTGGCCTTTTCGTTTTGTGGCAACTTAATCCCATAGCACTCCTGGCTACAGAAACTGTTGAGCTTTAAATTAGAATACATATTGAATTGGGATACATTCACTTACAGTCCAACTAAATAAAATACATTTGGCAAATCACAGCTTTAGGGGCCGTCCGTAAATGAAGTCAAGCACCTAGGATACGGAGGGGGGGGGGGGGGGCAAACATTAGTGACGATATGTGACAATGGAAAAAGGGGGGGGGTGGCTTCACATATAGAAATGTACACCATTTAATGAAATTTTAACACTAATAAGTTATTAATGTACTTTACTACAGTAATTACAATCTTTACTGTAAGACTTATACACCAATGACAATTTCAACATGCTTTTTTTTTTAGTTTTGGGTAGGGCGAGGGGAGAGGGAGGGGCAAAATCGTTCATTTAAGGACGGCCCCTTAGCTATTATCTGAAAATGTAGAACAGCTAGAACAATAACAAAAAGAAGAAAATAATGCCATGCCTATTAATTCCATGTATATTTAACGTATCACATTGAAACGACGACACATTACCATCAAACCATTATACATCAGCAACTTTAAAATATCCCCACACTTGGAATTTCGCTTGGCCTCGTCAGTATTTTTAAGGGCCCTATTGTTATTAAACATTTTTTTAGCTCCTCTTATGCATTAGGGCAAGGACGATTGGGGGGGGGGGGCGGAGAAAGACACATAGGGAGCGGGGAGGGGGTGCTTATTCTAATTGCTCTATTTCAAATACCTTTTTTTATTTAATGGCCATGCCACACACACATACACATACAGATGCTTTAAATACGAACTTGTTCGATATAGTTGGATGTTTACTACAGAGTCGCGCGATTTTATGTGATGTTCTTTTTTTACCAGAAACGCTTCAAGGATTTTTACATCTAGATTAATCTGTCCGAAATACAGTTCAGTCACATGGATTTCAAGAGAGTCTGACAAAGAGAGCGAGAGTGTGGAGGAGAAGAGGTAGAGAGAAAGAGAAAGGGTTGGGGGGGGGAGAAGTATAGAGAGAAAGAAAGAGAGAATGTGTGTGAGAGTTCACAACTACAAATTAAATTTAGACTGTTAATATTTAAGAGTTTTTTACCCTCGGCATATATTATGTTACCCTCGAACACGAATTGTGTCCCTTTGTGCCTTGAGCTATTTTTAGCTATAGTCGAAAATATGGAAAAAGAGACTATAGCTCCGATTTTGAAACGGTCTTCCATTAAATTCAGCATTCAAATAAAAATAAGGATCACTAAATAACTCAAAATGACCCTAAGTCACAATGTGACTCATTTCGTGGTGGAGGGTCACATTGATCAATTATGTTGAAAGAAGTGTGTTTAAGTGCAAGGTCAAATTTGATAATACATTAGAAATAAAGATTTAACAATGATAATTAAGTATATCAAATAGTAGGCCTAAGCTTATTGCAATATGTCAAACGTATTGTTGTTGTTTTTTGTTGTGCTGTTTTTAATAATAAATAATAATAATAATAACTGTGCTTATATAGCGCATATCCCGTTGGTGACAGTTCTATGCGCAGACGACAGTTACAGAATACAGACAGACAACGAAATATATAGTAATACGCTAATTCTGCTGACGAAATAGGTGAGTCTTCAGCCGGCTCCTGAAGATAATGCCAGTAACAAAAAGATATCAGTCACATTTTTCTGTTATATTATCTTCTGTATTTCAGAAAGAAGTTTATTGCGTCCTACGCTCATCCGCGGTTTTAGTGTAGTCCTGCATTTCTATTAGTGTTTTAAATAATGTTAAGTTACTGGTTTTCCTGGTTTGGTTTGTACATGCAACCAATTCCAGACCTGGATGCCACCTCCCAACTACACGTGAACTATAATGAACTAAATACTTTCAAAATAACCTTTTTTTTATATATATATAAAGTCAAAAGCTGATTTTTTACAGGAAGTGACAGCTCGCTTGCTTATCCCATAGGCGCAAAAACGACTTACTTTTTCATTATTAACTTCAGGTTTTCTTCAGCCGGTCATTTTTTTAAAAATTACATCTACGAAAGGAAACACACTATAAGAATAGAAAGGATAATAAATATTACAAAACACCGCATGCACTTGTATATCGAACAAATACTGGCGCCGCAGAACAGGAACGCAAAACGGACGAGATTTGTTTGCCGTTTTTTTTAATTATTTAAATAAGGCTTTGTGGAACAGATTACATATTGAGAGAGAGAGAGGGAGAGAGAGAGAGGGAGAGAGAAAGAGAGAGGGTGGGGGAGTGAGAGCCTGATAAGATTGTCGGTGCCAGGTCCCTTAGCTTACATCCGTGGGTCGTCCACAAGATATAATTACTTCTTTTGTGCTTGCATGATTGAAAGTTTAAAAAAGGGATTTACAAGACACGCTGTTCGAAATTGAGTGTCAGTGAAAGGGATTGGCGTCTCTCCCCACCAACCACCCCTCTTTCACTATTCTACTCTGATGGCAGCCACCATTTATAGTTATCCCGGGGGTTGTACGAAATGACAGAAATGGCGCAACATGTAAAGGCTTTTAAAAAAAAGTTTTCAAACATTCAAAAGACCCCAGTTATCTATGTATGTGTTGTTGTCTTTTAGGTTGAGCAAATTGAACTGGGAGTTCGAAACATGGTCTTCAGGCAAAGCATTGTCTAGTTAATAAGTTGTGGCGTCTTAACTCATTGCGGGAAGAGAGGCATACCCTTAAAAGAGCGCCCCCCACAGAGTACCCTTAATTCTTAATGCCAAATATCAAAAGACACACACACAGACACACACACACAAAATATACTTTGCTTTTACCCAAACAACTTTAACGCCAAAATAGTTCATTACATAGCATTCGTGTTTTTTTTCTGATGTGTGTTTGTGTGTTTCTTAAAAATGCTTATTAAACCAACTTTACATAATTTTTAAATGATCTCTTCTACAGCGTTACGTCATTCCAAGCCTGATTCATCTCAGATGATACGAAACCAGATGCTCTCTGCACCCGCTCCATCAACGTGGCGGTACTCTACTCACTCCTGTAATAGTTTGACTGGATCTGAGGCTACCTCACCTGCTCATATGTCCGGCATCGCGCCGCCGTTCCTGGGGAAAACAGCTATAGACCACACAACCCGAACATTAGCAGCAAACATGCCCGAGGAATCTCCAGTTGCCAAACGCCTTGTTTGCGACACCCAACCCGCGAACATTTCTCCACCCCTCACAAAAGTCAAGTCTATCTGGAAGCCGCATGAAGATATTGTCAAGTCCAACGCTGCTACTCCTGATGCTCTTAGCTCTCCCAAGAAACCAGAATGCATCACGGTCCTGGCGACAGCTTCCGGTGCCACCCAACAAGAAACTTCGCGCGGACCTACTTCCGCCTCCTGCAGAGCTCATCGAAGCAGAAGGCGGAAAAGGTCGTTCACAATCTCCAGCATCATGAGCGATTCCGGAGACGAGGGTGAAGCTTACGTTGATTCCAGCAATTGCCCACAATGCATCGCGCTATCTTCTTACGCACTCCTTAATCAGGATCGTTTTGACTTGAATATGTATACAGCAGCGAGATGTTTAGATCTGAATGCGTCACCAGACGCCTTAAAGCCAACAGATTCAAAGACGAATGTAAATACTTTGGAGGTCCTTCACATCAATCTCCCAAGGAAAGACGAGAGTGTAAAAGTCGAGCAGAGAACTGGTGTGGATATTCGCACCGAAGAACTTCCAAAAAGCCTCAGCGCACACAGCAGTCAAGTTCAAAAGTCACATCCAAAAACAGAAAACTCTCAGCCACTTCTATGCCAATCACTGGACTCGGATAAGCTACTAACATTAACACCTCTCGTACAATGTGGAAACTCTTGGCGTAGAAACGAGACGAAACTCTCGCATTCGAACGTGGAGATTAACAAACCGCTATCGCCGCGCGTCAAAAGCTCTCCAGCAAGCCGAGCACCGTTGGCTACACTGGCTCCGTTAAGCATGTCCCCTCCGGTATGGCAAACCTTGAACAGCTTGACCCACCGCTTGCCGCTGAACAACGTCGTATCGGGCCACTCGGTGTCGTATCCGCAGACTCCTTCTCAACATCCTTTCACGTACTACAAAATGCCCTCCAGCGAGAACGCAGCATTCGTGAACAGCCCGAAAGAACTATGCTCACCACGGAGTAAAGAACTAAGCTCGCCAAGGAGTAGTACGTCGAGTGCGACTTCTGTAGAGAGTTGCTCACCGAACTCCATTCTGCTGAATTCCCCGGGATCGTCTTGTGATTCGCCTACAATAAGCTACACGTCACATGAACGGAAGCAAAACATTGTTCGCTATGGTGCACGAAATGCAGAAGAGCAGATTTTCAACAGAGCGAAAACGGACGTGGCACAGGATGACGGCAAAAATAAAAAGTTCGCATTCGAAGGACGCAAAAATTTTAAGGCGGTTTTGGAGGTAGCTCAACCTTTTAGATATATTTTAACTTGTAGATAATTGTGGTTTGGGAAAAAAAGCAAGTTGTGAGTGAAAAGATATAATACAGCTTGGCATATAAAATTAGATTAATGCAATAGTAGACAGACAGTAGCATAGACCGACAGACTAACAGACACATAGACAAATAGATTAGATAGTGAGAGAAAGAGATCGAGATAGATTTGGACAGATATAGTGATTGATAGATATATTGATCGATTGATTGATTTATAGATAGAGATTGGTTGCTAGAGAGCTAGATTGATTGATTGATTTATAAATAGAGATTGGTTGCTAGATATATGGATTGATTTATAAATAGAGATTGTTTGCTAGAGAAATATATTGATTGATTGATTTAGACTATATAGGTAATTACAAAAACAAAAAAATGTTTTCCAATTCACAGACAGCAAACGTCAAGCTTGAATTTATTAATGGTGGTAACGGTCTGAAAAACCCATTGCTGAGTGTTGATTTCGCTGACAATAAATTCGGTGAGTCCAAATTGATGGTTTTAGCCTATGACCCCCCCCCCCCCACCCAACCCTTTCCCAAATTTTGCTTTTGTTTGTTTTTTAACGCCTACGTTTTTAAAAAGAAGGCCTAAAAGTATACAAATTATGTTCTACACAGTTTTTTTTTACGCTGCAACCTGCGCTTTATCAATATGTCAGAGTAAACCTAACAAAAAACTAACATTTAACATAAAAAAATGAAGCCTCGGTGGCATCATTACGTCTCGAGAGACGATGGCACATTACTGTGAGCTAGGGTTGCACATTTTCAAATGGCTGAGCAGACCGACCTTCGAGCGACAGTCTCTCTCTCTCTCTCTCTCGTATCTCTTGAATGTGAATTATGTCGGTTCTTGCTTTCTCACTTTCAGCAAGCTCTTTTTTTTCTGAGCTCCTTCGCTAGGTTTAACCCCTTCCCTGGCAGCAGTGCAACATGTGGAGCGATCGTATGCATTTCGCCCCTAGCCATTCACATAAACGCTGGATGTCTTTACTGTCCCTTAGGCAGAAGTCTGTGTAACGGATGAGAGGGCGACCCGTTTTCCTATTTCCAGTGACCAGCTCCGCGTATAAGAGGTCGTTATGAATACGACCAGGGCTCATTCGTTTTTAAATGACCAAGCCAGCTTAGGCGTTTTTCGTTTAGAATTGAGAACATGCACTAAGAAAGTTGGCAATAAACAAGTATAGGCGATGAAAATATTAGAGGGTCATAAAATAGAAGTGTAATAAATAACACGGTCACAAAAAATATTTTTCAGAAACTTTACCCGAACGCATGACTAAAGCCGAGCTATTAGTAATTAGTATATAAGAATCATAGAGGTGCCAAATAAGGACTAAACAAACGGTATCAATAGTAGCAGTAGCCAACATTAAAAGGGTAGATGTTGGTTGGAGAAGATGGTAGGCTTAAAAATAAAGTGAATTTCTAGAAGAATTGATAGTTTTCAAAAGTATGTTTGCTTAAGATTATAATCAAACGTAAAGTAAACACTCATAATTAAAAGTAACATTCTAAATACCGGTAATAAGTTTATTTTGTTACGTTGTATTTCAATTTTCTTGAACACAAACGCATTGTGTCAACAAAATTGACAAAACAAAAAACAACAACTTTTTTTTTGTCTCGCGGGTAGCACATTTGGAAATAACTTGTTCAGATGATTAATTTGTTAGAAATGTATGTAGACTATGTCTTCTTTTCTTAAACTAGACTAGATTTTTTAAAACAAAGTTTCAATTAATGTTTTTATTGTTCCAGTAGAATTAGTGTCAGCGGCATCTCTGCCCTGTCCGGTCTGCGCGGTGACGTTTGATACTGCCAAGCACCTGCAGAAGCACCTGAAGAGTCACCGGGAGATCAAACGCTTTCTGTGCACCTACTGCGGCAAGGGCTTCAATGATGCATTCGACCTGAAACGTCACACTAGGACTCATACAGGTTGGTGGAAATCACAGCTGTCACTATTCAAGTGTAGTTTTTTTAATGGGTTTTTAAATGCGTATACAAATGGACAAGTCTTTATGAGGTCTGACCTCTTTCAATAGGTCACGGTTAAACGTGTTCATGAATTTCCGGTTCATTTCCGGCAATGACAAAAAAAAAAAGCATGCTTTTGCGGGTGTTTGACAATTTATTTCAACCTCGACGGCCAGTTCTGGTCTTTTAGAAATATACACGTTAAGTTAAAAGGAATCCGTATTTAACATCAAAAGTGATTGTGCGATAATTAATACTCAAAGAGTTATTCGCGTTAAGTTATATTGAGCTTATTCATAAAAAATAAAGTAGTCAAGAGTTGCGTTTCTTGGTTATTAAACAAAACACAATCCGTAGATACATTTAAAAAAAAAATTCTTTTGCATCAACTAAAGAGAGAATTAAAAATATTATGACAAATTCAGAAAAGAGCTGCAAGTTTCATTACTGGCGATTATTCACAACTGACAAGAGTAGCACCAAAAGTTAAATCACTAAACTTAGAAACATTAGATAGACAGAAGGGCAAAAAGTAAAGTAGTAACACATAAGGCATTAAAATTGGAAATACATCACAACAACAATCCGTTACAGTGCTCATTTATACATAAGGACAAAGACACTTACATTATCCCTTAGGCGGGAACAAATGCAGATACCGTAAGTACTCTTTCCTCTCTAGTGGCATCGGGGCATGGAATGGTTTGCCTGGACAAACCATGAAAACGAGTAACTTAACATCATTTAAAACACTAATAGGAATGCAAGACTAGACTCAAACCACGTCTGTGCGTAGGACGCAATAATCTTCGTTATAGAAGGAGCGTCTGTAATGTACAAGATAAGATAAAATAAGATAAGACGGTATCGAGCATACGTTTAGGCCTATAGTTCGATAACAAATGTTTACACTTTTATCACCATCACTTGAAGTGTGACCAGAACGAATTCCATGTTAATGATCATTTTTAGTTGTCAATAAAAGCTAATTGCCCGGTAATTAGGCCTACACGTGTACTGGCAAGGATATAGTCGGGATATATAAAAAAAAAATATATACAAAACTTAAAACAAATTCTATTCATTCGTTCTCACTCATTTTGACGGGCATAAAAACTAGTAGAATCAAATTTATTTACTCTAAAGTCTAAAGCTTTTTCAGTTTTTCAATTAATTTCGCCTGTCATATGGTCCCTAGATAACACTGATGTTTTTATCATCAACAATATTGCCTACACTGTAGATATGATTGAGTACAAATATACTGTATAACTTCAATGTGTATGTTTTTCTCTCATTCATCATACAAACTAACTTTTCTCTTTACAAATTCCCCAAAAATTAAATTGAATTAGAATTTATTTTGAAAAAAAAAAACACCGTGTTTCTTGATACGCCCCTGGGGAGGCACCCTGCTGGGTTGTACTCTTCCTCCCTAGTCCCCCCTTTTTTTTTAAATTCCTAAATTTCTTTCGGAATTCAACCAACCATTACAAACCTCCCCCCCCCCCCCACCTTTACCTTCCCCTTTCCTTCTTGGCTCTTTTTCTCATCACCTGGGTGACATCCCTTTGCCCCGAGAGAAGAAAATAAAAAGATTCGCGTAAAAAAAAAAGAAAACTAAAAGAAACATCTTATAATGAAATCGTTTTATTGATAATTAAATTACGCGCTCCGCTGTCTAGTAGCGTTTCTTTTTTTAGTGACGATTCCCCCTGTGGGTACAAAGGAGAAAGAGGGAACAAGATGACTCTGAGGAATTAAGG